>JAJJWX010004746.1:0-73932 GCA_023529315.1 Papaver bracteatum | reverse complement strand
CCTCCTCTAATTTACCTTGGAGTTCAGTGCACTCCACTTTCTTCTTCTCAAGCTCTATGTTTTTCTTCTCAAGCTCCAATTTCGTCTTCTCAAGCTCTACGTTCTTTTTCTCAAGCTCCACTTGCGTCTTCTCATGCTCTACGTTCTTCTTCTGAAGCTCGAATTTCTTCGTCTCAAGCTCCACTTGCGTCTTCTCAAGCTCCACCTGCGTCTTATCATGCTCTGTGGGCTTCTTCTCAAGCTCCACTTACGTCTTCTCATGCTCTGCGGGCTTCTTCTCAAGCTCCACTTGCGTATTCTCATGCTCTACGTTCTTCTTCTCAAACTGGACTTTCTTTATCTCAAGCTCCACTTGTGTCTCATCATGCTCTACGTTCTTCCTCTCAAGATCCATGGACAATTCAAAACACTTTGTATTATAATGTTCCAGACTCTGTAATTCAACAACAGGTTCCCTAGCTTTTGTCAAGGATTCTAGGTCTCGAGACCCTTCTGTTCTTTCGACAGTTTTACTATTCCTCCCAATATTGGCAGTACCACTTTCTATAATTGCATCACCTGGATAGAAAATAAAAATTCACAGAAATTATAAAATTCCTTTGGGGGACTTGAGTTAACAGAAATTATAAAATTTCTCAATTAGTTATGTAATCTAGACATGTAAGCAAAGAAAACGAAACGAACAACAACAAAATAATCACCAAAATGAAAATACATTAAAACATTGAGAAATGTATGTAAGAGTTACTCACAGGTATCATCACTATTAGCTGGTTGAATTCCTCCAGTTTCATCAAGGGACGGGTCAGTATCCTTCGCTACCTTCTTCCTCCATTTCGAGCAATTTGAATCCTTATTAGTTTTTATATTAGCAGTACCACAACCTCCGTTACCATCAAACCGGTCACCTTCTGTTACCATCTTCCTCCGTTTCAAAGCCTAGTTTCAATTACAGGTTCCGTAGTTTTTTTCAGTGATTTTAATTCTCCAGACCTTTCAGTTCTTTCGACATTCTTCCTCTTGGCCCCAATCTTGGCAGATTCACCAAGGCCTGCAATTGTATCAGCTGGATAAAAAACTCCCAATTAGTTAAACAATGCGGTGATTCTTACTCCCAATTTTTACTAAATTGAAGAAACAATTAAATGAGAGAGAAATGTATGTAAGAATTACTCACAGGTATCATCAAGGGAAAGGTCATCTTCCTGATTAGTTACCTTCTTTACCCTTTTCAATGCCCTAATTTCTTGTATAGGACAATCTCCTCCAGTACATGCCTTCTTCCTATTATTCTTTTTCTGTATATAATGTTTTCACACAATTTGGTCTCACTATTCATCCTAAAATCCTTGCATCCCCATCGCCCATTACTTCCAGTTCGACTACAGAGATGTTCATCTTGAGGCAGACTCTTCCTCTTAATCTTCAATTCCTTGTAATGTTTTCACAATAATGGTGTTTATTATCAGCACTAGCATTCTTGCATTTCCATGTCCCATTTGTTCTTCTGCAACTCTCTGTTTCACCACCAGCCGCCTTCTTCTCCATTACAACAAATATGATCTGATCTAATTTTTCCCTAGAAATCACTAAAGAAGAGGAATTGTTGAATCTACACAGGACACACTACATTTATGAAGCCTCAAGTACAGGTTGGAGGGTTTCTTTTTTACTTTTGTCTGTTATACCCTTACAAATTTGGTTTGTTTGGAAGTCTTACCAGGGGCCTTTCAGTCATAAGTTTTAACTATTGTAGAAGAAGTAGAACTTTCTTTTTTCCGCTATAATAATGGAGTGAAATGTACTTTCCGATATCAGATGGTAACAATTTCGTGCCATTTTTTTTTGGCACGGAACCCTGAGAGATGGATGGATCTATTTTTGGATCCTAACAATTTTACCTGTGCAAAATTGTTAATTGATTTGGAAGAAATTAGTTCTTTCCAAATAACACCATCTAAACTTCTTGGCGTCATTAGGGGCCTCAAACAGATTTAGGGGTGGGACAGATGTGGGGAAGCTGGAGTTTGCTGGCGATTTTGGATTGCAGGGGCAGAAGGGAAGTTGGACCGACGGTGTGGAGGGTGTACGGTCCAGGAAAAGAAGTAGTGGGTTGGACAGTAGGTGGAGTCTCGACATTAGGAGTAGTCTGAGTAGATGGGTATGATAGATCATAGGAAGGATGAGTCAACCCCAACCTGCTGAGATTTACCATTAGCAACAAGACGGGCCTTGTGTCGCTGCAAAGAACCATCGGCATTAAATTTGTGGCGAAATAGCCACATGCAGCGAATAACATGAGCATCACATGGTCTTGGTACAAGTTCCCACGTATTAGTTTTTAACATAGCTGTTTTGAAACGTTTAGTCCGGTTGTCAAACCTTCTACTATTTGTACTGTTCTTACTATTGATACTTCGCGTTCTTGGACAATTCATCAGCTAGATGTCAAGAATGCCTTTCTCCATGGTGATCTGCCAAGAGCGGTTTATAATACATCGACCTCGGTTGTTGGACCATCTCACTCGATTACGTATGTAAACTACGCAGATCCCTATATGGTCTCAGCGGGCTCCTCGGGCGTGGTTTCAGAGGTTTGCCAAGTTTATTACTAGTTGTGGTTTTCGTGGTTGTGTGTGTGATTCATCTCTATTTGTTTATCAATCCGGTTCAGATACGTCATATTTACTGCTATATGTTGATGATATTGTTTTGACTGCCTCAAACAATACTCTCCTACACCGCTTCATTGACTTGATGAAATCGGCATCCATGACTTAATTTTGATGAGAAAGACAAGCAGCTGCTGTTATTCTGATTTTTAAGGTTAGGGTTTACTTTGGATTGGACGAAGAGAAATATTTTCCTACTTATAAGACTTGGGCATCTGCCCGCTTCAATTAGGATTATCTAGGATCGTTGATTTGTATATTTAACGGTAGATCTGCACTTTATGTCTGACCGTAAATTTTGGCCAGCACAGTGATTTAGTTGAGTTAAGGACCATATATTGAGTCACAATGGGATTTCAACTTACAAGGACACTTCTGAGCACAAGCTAATCGTGGTATCAATGGTTTAGTTGTCCAGACTCTTTCCTTAAAGATTTTTTTGTAAAGACTCTTAAATGAGCTTGTGACCCATGTAATTTGGACATTGAACACTTGGCGGATACAAATTAAATGTTTTGCATTGGGTTGAAAAATCAAACAAAATAATATAATGCTAATTTATTCTCCATTTAGCTAAATCCAACAGAGACAATCTTTATTGCATACTTTATTATCCCAACCATCTAAATTTAGCAGGCCAAATCGCAACATCTGATATCTTGATTGAAGAGGACTGGTTGCAACATTATGTGTTACCAAACCTGCAGTTCCATGGCTTACCGTCGATCATAAGAGCCACATTTAGGCATTACCAAATAGCAATACAAAAAATTATATGAGTTGATAGATCGACTACAAGGAAGCATATATTGGATGCTTCCTAGAATCAAGATAAGCGTGTCAGCAACTAATAGTGATTTCAATCATTTGCAAAATCTCTAACCAGTAAAAGAAAAATACATAAAAAGAGGTTTCTTCAAATGGCAAGCTCACAGTGCAATCATTAGACTCCGTCTTTCTAGAAAACTCAGACAGCTACATTGTCACTAGTTCTAATAACTTGTCGTAGTTCATTCACCTACTCATGAACTTAGAATAATAGACTATATATTATGCAGTATGTGTTGCGCTAAAACCTTGCGGAAGCGATTTGCACAGCTACAAACGGTACTCCATAATATTGCCAAGAACAAAAACTAAAGAAGAAAAGAGACGAGAATTTACGTGGTTCGGCAAATTGCCTACATCCACGGGAAGAACAAGAGATTCATATATTATCACAAGGGAGAATACATATATACCTTAAGAGAGAAAGAAGAATTTTTTGTGATGTTCATTTGCTTTCTCTAATGGCCTATTTATACTAGTTAGCTAAGCCTCCAAGTGCCAAATCCAAATTGAGTTCTACTTCCTTAGCCTACAATCTAGAACTAGCCTACAATTGGACTTCCTTTGCCTTCAAACTAGGACCTCCAAGACCTACCTTGTTTGAATGCATGAATTTACAAGTGTGAAAGGGAATTCTATGGAACTCTTCCACCAACCAATATTTTTCACATGGTTTTATTCCCACCTTCCTACTAGCCACCATCCAAACATGGTTATTAGAGTTCCAAACAAAATTGGACTCTCAACAACCCTTATTCTAGAATCATCTAGAATTGTAGGCACCGCCCAACCATCTAGAAGGCAACCGTCTAAGCCACCGTCAACAATTATCCACCTCGGATCATGCATTCATGCATGAGATGATCAACTACAAGAAATCTCCTTCGTCTTCCAAATATCGATTTCTCCATAGGCTGCCTACGTATACTCTGCAAGGAATCAAACCGACCGTAGTTCACACAATGGCCTTGCAAGAAGGCCTCCACCAGGTTCCTAAGAACCTCAACCCCAAAGGGTATCACCAAACTCCAAGCCAACATCAACAGTACCATAAAGATACCTCAAAATCCATTTCACATCTTGCAAATGTCCTTTACCAGGATTATGCATATAACGGCTGATCATACTTACTGCATGTGAAATATCCGGCCTTGTACATACCATCGCATACATCAAGCTACCAACAACACTATCATATGGGACTTGGGACATATACTCATGCTCTTGTTCAGTAGTAGGAGACATATCAGAACTCAACTTAAAATGAGTACCAAGGGGAGTACTTACAGATTTAGTTCCTTCATAGATACCAAATTTCTGTAACACTTTCTTCAAGTATTCCTTCTGAGACAAAAAAACTTTACCCTTCTCTCTGTCACGTTGAATCTCCATGCCAAGAATCTTCTTAGCTTCTCCTAGATCTTTCATCTCGAACTCAGTTGACAATTTCTGCTTCAAATTATCAATCTTTTTCTTGTTATTCGATGCTATCAGCATATCATCGACATACAAGATAAAATATATGAAAGACCCATCACGTAGCTTCTTGAGGTATACACAATGGTCATAGTGACTTCTTGTGTATGTCTGGCCAATCATAAACTGATCAAATCGCTTGTACCACTTTGTCTTGAGACTGCTTGATCCCATACAACGATTTTTTTTTTAATTTTGCATACACAATCTTCTTTTCCATTACTTTGAACCCACTCATTTGAGTCATATAGATCTCCTCTTCTAGATCACCATGTAAGAACGCCGTCTTGACATCTAATTTGAACTAGATATAAATCATCTTTGTCTTACCAAGGCAAACAAAATTCGGATTGATGAGTGTTTCACAACTGGAGAGAACACCTCATTGTAGTCAATCCCTTCTCTTTGGGCATAACCTTTCGCAACTAACCTTGCCTTGTAGCGTACTTGATTCACCTGAGATCCTTCTTTCTTAGCATATACCCATTTGCACCCAATGGCCTTCTTACCGTTCGGAAGCTTTGTAAGAACCCATGTGTCATTCTTGTAAAGAGACCCCATCTCATCCTGCATAGCAGCTTCCCATTCTTCTGGGAAATATCTTCGCTAGATCCAGCAAATAAGATTTCGTAAGAAAAATTATTAAGAATAATAGTAAACGGGTTAAGACCGGAGTACCAGTTTCATGTCACTTGCACACAGGGGTGGAAAAATAAACCTTCCCTTACAGAGATAGAAAATCTATTAGTATCTCAAGAGACTCTGCTAAAACGATTTAGCAGTATCTCTGTTAAAAACGAAGAGGAGGCACTCTTTAATAGAAAAAGTAAGGGAAAATTTAGAAAGAAAGACAATGGAGGCGGACCTAAGTATCCGCAGGAGAAGATCTCTCGTCCAAGGGGAGCTCAAAGGAGGAAATACTCGGAAGGCTCATCCGATGAGTCTGATGGAGGACAAGACCGGACGTGTTATCATTGCGGCAAGATCAATCATTTTTCCAAAGATTGTCGGTTCAAAAAGAAAAACGCGATGGAAGGAAATTTGGTAACAGTTGATAGTTTCCAAGTTGATAGTGAAGAAGAGTGGGATATGCAAGCATCAGTCGCTCTATCTGAATTGGTGGAACAACTAGAAATAGACTTGACAAGCACGAAGTGAAGAAGCATTAGCGGCAGTTTTTGACAGTGGAGGAGCGAACTACGAATATGACTGGATCGACGGTTTTGCATGCTCTAACCACATCAGTGGTGACAAAGAGATATTGTCCGGCATGTGTGAAGACAACGGCAATAAAACGGTGGCAACTAATGAGAAATCAGAATTACCAACTACTCAGATTGGTAAGCGTACGATCGTGTCTCATCAATTGTAGCCACAAGAGGTACATCAGATGCTTGTTGGTAAAACAAGGCAGGGAAAATGTACGACTGTGGACACCACGAAGGATTATGTTGGGTACGCCACTAATACAAGGCACACCGTGAATATTATTCCTGACCAGACAATTGGTAAGGTCTATACGTCAAGGAATGAGGTACCCGAAGTGATACTAGGACATCAAACAAAAAATGACAGCGGATAGAGTACGCGCAGAAAACAGAGTTGGTGTGGAATAAGAATACAAAAGAGTAATCCTAGAACCAAGTAAGAATCAGCACCAGAAAAGGGAGAAGGCACATGACCAAGGGGGAAAGAATGGAAGCACAATCCAAATGTGAAAGATGTCTCCTCATCTGGTCAAAGAATGCTCGAGAAAGGTGTAATTGGTGAAATTGGAAAGTCAGTGTTGAGGGGGGTGTTGAATATTCAACACCAACTTAGTCTAGTGTTCACACCTATCTAGATTAATCTAGAAATATCTAAGGTGGGTCGATTATCTAGATTGTACTAGCTAACTAGAAATAGCTAGCTAATGTAGGCGGTCCTCTAGAATGTCCTTTAGTCAAGTCTCTAGATAGTTCGGTCAAACATTTACAAATAAATCTCTAGAGATATCTAGAGTACACTAAGTTGAAGAAGAATCTAGGCTAAGCTAGTGTCGGTCGAAGAAGTAGTATAAATATAGGTGCTACCCTCAAATGTAAGCACCGATCAAGTGAGAGTTGAGTGGTCGAGTGGAGTACGGTCAGTAAGTGAGAGAGTTGTGAGAGAAGTGTGAGCGAAACATAGGCTGTGTTAGAAACTTTGAGTATTTGTACAGAGATTAGTGTGTAAATTAACTTGTGATCAATAAAATTAAGATTTTTCACAACAGTGATTTTACGGTCAGTAAGTGAGAGAGTTGTGAGAGAAGTGTGAGCGAAACATAGGCTGTGTTAGAAACTTCGAGTATTTGTACAGAGCTTAGTGTGTAAATTAACTTGTGATCAATACAATTAAGATTTTTCACAAGAGTGATTTTTCACACCTAGCTTCTCAAACTCAACATTTGGTATCAGAGCGGTACGGTCAGGGATACCGCGAAGCTGAGATCATATTCGTGATAGAGTATACAGTCGAGGAGGACTGTGAGTTTTTTGGTCAGGAACCATAGAATTTGCGATAGGGTGTCGCAATGATCATGATGGAGGATCTCATTAACGTAGCCGGAGTTGTTAGGCTCAACCACAACAACCACAAGTATTGGCAGTCGAGTATTAAGTCCTATTTAGAGGGAAAGGACCTCTGGGAGGTTGTTGGTGGTAGTGATACAAAATCACCACCAAAGGAAGATAAAAAAGCTATGAGGAAATGGCGTATGAAAGTTGGGAAAGCGATGTACGTTATCAAAATAACCATCGAGGATGAGTTATTGGATCACATTGAGGATGCAGCCACGCCGAAGAAAGCATGGGATGCTCTCAACAAGTTGTTCTCAAGGAAGAACGATGCTCGTCTCCAACTTTGGAAAGTGAGTTGATGAACTCAAAGCAAGAAGGTACGCTGATTAACCAATATTTTATGAAAATGAGAAATTTAGCAAAAGAAATATCTTTGCTAGATCCAGCAAGTAAGATTTCGGAAGAAAAATTATTAAGAATAATAGTAAACGGGTTAAGACCGGAGTACCAGTTTCATGTCACTTGCACACAGGGGTGGAAAAATAAACCTTCCCTTAAAGAGATAGAAAATCTATTAGTAGCTCAAGAGACTCTGCTAAAAAGATTTAGTAGTATTTCTGTTAAAGACGAAGAGGAGGCACTCTTTAATAGCAAAAGTAAGGGAAAATTTAGAAAGAAAGACAAGAGAGGAGGACCTAAGTATCCGCGGGAGAAGAGCTCTCGTCCAAGGGGAGCTCAAAGGAGTAAATACTCGGAAGGCTCATCCGATTAGTCTGATGGAGGACAAGACCGGATGTGTTATCATTGCGGAAAGATCGGTCATTTGTCCAAAGATTGTCGGTTCAAAAAGAAAAAGGCGATGGAAGGAAATTTGGTAACAGTTGATAGTTGCCAAGTTGATAGTGAAGAAGAGTGGGATATGCAAGCATCAGTCGCTCTAGATGAATTGGTGGAAGAACTAGAAATAGACTTCGACAAGCCTGGAAGTGAAGATCCTCAACTAGAAAATCCTCTTTTGCATCTGTCTGGCATATATCAAAACCTACAGTAGTACCCTTGTTTGTTTTAACTCTCCAAACATTAATCTTGTGTTGAACTGGATAACCTTTTGTAGTACCTTCAAAATGGGATTCCTTTATTTTGTATTTGCATTCAGTTACCAAATGACCTAACACTTTACAATGACTGCAGAAACTTGGCAATTTATGAATCGGAACCTCTTGTTCAAAATTGCAGTACTTAATTAGTTTTTACTAAAACACAACTTGGAATGTGTTCATCTAAATCCACTTCCGCTAAACACTGTCATAATATCCAACTTCTGTCTTCAAACTTGATTCACCAACCTTAATAGGTCTACAATTATTTCTCCTAAAGCCATAAGCATTTTCTCCTTCCAATATTCAGTGCCCAAACCAAATGGACCCAGACAAACGCTGGTGATAAATTTTTGAGTAGCAGGATTAAAGTTTGGTTCCCAATCCGTTACCTCAAGGGTTTTATCGCTAATAATCTGATACCCATTCCAGATGTAATTCATATCCTCCTCGTTATCTGATTAGATTATGGAAAAAGCTTTACCAATATGAATCATATGAAGATTACCTGTGAGTTTCCATTGATTCCTTAAAGATGAGGCGGCGATTTCAAACTTCAATTCAACAAGATCCGATCTGCCAATCAAACTACGTTGCCATTCATTCAAGCTTTCATCAATATCCTCATCAGAGACGTATAAAGAAGGAGTAGTATGATCTTGTTGAGCGCTTTAATAAGTCTTTTTCTCGTGAGAAGGAAAAACCCCAAGATTATCTTTATTCATTCTCGATTCTATTCCGTTCTCCAAAATAGTTGTGTTATGTTCAGGCATCACTAGAAATAATAAGCAACATAAAATTGACACCAATCACTGAATTAAGTGAAGAAAGATCGAAATAGAGACGAAGAAATCAGTGAAAATGAAGAAAAAACAAAGGAACAAAAGTATTGAGTCAATCGCCGACCCTCGGACTATTTCTCTCTATTTATGAGATCTTGAAAAATAGAAAAATAGTATCTCCAGACTAAATGCCATTTTAGTCTGGGATCTAGTCCGCATATCAACAAGAGAATCGATATTTTGAACATATCCAAAGAAGTCAGCAACCCGTAACGTGGTTTCTTTGTTTGCAAAGGTTTGGGTTAATTGGGTCGGAGGGGGAAAAGGGCTATGCAGTAGTCAACCCTGATTGACTATGGTCAGAGACCAGCCCCGGTATGTTGACACCCGTGAGGGGTGCAGATAATCGAACAGATTTTTGTTAAAGGGAAAGCTAAAGTGTTTATGGGGAAAGCTGACTTCCAGTCAAATGAAGTTGATTATGGATAGACAAGGGCAGAAATAAAAAAAAGAAACTTAAGAAAGAACTCAATCATCCTCCATTTTAATGCTTCAAAAGAAAAATCTTGATGTTTTCTTTGATCGACTTTGAGTCATCCTTATCTTCCCCAATAGTAATCATTTTCTAGTACATAATTTTTCTGTTTTCGAATTTTTTTGTTTACTGTTAGGTTATATCATCGAGGAGGCTAAAACCCTAGAAGAGATTCACATAGAAACTACAAGGTATAAAAAATCTCAGTGTAAAATTCATGAGGCCTCCATACTATGAAATTAACTAGTTATTAGAGAGCGAAGGATCATTACGTTAACATCAATTGGTTTCCACCATCTAGGTATGTGTGGCCATATTTATATGATGACATGATTTAACCATGTGATCAGTTAATACATATTAATTTTGTGTCATAAATTAAGTTTATAGGGACTGAAACTTGGAGAGTCATTTCCTCGCTAGGAATGGTAATTGATTTTGATAAGTTCGCAGTGATATTTATTCAAGCGTTCTATGGTTAATGGATCCAAATGGGTAATGATAAAATTGGTCTTTGTTTCGATATATTCAAGAAAGACCGGATCATAAGAGAAAAACAATCAATTCAGGAAGGAGAAATACATACAGGATTACAATACATCATCAGAGAAAAAATGCTTTTGGAAGAGCAACGCTGGCTGAACAGAGAGTCGAGATAGATTATTGAGTTTTTCTATATCCGCCCTAGTCCTTCTTTGATCAATTTCGTTTGACCGGAAGTCAGCTTTCCCCCTAAACGTTTTAGCTTTCCCTATAACAAAAATCAATGGAACATCACTAGGGTTTTGAGAGTTCTCTCATTCATCATCTTCTATTTGGGATTCATAAATCAGGCGCGGCTGCAAGATCTCTCTCCCTCTCTCTGAGATTCAGATAAGGGAAACTCATACCAGTTGTTTTTCCAAACAATTTCTTCTCTCTCGAATTCGGATTCGGATTCAGATTTCAGAATTCAGAATTGGGCGTCTCTGATGGGCGAAGAAGAATCAGTAGTTGATGATAGAAGCATCTTCCCATCGGAGATTAAGGAAGTACCGTGGCTGGTGATCCCATATGGAGAAAAATCAGGTACCCCGAGAAAACAAGGTTTTTATGATATCTGTCAAGGCATAACATGTAGAAAGTCTATACCTCAACTATTTGGAAAATTGTATTTTCAGAAACCTAGTCATCAGGGTTGGTTAATTGTAGTATGTGATTACGATTGCACTCCTGATTATGAATTTGGTGATTGTTTTCTTTGAGACAGAAGATATATTTTGGTAGAAATCTTCCCACATTCACAGTGAGGGTTTTGCTCTCATATTTATATCAGATGAAGAATACATTAGTCATAAACTGTAAACAGAAATACAAGGAGGATCCTTAGTTATTAAAGTCGAGTTATTTGATCGATGACCGGACTTGATTAAAGTTGTTGAACGATTTCCTTGACCTGTGGAGAGTATTGAGAGTCTTCTCAGCCGCTTATCAAAGGGATAGTGATGTGTTGTCTTGACACCTTCCCTCAAGTTGAACCGAGTTTTGAAGGTTTAACTTGTCTAGATTTTCAACCTTGGTGATGATAAACCTTTAGTGAAAACATCAGCTATTTGGTCTCTAGAACTGATGAACTTGACAATCATTTCTTGACGTGCCACCCTTTCTGAACAAAGTGGTAATCAATCTCCTATGTGCTTCGTGCGTGCATGAAACACCGGATTAGCCGTTAAATACGTAAGCACCTAAGTTGTCACACCATAAGGAGGGAGGTGTTGATAGTTGGATACCCAATGCAAGTAAAGATTGTATCCAAATTAGTTACAAGTGGCTATAGCAACACCACGATACTGTGACCTGCAGTAGATTTGACTTGACCTGTTTTCGCTCCTAGCACTTTCAAGAGATTAGATTACCCCCAAAATAAATACGGTAGCCTTTGGTAGATCTCCGATCATCCAAGCTACCAGCTCCAATCGAGATCCGGAGTAAGCATGGAGCTTAATAATCTTTATTAGGCCTGAAAAATAAACCTAATCAATTGTGTGCTTTAGATACCTCAAGATACGTTTCACCAATTCAGTGTTCAACATACCATCAGTGCATATATTGACAAGCCTTATCCGTACTCACGTATATATCAAAATGTGATATGCGAATCGAGTGCTCCTACTACACTTTTCGTAAAGTGTGTCATCTTGGAACCTTTCATGCCATGCTTTGAAGTTTTGTGTTGGCTGTCATTGGTGTTGAAACCGGTTTGACACCATCGAAGTTTAGTCTTTCGCAGAGGTCAATAATGTATTTCCTTTGGGAAAGCACCAGATTTTGCCTTGATGAAGAACCTCCACGCCTGAAAATAAGACAATGCGCCCATGTTTTGATTGCAAAAGCATCACCGAAAGTGATCACTAGTTTATCAATAAGTCGTAGAGTTCGAGCTATCCACAATTATGTCATCACATAAATTAGACATAAGTGATAGAGCTGCGATTTTACTACAAAGAGAGAGGAATCAGCAATAGAGGCTGTGAACCCGAAATGGAGAAGATGACTCTGAAGTTTAGAAAACTGTGCACTCTGTTTAAGTCCCGATAAAGACTTATGTAGCTTGCATACATGATTTGGATAATCCTGATCCACATAGCCGGGAGGTTGCTTCATGTACACATCTTCCTCTAAATCACCATGTAAAACGCGTTCTCAACATCCAATCAAGCAAATTCCATTGATTCATAACGGCAATTGATAGTACCAGCCAGATTGTACACGGTTTGATGACTGGTGAAACGTTTCCCCATAATCTACTCCTTCTGGTTAAACCCTTGGCTACCAGTGCGTGCCCGGCAACGATCAACCGTTCCATCTGGTTTGTGTTTAACACGGAAAACCCATTTCAACCTACGATATTCATTCCATTCTCATACTTTACGAGAGAGTATGTGCCATTGACGTATCGATCGTTTATCTCGCATCCATGGCATCTTTCCACATTGGAATCTTGCATGCACGAGAGTAGCAAGTTGGTTCTAGGAAGTCACTATCCATCAATGGATGCTTGGTTGTCTGAGAGTTAACTTTTGAATGGGCTTAGTAATTCCGGACTTCCCTCTTGTTACCATAGTATGGCCTGGTACTAGCATTTGTTGTTGAGGCGGTCAGACGCTTGAGAGACGAAGATTCGGATGAAGACTCACCTTCAAGGGAATGTGATGAGTGCAATCGCGACACACTGGAGTAAGTCTCTGTGAGTTATGATGCACCAAGGTCGCTCGAGAGGTTGGTGTTGAACTAAAAGGCACATCTTTGTGATGACCCGAATCTTGACGAGCCAAGAAAATCCGTCTCTTTGGTATATTGCGTTAGTTGACAGAGTCGAGACTCATTGAGGAGGAGAGAATGGGAATGTGCTTTCTTCAAACCTGACATGTCGAAATGTATTGGCGGTTGGTCCGATTTGATGTAAGCAAATGTAACCTTGTGAGCCGAAGTATGAACCTAGAAAGATACATGGTAAAGACCTTGGTTCTAGTTTATTTGCATTGTAAGAACGAAGACGAGGGGATAAGCTAGACACCCAAATACACGCAAGAAGTTGTAATCGTGTTCTTTATTATAGTAGTAGCTCAAGAGGCGTTTTTTTGATTCAAGAAAGATTTGGGAATCTGTTAATGAGAAAACAGTGTGTAGTAAAAGCTTCGGACCAAAATTCTTTTGGGAGTTGTGCATGGAACAAGAGAGCAAGACCACTTTCAGAACGTGCACGATGCGACGTCAAAGGCCATTTTGGGCGAGGTATGTGGACAAGAAAATCAGGTTTGAATACCTAAATGTTGAGATATGATGTGAATTTCTTGTACTCCAGAGCATTATCAGTTGGAAAACCTTTATTTTATGGTTTGTCGTGATTTTCAACTTGTTTGTGAAACAAAGTAAAAACATTTAAAGCATCAACGCTTAACCAAAGGAAAAACCCACGTATAATGAGAAAAGACATCCATTAATAGCATGTAATAACTTAAATCCATTTCTAGAGATTTGTGGAGAAACCCAAATATCGGGACACAATCAAACTTAAAGGTTCATCATAAGTTGTAGTACTAAGAGAGAAAGGCGCTTGCTCTTGCTAATATGACAAGAATGACAAAATCAAACTTTTATTGAGAACAGGAAGGAAAAATTATTGATAACTTTTTGAAACGTAGCAGCATGGGATGACCAAGTCACGATGCCAAACAGGTAAACTGACAAAGAGAAAGGTTTTTGGAGTTATCGACCGGTTTATGTCACCTACACCATCTAATAACGATAGCCCATTCTCTCATTCCTCCCCTTTAACAGCGTTTATCCACTGCATTTGTCCTTCACAACAAAAAAATTGGTGTGAAACTCAAAAATAAACATCATATCCATACGGTCGTCATGGATAAACCGATAGTAAAATCGTTTTTATCTTTGGCACATGGTAAACATTATTGAGATTTGTAAAATATTGGCGTTATATGTAAAAGAAGTGTTACCAATATGTGCAATTTCTAAAGTATTACCATTACCAACACGAACTTGGTCCGCTCCTTCATACTCATGAGGGATACACAAGTTCCTTACATCACCGTTAAATGGTGAGTGGCACTAATCGATCACCCATGCAGCACCGTCCTCCTTGCAAGGCTATGTAAGTCAGTGGTAGTTGTTGATTTGAACTCCTCTTTCATAGCTACCACCAACAACTGTCTAGGGATGCTTTGCAAACATTTGATAAAGTGTAACTTCCATGCGTTTTTTCTCTGTTGTTGTTGATGACCGCGTTGTTGTTGTTGTTTGGTGGAGGGGGTCCTCTTGGATTGATTGGGAAAAGCCTCTTGGTGCGTTTCAGCGAGGACGGAGAGCTTGTAGTAACAACATTCGCAAGTGGCTCTTGAATATGGGACATTGATGTTCAAGCCTCATCTCAAAGGTCGAGATGAGAGTGAAAGTCTGTACATCCATTGCTTCAAAGAAGGCTTAAGGCTGTAACAATCGGGTCATAAGCTTGGTTTAACCCATTGCAAATCGATTGTTCATCTCATTTGTGGCACGGTGTAGCCGTAGCGAAGTGATCAAATAAACGCAGCATCATTCAAATAGGTTTTAGGTGTCTTGTTTACCTTTATTCAAATTGTGTGTTGTTTTTGAGATTCATCTGGTGAGCAAACGTCTTAGGTGCAACTCCTGTCTCCAATGCATCCCATATTTCTTTTGGTTAAGTTTTGCAACTACGCTACTCAGCAAGTTGAATTCAACCATCCAACTATTAGAGCATCTTGAGATTCGTACCGTAAAAGCCGGATTAATATCTTCCGCTTTGGAAGTGTTCTTACGGTTTTACTTTTTGACCCATCAATAAACCCCTTGAGAGCATACCCTTCAGTAATAGGCTTAAACTGCGCTTCCATAATATGTGATTCGTCTTCTGTGTGTTTTAAAGTAACTGATGGATTTGAATTGATAAGGGGCGGTTGTAATTATCCATTTTTTTTTGTTGGTTAGGGTTTCGGTTTTTCCGATTTTTTTGTTTGTGTTTTATATGGAAGTCGCGGCTTGGATCGGAAGTCTCGAGCACCACATTTAAGATATATTTTGGTAGAAATCTTTCCACATTCACAAAGGAGGGTTTTGCTCTCATATTTATATCGAGAAGAATACATTAGTCATAAATCAAATTAAATACAAGGAGGATCCTAGTTATTCACGTCTGAAGTTATTTGTTGATGACCGATTTGGTTAAAGTTTGTCAACGATTTCCTTTGGACCGGAGAGAGTATTGAGTCTTCGATTTGCTCCAGTCGATAGTCGATGTGTTGTTTTCTTTGGAATCCGTCAACATTATCGAATATACCTCTACCTAGTATCTCAAACTGGTTTGATAAATCAAGTGGATATTCTCTTGTGGATTGTGTATTGTCCTCACCTCCTGGTGGTGGTGGTTATTCATTGGTTCTATTCGTCTTCGCCGATGATCCTGAGGGGAATTGTAATCTTGTGTTTCTATATTGCTGCCCTGGGGATAAAAACTGGACAAAACAGGATTGGTATTCGGAAACCATACTTGCAGTGGATATGGTGTCTCTCCATTACTTGAAACGTAAGTTTTATCTTATGTGCATCTCTGAGCTCCAATTAGAGATCTCTATTTGGCAGGATTTTGATGACGGTTATATTGATCTTTTGTTTAAGACAATCAAGGTAAGCGGCATGGGTTCATATCCATCTGTAGGAGGAGACTATACCTGTTCACCGTTTCATCATTTTGTGGTAACTGATAACCAAATCTACTGCATTCCGTTTACTTACACCCAGAGAGGATTTCTCAAGGAAGTTATCCAAATAGCTGTTTTGAAGTTGGACTTTGATGAAATGGCGTGGAAGATGGTGTATGGCATAGGTGATCATGTTCTATTCCTTGGCAGCAGCGGCCACACCACTGCTTGTTGCTCTGCAGCCGAGATGGGGCTTGCCAGCGGCTGTGTGTATTTTACCCTTCCGGACGATCAGAGTTTGTACAGATTTGACGTAGCAAGCACTGGTAATTGCTTTACCGTGCCTCGTTCAAGTCTACCAATTCCATGGGAGTATTCGGATTTTATCATGATGCCTGCTGGTGGAGGGGAAAGAAAAACGAAAAGAAGAAGAAGTGAGAAACAGATGGTGGTGACGGGTGCAGATGAACGCAAAATCAACTCTATTAATCCTTCTCTAATACTTCAAGACGTAAATCGTTCTTCTACAGCAGGCGCATATTTATCTCCACTGTTAATGTTCAGCAGAGATCACGACTGCGACACCTTCAATGCCGTAAACCCAATGAACAACGGCAAGAGATGCTTCTTGGAGCTCCCTGATCTCGGGCAAACTGTAATCCGTTTTCAAAAGGGAGGTTGGTTGCTGCTGTCTATGAACCTTGTTCATTTTGTTTATTCCTTTACAATCCCTTCACCAGAGAGACTATCAAACTCCCGGAATTGCCAGGTGCATACACCTTTTCCAGTACCACATTCTCCTCCTTGCCTACGTCATCAGACTGTGTGGTTTTCGCCATCGGGAAAAGTATGTATAACGATATCCGTGTCTACTACATTGGAAAGGGAGATGCGTCCTGGAGTTGTCGTCGCTTCACTGATACTAATGGAGACAAGTACATGCCGTCACACAGCACCCCAGTTTTCCGCGACGGGTCTTTCTATTCTGTAGATTACAATGGAAGTCTAGGTGTATTTAACATAAGGAAAAAGAGTTGGAAAGTTCTAGAGAAACCCGGTCAGCCGTTCTGTGGAATTTATCCAAGTTTCCTGGTTGAGTGTGGCGGGGAGTTTCTGTTGGTAAAACTTGGACGCCTCCGAACCTTCTTCGGGGTTTTCAGATTGGATTTCTCCCGGATGGAATGGGTTAGAATCAAGAATCTGGGGAACCATATGTTGTTCGTCAGCCACACCTCATGTTTCTCAGCAATCGCTCCTCCGAATAGTCGCATGGAGAACAAAGTGTATTTCCCAAGATTATGCATGAACGGGGAAGGTGTTTTGTTCTATTGTCTTGAAACAGGGAGGTATGGGTCTTTTGGAAGTCGGCATTCAGCCTCGGATTTTACTGATACGGAGGGCTGGTACTCGAACTGCACTTGGATTCAACCAAACT
Organism: Papaver bracteatum; assembly: GCA_023529315.1. NCBI lineage: Eukaryota > Viridiplantae > Streptophyta > Magnoliopsida > Ranunculales > Papaveraceae > Papaver > Papaver bracteatum. The sequence continues at coordinate 56,349 of JAJJWX010004746.1, read as the reverse complement.
CGTCCAAGTACACTGCACAAGAGCTTCAATGGGTTATGCCTCTTATGGAAAAGGATCTACGTATTTTATCTTTTTAAGATTTTAATTTGTTTTCTTTGTCTTTATTGTTGTAGATGCATTTTACTACAAACTACATCCAAAGGATAGAAACATACTACGTATCTCAAGTGAAGGTAAACACTCAATAATGAACACAAGATATACGTGGTTCGGTATGATTACCTACGTCCACGGGGGTGAAAGGATGAATCTTATTACTTCAAAGTGTTACAAAGGTGTTGCTCTTAGTTGGATTTCCTTACAAGATGAACTTACTTCTCACCCACTTCCTCCTAGTGTTGACTCGAGTTTCTCTCTCTTTCTCTCCCAAAATTACGACCCTTTTCTTGAATACAAGTCACTCTATTTATAAGAGAAGTTTCATACAACCAAGTTAGGGTGTTGGTCATGTTACATCCCTTTTGCAGTTCTGTACTCGGGCTGACTCATATCGTCTCCTATAGCCGACGTATCTTGATTCCCTGCCCGTCCCTCGTCTGAGCCGACCTCCTCGGGTGTTCTCTTGGCACGATGTCGCCTGCCATATCTGTCTCCAAAGCAATGGGCCGATGCATCACGTACTTTCTTATCCTCTTGACCATTGCGCCTCGTTTGTCCCGCCCTGTCCCGTCTTGTCAGCTTTGTCAGAGGTTTGGGTCACGTCTTGTCCGACAGTTGTACGCCCGATCCATGCGTCATCTTAAATCTCGCGCCTGCTGGTCTTCTCCCTATGCTTCGTGTTCCTTCGTTTTTTTGGTGCGCCAAGGCTTGAGATGTTGCCACCTGGATCTGTGGATAATTTACACCTACAATTGTTCGGCTTGCTGGTGTCTAATTATTTTTCTTTATTTCGATTTCCGACTATGAAAGTATGTCTTAACCTTTTATGAACTATTTGAATGGGTTATGATTGTAAGACTTCTGATATCAAGGTTAAGTAGCAAAGTTTTTAGCTGTTATTCGTTAGATATCATACTAGTGCCAACATGACTTACTGGAAGCATAACTAGTTGCATAATTCTTTTCAAGAGGTAGAGAGTAACGCAAAGAGTAGTTTGCTCTTGACCTGAACTCATTTTTAACATTATAAAAGATAAAAAAATACTATATTAATTTCGTATATTTATGGCTAAAATAAAATAAAAATTCAATTCAACATATTTATGAAATAATTTCATGTATTTATTATAAAAAATCCAGAAAATTTAAAAAATACTATATTAGTTTCGTATATTTATGACTAAAATAAAATAAAAAATCAATTCAACATATTTATGGAATAAATTAATAAGATTTATATTTTTTGAAATATAGAAATATCCGAAATTAATATTTATATTTTCGACTATCTAAAAAAATCAGATTTATATTTATATTATTAAATTATATATTTGTTTCTCTATAGAAATTACAACTCAAAAAGACTATCATCCGGTAGGAAATTGGATGGAAGCCTAGAAACAAGCTGAGATCCAACTCCTTTCTGAATGGCTACACCTAACCTATGAAAAATAAATTCTCCAACTCGAACATTAGCATCATGGCTAGCAATATAATTGCGCAAACGCTTCAGAAAATCTATAATATCATCACCCAGCTCTCCTAGAGTGGTAAAGGCAAGAACCCCAAAACCATAACCTTGAGACGAGCACTTCTCTAAATACTTAGCATTCTTGCAAGTAACAGCGTTCTGAATGGCCTGACCCGGGGTAAAGGTACGAATCCCACCACCAGTAAAAGGAGAAACACCAGTCACATCCAGACATACATCATGCCCATTATCCCAATTATACACAAATATATCAGCCGGTCTCAAAGAAGTACCATTGTTCGAAAGAAGGCCCAAGTCTACCTCCTTCCTAGCCAGCACTCCTGCACAATAACACATATCTGCAATAATGTCACGAACCAAATCATGTCTAAACTTAATCCCAACTTCATTCGCACAATGCAAATCATGATCCCCAAAGACATCCATGTCTCTTTTGCAAAAGGGACAAGTACCATCCACTTCGAAAAGAGGAATCCCTAATCAGCAACGTAGAATCGCACTAAATTTCCTAGCTCCAATAATTTGATTGAGCCCAAGGATTGGAATTGCCATCAAGAAATCCAGACATGTTTTGTTTGGTTACTCTGCCACAACACTGAATCACGCCCTGTCATAGAAAAATTGGTGGGAATGTTCTTCTTTACAGCATCAAAGTAAATTGTTGCCAGGGAGTTCATGAAATAGGTGGAAAAATTACTAGTGCTAATAGGAGAAATAATCCCACACAGTGAGTTAAAAGATTCCTAAGCTTGTTGGAAAGAATGACCATTACCAGTGATGTCGGTGTGTCTCAAAATAGTGGACTGCAGTTCTAGGGTCTGCAAACAAGACGCAAGATAACAATAATGCTTAGTGTCGTGCATAGTATACACTCCCATACCACCCAACTTGAAAGGCAAGGTTGAGAGTCTCTGTTGAAAAACATTATGTGTATATATATCCCTCTAACAAAATTATAAGTATTAATTTATTTATTTTTGCACAAATTAGATATATTACCAAAATAATAAACAAAAGAATTTTTTTGGAAACCACTTAATAATCAAGCCGGTTTTATTTGTTAGTTTTTTTTAGAAAGTTGAGATATTTTAAAATATTATATCCAAAATAAAATCATTTTACTAATAGATTTGGAATCCCTATATAAAGAACGTGCAATTTGGGATATAGCTACATGACAAAAACGGTGACCCAATAGCAATTCTGGGTGACCCCCTATGTAATTATTTTTTTAATTCCTAATCTAGCCCCCACTAATCAGGATTAGTGATTAATTATAATTAGTAAAATGTTAAGTATTTGGGAGATAAGTTAGTGTGTATTTATTTTTATTTGAATTTGTGTGGGTTAGTTGAGAGTAGAAGGAGAGAAAAATATTTTTGAGTGGAATGTTTTTTTTTTTTAAATTGTAGATGATTGTGATGAGAGAATTGATGCTAAGAGGTTGAAAATTTGATTTTTTTTCTTTGAATCCACCATTTTTGCAACTAAAAAAGCTCGGTGCCGGCATGGTATTCAACGAAGAATTAATTGGGGGATATGGGAATTAATTGGGGGATATAGCTACGGGACAAAATAGGTGTCCCAATAGCAATTCTGGGTGACCCCCTATGTAATTTTTTTTTTAATTCCTAATCTAGCCCCCACTAATTAGGATTAGTGATTAAGTATAATTAGTAAAATGTTAAGTATTTGGGGGGATAAATTAGTGTGTATTTTTATTTGTGTTTGGGTGAGAGTAGAAAGAGGGAAAAAAATATTTGAGAGGAATTTCTTTTTTTTGAAAATGGGAAGATGATTGTGATGAGAAAAATTAATTGATAATAAGAGGTTGAAAATTTGATTTTTTTTCTTTGAATCCACCATTGTTGCAATTTGAAAAAGTTTGGTGCGGGCATGGTATTTAACCAAAACTCATGGCGGCAATTGTTGGAAATGTTCATAAATTGTTTGCCACTATCCTAACATCGAGGCGTAGCCCCTAGAGGTATCCCCAACGAGAGGTCCGTGAGCTCTCTCGTTACGATTTTTTTTTCCTGGTTTTGATCTTCCTAATGTTGATTTTTTTTCTGGTTTTGAACAGGTACCGGCATGGTAATAGCTTTTTCAGCAGCGTGTGGATTTTGTTCCTTTATAGTATTTTGCTTAAATACCTATGCCAGGAGCAAAGGAAATGAAAAGTATCCGAGAATGTTGATTTTTTTTTTCACTTGACTACGGCATTGATAGGAAATTATCGGGCATGCGGTCGTGTTCCGGCATATGGTCTTCATCAATTCCGGCATGGTATTCCTCACTTCCATTTTGAATTTTTCCCTGCTTTAAAAGCTTGGTCTTGATGATCAGTTGATATGAAGACCATCCGATTGTTTTCTGCATAGGAAATAAATATGAAAAAACTATGCCGAAAAAATACCGGCATGGTCTTCATATCAACCGGACCATGCGGTACTAAGCTTTTTAAAACCCCGAAAAATTCAAAAAGGAAGTGATGAAAACTTCATTTAATTGATGAAGACCATATGTCGAACATGATATCGCATGCTAACAAAATCAATTCGAGATGGTCATCATCACTTTCAAGATGATCTTCATCATCAAGATAAAAAAAAATTCGTTTCAAAGTGAGGTGAAGAGAATTTGATATAGAGTGGGAGAGTTTAGAATTTGAAAGGGAAATGGAGAATATTTGGGTTTTAAAACACTACCTAAATAAGATTAATAAGAAGTGGAGATGGAAATGAGGGATATGATTTAGATTTTTGATTTTAAGTTTTTAATTTTTATTTTGAGGGAAGAAGTGGAGATGGAAATGGGGGATATGATTTTGTTTTTTGATTTTAAGTTTTTTTTTTATTTTGAGGGAAGGGTATTTTAGTATATTCATAACCAAAAGTCACCCCTTAGCACACACCATGGGTTGGGGGAAGTAATTCATATCCCCCAATTAATTCTTCTATTCAACCAAAAAACGATGTCGGCATTTGCTGGAAATTTTCATAAATTATTTGCCACTATCCGGGGGGGTTCGGGGGGCGTAGCACAGTTATCTGATTTTTAGGTTTTGATCTTCAAAACCTATTTTTTCTGGTTTTAATCAGTCTACTTACGGCACAGTTATCTGATTTTCAAGCATGCCGGAACCACTTCCCGCATGGTTTTTTCTTAAATTTCTATGCCTAGAACATGATGAAAAGTATCCAAGAATTGATTTTTTTTCACTTAACTACCTGGCATTGATAGATGTATATCGAAATCTTCAGCATTTGAATCCGCATTGAATTTCATCACTTCCGGCATGGTCTTCATCATTTCCGACAAGTTCTTCATCACTTACGGCGTGGTCTTCATCCTAAATAACCACGCCGGAACTCACTTCCGGTGTGGTCTCCATCCTAAATTTCTATGCCGGCGCATGATGAAAAGTATTCAGAAAATTTATTTTTTTTTCACTTGATTACCGGCATTAATAGATTTATATCGAGCATGCCGGAATTTAGTTCCGTCATTGAATTACATCAATTCCGGCGTGGTCTTCATCACTTCCGGCGTGACCTTCATCATTTCCGACAAGCTCTTCATCACTTCCGAAATGGTCTTCATCACTTCCGGCGTGGTCTTCATCAATTCCGGCATGTTCTTTATCATTTACGACATGTTCTTCATCACTTCCGGCAGAGAAGGAGAAGAGAATTTGAAAGAAAGTGGGGAAAATTTAGAATTCCCATATCCCCCAATTAATTATACTCCCTCCGTCTCAAATTAACAGTCCTAATTGACTTTGTCAGGATATTAAGGAAATCCTATAAAATGTCGTGACTAACCCTTGACTAGCCCTATTTAATGTTATGTTGTTACCAAAACTAATATTAACAGTATTAAAAATTATAAATTGGATAGTATTATTATCTTAGGAAATATTTTAAGAAAACAAAAACAAACTTATACTGATTTTATTATGGAGTCCATAATTAGAACGTGATGTAAAAATAAGTAGAAGTTTTATTAGGAATTATATAACTATCCATAAATGTTTTTAGGATTGACAATTAACACAAAGATATTGAGTAGATTTTTCCTTATATATGGTGATAATATTTAAGATTTTGAATTAAGTTTATATTAAAAATGATTTTATGATTATAAAAATAAAGGTTATATTTGATAGTTTAAGGGAAAAGTATGTCTATAAACAGAGCGGACAGATAAAAAGAGACAGAGGGAGTATTATATAAAGCTTTAAAACAAAAGGTAAACTTTTGTAGGGGCTATGACCCATAAATGTGCGGCCCAACTACGTAGTTAGGGTTTTCCCATGGTTGTATATAAAGCATTTTCTTCTATGTAATATGGCTGCTGCTTATCAATACAATTGCTCTTGCCGTTTCTCATTCCCTTGGTCTTCTGTCGATTTTTCCCTTAAAAACGTTATCAGCACGAGTTCTACCATGACGATTTTGTGATTTGTTTTTAGTAATCATCAACTCAAGAAATGATATTTCGGAAGCCGCATCATAGTCTGTTTTATAATCTCGCACGATCAAAGAGATTTTGGAAGAAAAATCTGACTAGCATACAAACGACACTTTCCTCAAGTACATCTTTACGTCATGACGAAAAATTCTCATCATCAACAACTGAATTAAGAGATTGAAAAAAAAAATCAACAAAGATAAATATCTCACTCCTGCTTGATGATTTGATTCATTTTTTTTAATTAGATTACAAATCTATAATTTCTTCATCTCTTAATTAGATTAGTTCTTGATAAAAAATTATTTAACTTTTGATATATTATCTCGATTAAAAATCGGGATCTAGATCTGTATTACCCATATTTGGGGCTACATTACCCATATAATCGATTTCAATTTCATGAAATTTCATTTTTCCATCAAAAATTGAATTTATATCTAATGAAGATCTTATTCTTTAATGGTTTGTTTTCAGAAATATTAAACAAAATACCATTAATGGTGGAGCTTTTAAATCGAAGTGCAAGAGTACTGTTGAGCGTTACTTGCATACAGAGGAAAAAGAAAGTCCCATGCTCGTCCCCATACCTCCCGTAATATCCAGTAGGAAAAGTGGAAGGATATGTGGGAAAAGTGGTTCCTGTCCGATCCATGTCATGTCCTATCCCGTTCCCATCTCAACACCGCTTTCAATTGTCATTTGGTTTGAAGACAAAATTTAGATTTACAATCGATTTTGCCTAATTATTTAATCTCTTTTCCATCCATTTGATTTGACTTTTTCAACCCTCTAATTACTACATGAATAGTTTAGCTTGGATTGTAAACATAATTTAGATCTTACAACTGCTCACTAATTCTTTAAACCTCTAGCTGCCTCCTCGGGATGTTGGGTCATTGAAGATGCCTAGTTGTCTCTCTCCATGTCCATGCCTTTGTCCAACTAGCCGGCGGCTGTTGACTGTAATTCCCTTGGAAAAGAGAAGATGGGAAGGAGATACCCGTCACCCTAACCCGGACCCGTAAGCCCAAACCCGGACCCGTTAACTGCTGTCCTATTCCTTTCCGGGTCCAACTGCTATCCTGTTCCGTTCCGGGTCTGGGATTGTTCTGTTCCAGCGTGTTGGGCCTGTCCTGTTCTGAACTTGGTTCCACGTTGTTCTGGTTTGGCTATATAAGGTGGGAATCAAATTTTGTGGTATGTAACTATATACCGCGAGTTTTTATATGCTAGGCTTATTTATTTTATATCTTTTAGAATATGCCTAGTTTTGTTAATTTTTGTCTTAAATAAGCCCACAGCATATAAACGGTCAATTTATATTATTTTTATTGATCTCATTCATTAAGAATTTTGGTCTTAATGCTATTTGTTCTCTTGAATATGATATTTTGGATATAGTTGAATGGCGTATTTTTTTTAATTGGTTCTACCTACTCAATTCCAATGTATTCATGTGGGGCTTAGAAGTACTCGAGCACCATTAATGGATACTTGATATTTTCCCAATTTTTTTGAATGTTCCGTGGAATGTATCTTCTTACTCGACTATTAATATGTTAATAGTTTCAAAACGTACGTTCAAATAAAATCACATATATTTCAATTTTTGTGAAAGAACTCACAAAAGATGATATGAGTCATAAAATTTTCATTTCTCTACTTCATCCATAATACTAACGAACCGGTATACGTTGAAGTATGACAACAAGAGAATTATCTTTAGTAATATATATTCAACCTAAAGTAAGTAGTTGACATGTGTAGTGAGATTCTCTTGGCCTATTGAGATAAAGAAATTTCTCAAATTAAGCTAAATGTAGCAAAAAAAAAATTGAAAATGGAAAGAACCCCAAAGTAATGAGGGTTAGACGTACCGACTCATATAAAACGTGTGAAAAGGGACATATATATCATGGAAAAAAATATTTTATTTATTTATTTATTCCCAACAGTAATGACACCAAAGTATAGGTATCAATTGAACATGGGATCAGCTAAAATGTAATTCTAGCTCCCATCATAAATAAAAGAGTTGGAAATGCACCTTGGTAACAGGTGTTGGTATATACAATACAATATAATGTGTATGTGTATCATAGTAACAACCAATTTTCACATCAACTTTAATGGCAACAAGAACTTTGCCTGGCCAATTGACTATTTAATTGAACTAGATCATATTTCTGCCCTTACAGTGAGAATGGATTTTATTGCATCTATAAATTATTTCTAATGAATGTGGAAGGAAGCATATTCTTAGAAAATTAATGTGTCAATCTAGTGAATTATAGATCACTAGAACTTGAATTACTGAACCCCAACAATGAAATGATTGGGATTGATTCATAAAGACTTTGACATAAGCATAAGGCACATTCGTTGTGACAATATGTTCGGTTTTGAAAGTATTAACACGAGCATCACTTCACTTGAGTGTATAAGAAAATAAACTTATAGAATACGAAGTTACGACATCTATCATAATCAGTGATTTCTGAAGTTACTAGATTAGCACTGCCTCTCCCCATTATGCTTTACAGTAATAAAGCACGTCAATCATCTTACAAAGTCTCACTTTAGTGAAACATGATTGAGACCATCATGTTTTACTTAGATGCAAACGCTAAATAACTCATTCTCCAAATAAATAAAGTGTTGTTATTGAACATATATCCATGCAGAATGCAAACCATTCAAGTGATGTATGGCTCTGGTGGATCATTCGACGCATTGAATCAGTTATTATTCATAACAAACGATGCGTTTAATTTTTGTAGAATTCGTAGCACATATTACACAAAGCAAAGTGCAAAGGCTTACCACCCTTGTTAATGCTAGAGAATTTACATCAAAAGGACTTGATGAATATTGCATGTTTAATAAGATCAATACAGAACATCTTATACCCAATGGTCTCACATATGCTACTATTAAAGGTTACAGATGGTGTCTAAGGAATAGGTTATGCGTACCAACCTACCTTTTATTGCTTTGGGCATATGCAATATTACGCGCATCTTTACTTAATTCATTTTAGACCCCAATATTAGTCAACCTTTTCTGCGTACCAGTTGGTAACTGGATTTAATCCCGACATCCGTGTTTTTTACGTATTTTTGGTTGCACTATATATGTGCCATTACGACTCCACATCGTACTATGATGGGTCTTCAAGAATATTAAGAAGTTATGTTGGAAATGAGTTCCCAACAATTATCCGCATTTTAAAACTTTGGGCAGGAGATCTCTTACCGCTAGATTTGTGGGTTGTCATTTTAATGAGACATTCTTCCCATCGTTAGGGGGAGATAAGAAAAAGTATTTTCTAAGGGAATGACATGAATTATCGTGGTGTGTTCCCACTATGTATCATATTGATTCTTGTACTCAAAAAATGTAAATGTGAAGTGACAAAGAATAATCGATTTTCAGAATGTACACTGATGTCGCTAAAGTGACAAGATCACACATACCAAGCCGCAAATATTCCCGCAAGTTTAGAAATCCTCGATGATGGGGTATTTTTTATACTAAGGTGTTGCAACTACACTTGGTGGAAGTGTAATTAAGGCCATGGATCCATAAAGGAAGATGGAGATGCCACTGGGTTCGATCAATGCACACCTAAAAAGGAAGTAGATAAGTAAGGCACAACCTAATTAGTATCATTAATGAAATCATCTCATTTGATTGTCTCTGACTATGTCCATGAATCAACACTGGAGGATGCTCTGAAGTTTAACAATTCCAGAGAACAATGACATCCCATGTGGATTATGAGAACACACACGAGTCAATGGAAAGATCGTGTGAGCATATTAATGATTATTATTTTCATATACAGTTGCTAAAGGAAATCGAGAACGATGAGATCGAACCATGCTTCTTATTGATTGAATATAAACAATAAAGAACATATTTGGCCTACACAATCCAGGTAGAATTTGATTCTTTGACAAATATATAGGTATTTGGTGTGGTAGTGCTAACCAACCAAGTGTAAAGCCTGTGGACATACATGATTATTTGTCACAAAGCAATGCTGAGAATAATGAAGTCGTAATGGTATAAAGACTCTCCTTGTGGCGCGAGGTATCTCACAAAGCCCTGGAATTGTTTACTTTGTTGTAATGAGCATTATAGCATTTTGCTACTTAGTCAGCTTGGTAATTTCAATAGGACTTGAAATGCTGCATATCTATGTGGTTGTTACGTATCTCTGAAAGAATCAAGAGATAGAAGATGTTTACAAAAGTACTTGGTAGACTTTTGTTTCCCAAATCAAATGACTCTAAACCACAGAGTGCATTTACAGTTAGATAGAACGCTCACTTATAGATTCAAGCAATCAGGCGGATGTGGTATACCCGTATAAGTGACTATTTGATTTGGAGGGGTTAGACAAGTAAGTTATTTTTCCTTGCGTATTCACAAGAAAGTTCCTGATTTCGAATTGTAGATATCTATGTCGATGATACATACATGATGGGTACTCTTGATGTAATAAGAGACCTTAAAAGGTATTTGAAATATGAATTTGAGATGAAAAATTGGGAAAAAGCTCGATCAATACCGAGCGTGGTATATTATCCCACCAGTTTGCATTTGTCTAAAATTTTCAGGAAATTTAACAAAGACATGCATCCTGATAGCACTCCCATGATTAGTCGAGGTTCAAATGTAACTAAATGACCATTCCGTCTAAAGGAAAATGACGAAGATGTGTTGGGAGATGAAATTCCCATATCTAAGTATAATAGACGCATTTTTGTACTTAGTATAATAATGTACTCGATAAAATTTTGCATCCTCAAGGAATTTGTTAGCTAGATATAGCTCAGCGCCAACGCCACATCATTGGAATGGTATAGTGAATGTAATCATGTAATTAAAAGTAACAATTGACATAAATTTGTATTATCCCTACAAAGACATTAAAAGGAATGCTAATGAAAGTGCAATCCAAAAGTTGTTGATTATGAAGGAACAATAATCTCTTCTCCAACGAATGTAATCAGAAGGAGATATGGTAGATTATTTTCTAGGTCATTACCGATATACAGTTTCGAAAAGTACATGACTAAAGGAAATGTTTGGAACAACTATGAAAGTAATCAGGGGGAGATGCCGACATCAGGGGGAGGATCCAAGGATATGATGTCGACATATTTTACTTCGAAATTGAAGATGTGTTGTACTCTTTTTCACTTCGATCGAGAATAGTTTTTCCCAAAGGGTTTTGTTACTCGACAAGGTTTTTAGCGAGCCAACACTAAAAACATCAAGTATGTTGAACATTGAAGACATAGATATCGCGTTGATATTACTGAAAATATCTGAATCAAAGAAATGAAACGCGATAGTCTTTTAAGAAACGTAACTTCCAGGATCAACAACTTGATGTTTTGTAAGGTCTTATAAGCTTTCAAGTCACCAAGGTACAGTGTGATAAACTCCTTTTGACTGCATTAGACTAATGAAAATTTCCTGACATCAGGGGGAGCATATAATGGTGTGTTGAACTCTTTTCCTTCACTGAGGTTACTTTTTCCCACAAGGTTTTGTTTCTAGGCAAGGTTTTTAATGAGACAACAACAAACACCGGGAATGTAATTTCCCAACTAAGGCTATTATCTTTCCCACGCGAATTTTCTGCCTTAAGAGTTGTGAAACAACTAGTCAACTTCAACGGAGCAAAGTGATCATCTGTAATGGATCACCTATACTTGCATCTATCACGTTGTACTCTATTCCCTTTGTCAAGGTTTTATCCAACTGGGTTTTCCTTGTTAAGGTTTTAATGAGGCAACATATTAGAGTCTAACTATGTTCTACGTTTGTGTAATATTGTACTATTTTTCTGTAGTTCAGGTTTTGTCCCTTTGGGTTTCCCTGACGAAGTTTTTAACGAGGAAATTAACTTAGACTCATCAATCTTTGAAGATCGTATTGCATGTGATGAACTACATGTAAAGTACAAGACAACATGTGAAGTACTACATGTGAATAACTGTACCAAGGTTTTATCCTACTGGGTTTTTCCTTGTCAAGTTTTAATGAGGCAATTGATTTCGGCACAAGTCACCAAGGAGAAGATGACCTTTGAAGAACTACATTCGATGCACTATGTGTGAAGCACTGCGTATGAAGTTCTATTGGACCACACAAGGGGGAGTGTTGTAGGGGCTATGGCCCATAAATGTGCGGCCCAACTAGGTAGTTAGGGTTTTCCCATGGTTGTATATAAAGCATATTCTTCTATGTAATATGGTGGCTGTCTATCAATACAATTGCTCTTGCCGTTTCTCATTCTCTTGGTCTTCTCTCGATTTTTCCTTTAAAAATAAACTCATTTTTTGGACACTGCTTCTCTCTTCAACTTTGATTTCTAGGATTTTTTTTTTTAATTTATGTTTTCTTATATGCGCCCGTTGTTTGTTTTGCAGGTAGCCATATAAAGCATTCGTGCAACACCAAACTTTTTTATTTCCATGCAAGTTGCTTCTCTCTTCTAGAACTAAAATTTTGTTTCTTTTTTCTTTTTCTTGGAATTTAGTGTCTTTATTTGATATTTTAGTTGTTTTACGGTATACCCTCATTATTCCAAATTTCGTTGTATCAAACACCATAACTTTTTATGTTTTTTGGATCTTATTGATGATGCATAAATATTATTGCAAAACAAAACGCCATAAAAAAAATTGCAGGGCTTATTGATGCATAAAACGATTGTTGCTTCCCATATTTGCTAAAGGTTTTTTCAATTTTATTATTTACCTTGCTCATATGATGGTTTCTTATTTTCTCTTTTAATATATTTTGTTGTTGGTTATTTACTAATTTAATTTTATGAATTTTTTTTATTGGTGATTACGTAAATCGGCTTTCCTACGTGCATATGGTTCTGTTTTTTGATCTATTTTTGTTGTATTCAATTTGCATTGATGATGGATGCGAAAATTCGATTTCATGAGTGTTGATATGAAGAAATTCCTAAGAATATATATATATATACCCAAAAAAATATGATATGAAACACTTCTTTGTTCTATTTTTTGCAGGAAATTGTTTCTCAATTATGTTATTTCTTTTTGGTTTCATATCTCCTCAAACCCAGGTTCTTAGCGCCAACTGATTTTTGTTTCTTCTAATTACTGCTCCATATTTTCTAAATTCTTTTGGGATTTTGTAGGTGAGGGTTTCTCAACATCATCATGTTTAGGTAATGTAGGTATTACTATGTCCTTTAAGCTTCATGTGGAGGTAATATTTGAGTGATTGATTTGTGAAATACAAGCTTCGTACTAATGATGCTTAAGCATTGTAATATAACATCACGGGAAAGAAAAAATCCCAACACTGATAATTAGAATTTAGAAATACAAAAGTGAAGTTGGAAATTGCGGATTATAAAAATGGTATCCGTGTTCATATATTCTATAATTAAGGAAGTTTGAAATAGAGAATTATTGTTGCGTTGTATCTAAATTCTTACGGCCATACTGTTTGTAAAATAAAATCATATAATTTTGTATACTTTTTGGATTGATTTTCTTTTTCTTTCGGTAGCTTACTGTACATGCATTTTACTACCAACTACATCCAAAGGATAGAAACCATCTACTCATGCAAGTGAAAGTAAGAACAATGATAATACACACAAGGATATACGTGGTTCGGTATGATTACCTACGTCCACGGGGGTGAAAGGATGAATCTTATTATTTCAAGGGTTACAATGGTGTTTCTTTCCAAGTTGAACTCACTTACAAGATGGGCTAGTTCTCAATTTTCTCCTTCCTTAATGTGATCTCAAGTCTCTCTCTTTCTCTCTCTCCGAAATTACAACCTACCTCTCTTGGATACAAGTTCTTCTATTTATAGGAGAGGCTACCTACATCCAAACTAGGGTGTTGGTCACAACATATCTAACTTGAAGTCCTGTCGTCGGGCGTGCTTGCGTCGTCCCTTCTTCTGTAATTACGGCCGATGTTCTTTGATTCCTTTGTAGTCTCTCGTCCGAGCCGATCCATTCGGGTATTATCTTGGTGCGATGTCTCCCTTCCAGTCTGTCTCTCATGCAGTTGGCCGATATGACACGTATCTTCTTATCCCTTTGACTATCGCTCCTTGTTTGAACGAATATGTCTCGTCTATCAGCTTTGTCAGAGGCCTGGGGTCGAGTCCTGTCCGACAGCTGTAGAGTGATCATGCCCGATCCACGTGTCTCCTTAAATCTCGTGCCTGCTAGCCTCTATCCTGTGCTTCTCGTCTCTTTATGTTTGGGTACATCATAGCTTTGAGATGTTGCCACCTAGCCCTGTGGATAATCTACACCTACATTTATTCCCCTTCTTTCTCTCTTGTGGTAGACACGAGTGGAAGAAAGTCGTCCCAGCTTCCCACGTCCTCGTTCATGCCTCGAATTCCGCCATGCAGTCCCCCATTAACTCCACTTTATTACATGTAACCGTCGGCGTCGGTTGAAACTTCTCTTCTTTAAATAGCCCATTTCCTGTTCTCTTTCTTCTTTTTTACCATTTGTTTTTTTAGTTTCCAAATGCTGCAACTTTCTCTTCGAGATTCTCCATTACATTTCTTCCTCTATAAGCCTTTGTTTTCTTGGTTTTCTTCCCTCACCTCTTCATCACCGATTGCTACAGTAGATGTGGTTACGTTCTCGTCGTCCCAACCTTCTTCACCGATTTCCAAGGTCTGCACTATTACTGTCAATGGCTTCTTCTCCCTCCATGACCGAGAAAAGGTGTGTTGATGATTTTTTTTTTCCGAGATTGATGCTTTTCGCCTTTATTCCATGTTTTCGTTTGATAGTCCATCCAAGTACGATGATCGCGCCATGAAATCTATCTTTCCTGATGATTCACATTCTATTTCCTGCAGGTCCGAGAAAAGGGGGAAATATCTCCCTGATGAAGAATTCATTAAGCAGTTGAAGGAGAAGTACGATCTTCAAAATTACGAAGTAACCCTGATCTCGGGCCAAAACAGCATTCTGGAGAAGTCCGATGTGGAGAAGTACGATCAATCATCTGAGTGTGTGGTCATTACTTAGGGAAAGCTGGAGCTAGGACTTCGTCTTTCTTTGTACAACCCAGATATCCCTTTTTATTATGAGGTTCTCTCCCATCTCAAGCCTTATCGTTCCCTGGATCAGTGGACTGGAAACATTTTTTGCATTATGGATGAATGGATAACCCGCCGAGATGGTCATAGTTCTACCGCCGAGTGGTCGACCTACAAGCCCGAGCACGCTCCAGAGTATACCGTTGCCAATTTCCTTGCCAACTATCGAGTCGGTACCTCAACCAACGGTGATCATGCCGGTTTTGCTGCCAGTCCGCATCGTCACAGAACTATGCCCAATAATGTTGAGAGGATGATGATGGAAGATGATCCCATGGGACAGGGTTCTAACAGGCGAACCCATCATACCAATGACCCAATTTATCCCCGAGTTCCACTTCTTGTCCGAGGTCCCATTTTACATAGTAGATTTCCTTCGCCTCCACTTCCCCCCGAGCCCTATCCTTTCTGAGTGGTTAACGACGATAGGGATGATAAGGTATGTGCTTCCTTCTACTTTCCTCAATTTCTATCTTGTTAGTTTTGACGCCAATCGCATGTTTGTTGTTATTGAAGCCCTAGGGCGACTCTACCAAGGTCACCGCATCGTCGAGAAAAAGGGGTACTGGCACAAGGGTTGAGGAAGACCAGGGGAAGGTAACAAACACAATGATTTTCTTATAAGTACATGTACTTGCCCCTGTTTTTTTCCTTCACATGTTCTGACGAGAAGCCTTGTACATAAATTTCCTAGGCACGATGATGATGAAGCCGGTGTGCCGGAGATTGATCCTCAACCTCTTAGGCATAATTCTCTTAGGGGAAAGCATGTTGTTACTAAGCCGCAGCAGAGGCAGAAACCAATCATCGATATTCCCGATGAAGATGACATATTCGGCGATGATGTCTCGGATGACAAGGGCGATGGGAAAGAGATGGGCGACAAACAAGAACCCCTGAAGACGCCCGACTCAGAGAAGATTGTTACTGTTGGACTACCTCGTATGCCCCGGATTACTGATGGATCGTCGTCTAGTGCTGAAACTTCCTTCACTGTCTTCGGCCCTATCATGAACTCTCTTGGAGCTCTTATTTCCCCCGAATTTGGAGCGTATACTGATGAAACAATGCTTGATGTAGTGCCCCTATATGGCGATATTGCTCAGACTCTTGACACGGTGGTGAGTGATTCTGCATGTTTGGGCGATGTCCCACTCCTTTGTTTCTTCTTGATCGTTGCCTGCCATTCTAACTTGCTTACGTGGGTCAGATCCTTAATCGAGTACGGTTGGATGCCGCCAATAGTAAACGGGAGAGGAAGTTGGTGGAAACTCACTAACTTCAACGTGCCAGTATCCTGAGTCGGGTATCCTTCTTCTAGACGAGATAGCTAGTATAGGTTTAGATGCTTCTTCGGAGTTTAGGATCATAAAGAGGAATCCGTCGGCGAATGGCAAACAAAGATGGCAAAATAGATCGCCAAGCTGAGGAGATTGAAGAACTCAAAGGTGAACTAGAACGATATCGTCAGTTTGAGTATGACCATGCAGAGATAGATAATTTACGGGC
Organism: Papaver bracteatum; assembly: GCA_023529315.1. NCBI lineage: Eukaryota > Viridiplantae > Streptophyta > Magnoliopsida > Ranunculales > Papaveraceae > Papaver > Papaver bracteatum. The sequence continues at coordinate 39,626 of JAJJWX010004746.1, read as the reverse complement.
TCACTTGGGCTCTTCCCAACGCCTTGCTACTGAGAAAACTGCTCTGGCCACGGATTTAGAGCAACGGGTAGACGCTCTACAATTGCAGAACCGAGACCTTCATGAGGATCGCCGACGAATATAGAGGGATAAATATGTGGTGGAGCGAGGCAATAGGGATCTACTGGGCAAAGTGGGCGAGTTTGAAAAGATGGTGGGTGAGCTAGAATGGAGTAGGTCGCAACATTCAGTGCTTCAAGTATCACGCAATCATTTAATGGAGGAGTGAAGTGAACATAAGAAGTACTTCCTCAATAATGAATTCAATGAACAATGCTATAACGAGCTAACCATGAAATTCTCCAAGGCCGAGGATGAGTTTTCCAAGTCAGTAGAGTCACTTCAGTCAGTGTTACCAGCCCTTTCAGGTCTTGTTAGCGACGTGTTGAGGCAGTTCCTTAGGTCTAGATTATTTTTTGTAGTTGTGAAATTGCTAAACCCTATTCAATGAATAATCCCGCGTTGTTGTGATCTTGTAGGCGAGCAGAAACGTTCTCACGAATTGGATCTGGAGGTCCGACGGTTGAAACATGTCGAGGCCGAGTTAGGTTCGAAGCTGTATGATGCCGAGGAAACTACTTCTCAGCTTACCCATCAACTTGAGGATGAACGCGTCTCCCATGCAGAAGATATAGACGAGAAGGTTCGGTCGGGTATTGAGGAGTGGGTGGAGAATAAGCGGCGCGAGGTCGCGCAAAATAGGTTCGACAATGTTCCCCCAAGGCTTGAATTCCCCTTTTATAGTGCTGCATCACTAAATCGCCCTTTGCCATGGGTTGTAAATTGCTTTGAACACTTCTCTCCTTTTTACTTTTGATACACTACTTGTTTGTTTAAATGGGGGTGCTGCGTCGCCGATGCTATTTGTTTTACTTCGGTTAAACTTTTCGTTTCGTATGGTTGCATGACACTTTCCGCGCTTTCTTAATGGACGCATGACACTATCGAATTAGTTTTTATTTCTTATGCCATTCCTGCAATTATTGTTTATGTAAGTTAGTATTTTAACCTTTTCTGTCGAACACACCCTACAAGGAGGGTCATCGGCCCAATGCCATGTCCTGATTGGGGTATCTCATCACTATCTCTTGGATTCAGTGGAAGGGTACCAGTCAACCTAATTCTAGGCTCGATTACCCTGAGCGGTTATCGATCAACCAATCTCGGGCAAGCGGTCACAGCCACTTGCGATGGGGGGAGGCCTTTCAAATGTATGTAGGCCACCTAGCTGAGAATACCTCGTGTCTTAACAACCTGTGGAACTGGTTTCCAACCACCAGAACCCTTAGGCTACCTCGGCACTTGCACACTTCCACTTCCCCGAGTACGAATAGCCAGGCAATTGTAAGGCACCTCGGCACTTCCACACTGGCTTTGCCCCGAGTACGAATGCCCATTTGAGTGTAAGTTACCTCGACACTTCCACACTAGCTTTTCCCCGAGTACGAATGACCATTCGAGTGTAAGTCACCTCGGCACTTCCACACTGGTTTTTCCCCGAGTACGAATGACCATTAGTCGCTTATGCCCTATTTCATACCCCTCACGGTTTCATAGAAATAGAAGACAAGTATGCTCACCTTTTCATCGCACCTCCCTTCATGGGTAGTATAGATTTAGATATTTGACGTTCCAGGGTTTGGGATCTTTTGTTCCATCGAGTCTCAGTAGCCGATACGATCCCTCTCCTTCCTTAGACTCAATTATATACGACCCTCCCCACTTTGGTGCTAGCTTACCGCCCTTTTTGTCGCGCTCCCATTCGGCGAGAAACTTCAGCACTTGCTCTCCTGGTTGGAATTCTCTTGGGTGAACACGTTTGTTGTACTCTCGTTGTAACCTCCTTTGATAGTTTTCCATTTTTTGTAGCGCCATCTCTCGTGTCTCCTCCAAATCGTCTAGTTTTGCCAAAATTAGATCGGACGAGACGTTTCGCCTCCAAGCTTCTGTCCTAGTAGTGGGGATCATTCCTTCCGTCGGTAAAATCGCCTCAGTTCCGTAAGTAAGCATGAATGGTGAGAACCTGGTAGCTTCCCTCTGTGTGGTCCTGTATTCCCATAACACGTTGTATAGCTCCTCGCACCAGTTACCATATTCCCCATCCAACTTCTTCTTCATGTTGTCTGTGATTGTTTTGTTAGTGATCTCGGCCTTCCCATTACTCTGGGGGTAAATGGGAGTAGCCTTACGTTTCTTGATGTTGTACGTATTTAACAAAAGGTCAATGTTTTCCCCTTGGAGCTATTTCCCATTATCGAAGACGATAGATGCTGGGACCCCGAGGCGGCAAATGATATGTTCCCAGATAAACTTGAAAACATATTTGTCTCGTATGTGCCTTAGTGGAGCTGCCTCAACCCATTTAGTATAGTAATCCGTAGCCACGATCAAGTATTTCCTATGCCCTGTTCCTACATGTAATGGACCGACAATGTCTACCCCCCATTTGGCAAAGGGAATGGGCTTATCACAGAGTTTATGGGTACCCATGGTGCTAGGATTTTCTTTCCAAACCGTTGACATTCTTCACATGCTTTTGCCATTTCCTTCGCATCTTCGTTCATGTACATCCATAAATAGCCCATTGTCTTTGCCTTGGCCGATAAGCTTCTCCCCGAGTTGTGGTTTCCAGCGGCTCCATAGTGTAATTCATGCAAGATTATGTGGCCTTATTCTTTACTTAAGCATCGTAGGAGTGGCCCTAAGTAATATTTCCTATATAAAATCCCCTCCCTTATCTCGTAGGCGCCCGACTTACATTTTATTTTATTTATCTCGGGCCGACCCATGGGTATCTAGCCCATTTCCAGATATTGGTGTATCGGCTTTCTCCAATCACCCTCTCTATATCGCTCGGCTATGTTGATAGCCACATCGATCCGTACTTCCGGTGTTTCTGGTATTGAGGGAGCGAGGAGCCTCATAACACGAATGCCATCTATGCTCAGGTCTACCAGCTGTGAGGCGATGTATGATAGAGCGTCCGAGTGTCTATTATCTTTTCGACAAATGTGGCGGAACTTAATATTCGGTATTTGGTTGATGTAAAATTGGGCGAGCTCCCAATACTTTTGCAATACGGGGTCGTGCGTCGCATATTTTCCCGTAATCTACCAAATCACTAGTTAAGCGAACCTCCTATAGCCCCATTTCCACAATTATCCGCAAGGCGTGGATTACCGCTTCGTACTCGGCAACATTGTTGGTTTCTTTAAATTCCATCATGAAAGAGTGCACTATATTTCTTCCTTTTGGCATGGTAATACTAACCCGAGGCCTGATCCCTCTTTGTTTGACGCCCCATCGACGAAAACTTCCCACCGGGTAGGACTACTGGCTGCTAAAAGGTCAGCAGGATCTTCTTGTTCTTCCATCATCCCCGGTATATCTTCCACCTCGTCGTCATCACTAAGTGGGAAATCTGCTAGGAAGTCGTCCACTACTTGTCCTTTGATCGCCGTCCTCGTCTCATACACAACATCATACTGTTTGAATAAGTCCCCCCATTTAGAGATTCTCCCTGATCGCCCGGCATTATCCAAAACTGCTTCGATAGGCGATTTGGTGAGCAACCGTATGCGATGAGCTTGAAAATATGTCCGAAGTTTAGAAGCGGTAAAAGCTAGGGCCAACACCATTTTTTCCATTATGGTATAGTTTTTCTCAGCCGGGCTTAGCGTTTTACTAGTGAAATATACCGATTTCTCGGTGTTCCCCTCCGTCCTAACCAATAATGCACTAATGGCATATGGCGTCGCCCCTAGGTAGAGGGTAAGGATCTCTGTTGGCTCGGGCCTCTGCAGAACCGGGATGCTGGCTAGGTGTAACTTAATATTTTGAAAGGCCTCTTCGCTAGCATCCGTCCATTGAAACTTCTCTCCTTTCTTCAGAATCTCATAAAAGGTTTTACATTTGTCCGATGACCGTGACACGAATCGCCCCAACGCTGCTATACAACCATTTAGCTTCTGCACATCCTTAACTGTCGCGGGAGATGGCATCTCTAGGACAACCCTTACTTTCTCTGGATCTGCTTCTATTCCTCTGGGGTGATGATGTATCCTAGGAATTTCCCTGATGTGACCCAAAAGTTGCATTTGGCGGGATTAGCCTTTATCTTGTGTTTCATCATTGTTTGAAAGATCTCTCGAAGATCTAGGACGTGATCCTTAGCTCAGCGACTCTTGACTAACATGTCGTCCACGTAAACTTATATGGTGTCGTGGATCTTGTCTTCGAACATATATCCTACCAATCTTTGATATGTAGCACCAGCATTCCTAAGTCTGAATGGCATCTTGGTATAACAATACAACCCTCTTGGTGTGAAGAAGGAGGTATGCTCCTGATCCTCGGGTGCTAACGGTATTTGGTTGTAGCCCATGTATCCATCCATTAATATCATCGCCTCATACCCGACTATGGATTCTACTAGTTAGTCTATGCTTGGGAGAGGAAAGCTGTCCTTCGGGCAGGCCGTGTTCAAGTCACTGAAATCAATACATATCCTAACTCCTCCTTTTTTATTTGGTACCACGACCATATTAGATATCCATTGAGGGTAATGGGATTTTCGGATTATCCCGGATTTCCAAAACTTTTTTAGCTCGACCTCGACCGCTTCCTGTAACTCTGGTGCGATTCGCGTCATTTTTTGTCTAACGGGCCTAAACCTCAGATCAATCTTCAAATGGTGGAAACAGACCTTCGGGTCAATCCCCTCTAAATCGTACACTTCGCAAGAGAACGCGTCTAAGTTTTCCTTTAACACCGTCATGAGTTGACTTGCTTGTTCATCCGAGAGTAACGTCCCGATCCTCACTATCTTTGGCTCCTCCTCCGTCCCCAAATTCACTTCCCGAGTCGGCTCGACTGTCGAGAAATTATATTTAAGTCCCTTGAATGGAGATATCTCCTTTAATTTCTATAAAGGGTCTTGCTCTTGGGTCTCGCATGCCATGGACGCTTGTGAAATAATCTCCTCCAGTTCTTCTGTAGCCGGAACCTCTTTGGATTTATTCTTATCTCGCCTTTGTCGTGCTCGCCGATATTTATTAATTTCGGCATCAACCTGCATGCATTGTCATGCCGCTTGGGAGTCGCCCACAACTTCAGCTATTCCCTTGTACGTAGGTAACCCCTTTAATCCCAGTGATCCAAGGATGTCCGATAATTTCTTCATAAGGCGAGGTGACATTGACCACACAACAGGTGGTCAGAGTGTCGAGGTAACCCCCTACCGTCAGTGTTACCTTGCCCTTAGGGATGGTTATTGTGCCATTAAAACCGTAGATGCGATATGTTAAGGGGACGAGGATGTCGTCCGACAACTCCATTCTCTTAAACGTGTCGTAGAACAGCACTTCGACTGAACTTCCACTATCCATGAGAATCCTTCTTACTCCCCACCTCTCAATTAATAACGTGATGACCAAGGGATCACTGTGTGCTTTCCCATTTGCTGAGAAATCCTTGGCCGAGAACGAACTAGGTTGCATCATCCAAGGTTCCATTGGTAAGGTATTAGATACACAAAATATTTCTTTGCCATTGCGGTCCCTCTTGTGAATCCTTGAAGTGATTATTGGTCCGAAATTGTAGTCTTGCATAGTGGAGTGTGAAATAGCATTCACAAATTGAGTTGACCTATCAATGAGAACTTGATGGATCGGCGCATCAGGTGTTGCTATCAGCTGGGATGGATGTCGGACGAACTGTCTCAGGTACCCGTCTCGGATGAGGTGCTGGATGATATCCTTCACTTCTCGACAATTATTAGTGGAGTGGCCCCTATACTTATGGTACTGACAGTATTCGGGGTGGCCCTTGGTTTCTTGGAACTGGACTCCCCTCGATGCTAGGTAATTGATATGGTTCCTCTTTTCGACTTCCTTTAATACTTCCTCTAAAGGAGCGTTTAAAGGGGTGTATGATCGAGCTTTATTCCTCGGCCTCTTCCCTTTTTCCACCCATTCTTACTTCTCATGGCTTCTCGGTGGGGGGTCCGATCTCTTCTCGGGACGCCTAACAGGATCGTCCATAACTGATTTATCCTCTGCACCAGCTTCAGCACTAGCTTCTTGCACTCCCCTATCTCTCGATTCGGCCTGGATCTCTTCAAGGGCGATAAAAGTTTCTTGCATTCTTCGCATCTCCTTTAGGGTTTTTGGCTTTTCAGAAAACATATCTACCCAGATGGGTTCCGATCTTCCCAATGCGTTTTCAAATCCAAAAATTGCTTGGTCCACTAGTACTTTTCCAATTTCAGTACACAACTTCCTCCATCTATCGGTCAAGGTTCTCAAGGGCTCCCTGAACCTCCTGGCGAGGGTGAATAGTTTGTTCATTCTTGGCCGAGGTCGGCTGTTGTGCATATAGGTTTCAAGAAAGTCCTCGAAAAGTGTATCATAACCTTCATTCGATCCAGGTGGAAGTGAATAAAACCAATCTCTCGCCTCGCCCTCCAAACTGGCCGGAAAGAATTTACACATGACTACCATGTTGATTTTCCATTGGATTAATGACATGGTATACATTTTTAGATGCTCGACCACATCTCCTGTTCCGTCGAATCTAGAAGGAAATGTGGGTAAGGTACACTTAGGTGGGAACGGCATTTGTTCAAGTTCTTGAGAGAAATGTGTCTTGTCGGCCTCGCACATAATCTCTGACAGTTTGTTCTCTTCGCTATTTCCCGATAGCTCCTTAATCTTTGCTTCCAACTCTTTGAGTTTAGCTTCTGTCGGCCCGTCCTGTCGCCCTCCCCTTCCTTGCCTTTCTTCATCAGTAGACGAGTCCTCGAGTGGTCCATATCCTCGTGGGGAGGGTATGGGAGGTCGTCCAGACTGATTAGGGTTGCTTGGCCCGGTCATAGATGGTGGTTGACTTGATCGGCCGTGATGACTCAACATCCCTCGGCTGGATGATCCTCTTGATCGGGTTCGCTGATTCCTTAACTGGTAATTCTCAAACTCTTGGGTGAGATTCCGCTGCTGGAGCTCTCTTAATGCCACTTTTTTCCTTCTTTGACTTTCCAGAATGGCCAATAGTGTCGGGTCTGTACTTTCATGACTAGAATACCCATTAGGGTGGTGTGGCGGAGGATGCAATAGTATCGATGTTGGTGGTGGGGGTAGTATCGGACCAGTTGCATTGACGGGTGTAGGGCCGACGTTGCTAGCTGCTGCTCACCCCAACTGAATCTTCCTGAGGCGCTCTTGCTCCCTCCCTAAGGCTTCCTGGTACTTAGCTTGTTGCCTTTCTCTCTGTCTCTTGGCTCGTGCAGCAAGCGCTTCCTCATCGTCCTCTGAAGCTGTAAGTCCATCGACTTGGTTAACTCTCCTCTGGGTAAATATAACCAGGTCCAAGGGTGGGGTGTCATCATTTCTCCCAAGATCCACTCCCTAATCAACAGTTGGCATGCCTCGTGCAGCTGCCCGAGATTCCTCGAGTGGTGGTTGTCGACTGCCTTCTTGCCTCGGCCCCGTTACCCCTGCCTGCATGTTGTTGCTAGTAACTGTACGATTCCTTAACGTCCTTCCCGTTCCTGAAGCGAGTATCGTCCCCACCTACGTCAGGAAATACAAAGAACAACTTACTTTGACCTGATATTATAAATAAACGTTCAACAAGATGAGATACACTCGACTGACACACAGGTTCCCGCTACGCCAGAGCCTATAGATGTAAAGTCTACTCCAGTTACCAAGTGGGTTTTGCCTTCTACCCTATTTACTCTACGTCGCTATCGCACCGTACGATGTCGCCTTCAGTACTTGACCTCTGCATTTAAGCTAGTTTGTCCCTCATTCTATATGCTCCAAATCATTAAAATCATGCACGTTATGATTGAATGGAACGGCGCGTAATTCCAAAAGTTAAATTAAGTTTCTACTGTTGTTGTTTTCTCAAGATATTATCTTGGATGTCTTCCCTAGATCTTCTCCAAGAACTCTCCGATGACTAGTTAACATCGCCGGAAAGACACCTCAAGATCGGCATCTTGTTATGCAAAAAGACACCTTAGCTTTGACCTTTGTTACTCCAAACACTCAAACTTTATATCATCGCAAGAAAACAGCTTATCTACCGCTAAAACTCAATCAACCATCGAAAACAAGCAGTTATCATATCAACAGACTTTCAACCTAGCTCCGAACCTGTGCTGTTACTCGCCGGTGAGCTTATGAAGTCTTTCTTCTAATCAAACTGATGGTGGGCGAAGAAACGATAACTTTACCACACCTTGTGAAGACGCTGCTACTGCTGTAACTTTGCATGTAAACTAAATGACTCAAAATAACAACAATTTAGGCCATCAGAGTTCATCCTAGCTTCAACTACAACACTTGAACGTGTATACATGAGCTTTGGATTGTCTCTGAAAACCTCCTAGGCAAGGTATCCGGAGATCTTAGTCGGATCCCCTTAGTCGGCGCCAGAATGTAAATGCATTTTACTACAAACTACATCCAAATGATAAAAACCATCTACTCATGCAAGTGAAAGTAAGAACAATGATAATAGACACAAGGATATACGTGGTTCGGTATGATTACCTACGTCCACGGGGGTGAAAGGATGAATATTATTATTTCAAGGGTTACAATGCTGTTGCTCTCCAAGTTGAACTCACTTACAAGATGGGATAGTTCTCAATTCTCTCCTTCCTTAATGTGATCTCAAGTATCTCTCTCTCTCTCTCCGAAATTACAACATGCCTCTCTTGGATACAAGTTCTTCTATTTATAGGAGAGGCTACCTACATCCAAACTAGGGTGTTGGTCACAACATATCTAACTTGAAGTCCTGTCGTCGGGCCTGCTTGCGTCGTCCCTTCTTTTGTAATTATGGTCGATGTTCTTTGATTCCTTTGTAGTCTCTCGTCCGAGCCGATCCATTCGGGTATTCTCTTGGTGGGATGTTGCCCTTACAGTCTGTCGCCCATGCAGTTGGCCGATATGACATGTATCTTCTTATCCCTTTGACTACCGCTCTTCGTTTGACCCAATATGTCTTGTCTGTCAGCTTTGTCAGAGGCCTGGGGTCGAGTCTTGTCCGACAGCTGTAGAGTGATCATTCCCGATCCACGTGGCTCCTTAAATCTCGCACCTGCCATCCTCTATCCTGTGCTTCTCGTCTCTTTATGTTTGGGTACATCATAGCTTTGAGATGTTGCCACCTAGCCCTGTGGATAATCTACACCTACACTTACTTAACCATGAAGATATATTCCTTTGGAAGTGCGACTTTGTATATATGTTGTCGAACAAGATGTAATCTTTCTCATCAATTCATTTTGTTAAGCTCCGAAGAAGGAAATAAACTCGGATCTAGATACATGTTTGAGTTGAAAGGGAAGTGTTATACTTCGTGTGGATTCTTAAGGTTTTATTTTGTATCATTTTTATAGGTATTGTGATTTTATTTTATTAACTATAAGGAGTTGGTGTTTGGGTTGGGTTGGCCGCTTGATTCTTAACACAAGTATCTGATTTCTGAAAAAAGATATATCAATGCATTTTCTTGATTACGAAACACTTCATATTCTTTTCACTATTTAGGATTAAAAATATATTTTATACTAATATCGATTTTTAGTATATCTAATATCAAATATCGATACAACTATATGATGAGTGTGATTTTTAATTCAACTATACAGTCTTGGAGCTTGGAAGAGAACTTGAGTTGGCCGCTTGATTCCTAACGCAAGTTTATGATTCTTAAGAAAGATATATCAGTGCATTTTCTTGATTAATTCTTTGATGGGAAGCACTTTACATGCTTTGTAGTATTTAAGGTTGGCAATCTATTTTATATTAAGATTGTGTTATTTTTAGCGTCTCTAATGTCAAATACCAACACAACTTTATAATATGTGTGATTTTTCATTCAACTACAAGAAGTTGGAGCCTGAAAAAACAGTTGAGTTAGCCGCTTTATTTTTAACGAGAGTATATGATTTATGAAGAAAAATATATATGCGGGCTTCCTTAATTACACTTTCTTTGATGGGAATCACTTCATATGCTTTGCACTATTTAGAGTTGGCAATCTATTTTATATTAATAACATGGTTTTTTTAATGTCTCTAATATCAGATATCCATGCCTATATAATGGATTATGACATTTCCTTGATTACAATTTGACAGAAAGCACATTGTATGCTTTGCAATATTTGGGGTTGACAATCTTTTTTATACTAATATCGTGTAAGTTTTAGTGTCTTTAATGTCAGATATCAACACAACTACATAATCTGTGTGATTTTTCATTCAACTACAAGAAGTTGGAGCCTGGAAAACCATTTGAGTTAGCCGCTTTATTTTTAACGCAAGTATATGATTTCTGTAGAAAAATATATATGTGCGCTTCCTTAATTACATTTTCTTCGACGGGAAGCACTTCATATGTTTTTCACTATTTAGAGTTGTGAATATATTTTATATTAATATCATGATTTTTTTTTTAGTGTCTCTAATATCATATACCGATGCCTATATAATGACTAATGAGTGTGATTTTTCATTTAACTATAATAAGTTGGAGCCTAGAAGAGCAGTTGAGATGGTCCCTTAATCCTTAACACAAATATATGATTTTATGATGAGAAATATATATGTATGTTTCCCTAATTATATTTTCTTTGACGAGAAGCAATTCATTTGTTGTACACAATTTGGAGTTGTCAATCTATTTTATATTAATATCGTGTTTTTTTTTTCAGTGTCTCCAATCTCAAATATTAATACAACTATATATAAAGTGTGATGTTTCATTTGACTACCAATAGTACTGATATAGGTAATGTAATGAACTATTTATTGATTTCAAAGGTATGTATAATTTATCAAAAGTATTTTATTTAAGAGGATTTCTTAATCTCCAACACTGTAAACAATACTTAATTAATTGGTGAATAATTTGGTTCTGATTGTTAATCTACTAAATGATTGTTTCAAAAAAATAAATAAAAAAAAAAAAAATTGGTGTTTTCACTGTACACTTCAGTTGTTAATTGAGATCCCTTCTTGGACGGGTGCGGGGCTTCGCCCAACTAAGGATCAATTTCCGTCGTATCCGGTTCGAAGCACGGGTTGAATACTAAAAAAAATAAAATCTAATTATGTCTTTGTAGCTTAAAATATTTTACTTTTTAAATTATTTAGGTCTATTTATTTTAGTTTAAATGTAGAATTGATTATTATTTTATTATATTGCATGAAATTAGTTTTGAAAACCATGTTAGATCTTTAAATTATATTATATGTTTGATTATAAAGTTTTAACCGTTAATCATCAATCTGTTGGATGATAACTGTATAAGCTTCTTATAGATTTTATTGGGACGGGTGTGGGGCAAAGCTCCGCCTCAGTGGATATGAACTAACAGTGTAAGAAATTCCAGAAATCCCGGTGCATAGCACGGGTTTCAAATTCGTTAAATTAAAAATGATTAGGATTCTCTAAGCTCTCTTAGCCGTTCCAATATCCGAGTACATGGTCCTGAAATGGACTGAAAGGTGAGACTCCATTAAAAATCCTTTGCATTTTCTGTATGCAACCAATAACCTTGACAAGTGATACAGAACAGAACCTGCCAAGCCATGGCAACCCACACCGTCTTTGGAAAGATCAAAATGGTCTTTCAGTACCCATGATTGTCACAAGTGTCGAGTTTAAACAAGAAGAACAAAGATAAATGATTGTGAGTTAGAATCTACTACAGTAGATTAAAGAGTTCAAAATTAGGAATTTCTTGATAGATTCATTAATTCTAATTGACTGTGTTCTAGCTTACAGTTCAACCATAAATTGTCAACCTCTGTTCACTAGACTTCTTCTTTCTAGCAAACTCTGCAACCCAATCAGCTACATTGTTACTAGTTCTATTAACAAAAGACTACAATTAAAGAAAAGAAGAAGATGGGGTTACAAAAAGTGAAGGCCACTTACACAACAATCTATCACTTAGCAGTTTGATCTCCATGGATGGCAGTTGCACATGGAAGGAAAAAAAGGATCACTCCTGTTTTGGTAAATGTCGAAAACATACGTCGAGTATCTTTTAGTCAGCCTCTTGCAGCTGTTAACCGCTTCTGAGTCAAATGCCGCCAACTCTTTCAAACACTTCTTTATGTCACCTTTGCAGTCCTCATCCATTATAAACAGGGACGGACTCAGGATTTTCCCTTGGGTAGGGCTGGATTCTAACAGTTGATAATGCGGCCGAAGGCCGCGGCAATTTTTTTTGGAATACATCACATAATTAGTGACCAAAGAGTGATCCACCCGTACAATACTAAATAGTTAGGGAAATAAAGTTAAAACGAACACAAATAACAGAAGAAAAACAAAGTGATTACCAAAAAAGAAGAAAGTAGGAGTAGAAAGGTAGTGAGTGGAAGAAAATTATTTACTTTAAACATGATTTAAATTTTGATCACCTCATAGTATGGGCTAAAAATCACATACAATTAGCTAAATACAACTAATATGTGGGCTAAACATAAAATTTAACTTAATTTTCTGTACTAATTTTTTTTATCCAAAAATTAGGGACGGGCTATAGCCTCCTTCAGCCCCTTGCTAGGCCCGTCCCTGATTATAAACATGGCCAAAGTAGTACACCTGTTAAGAAAAAAGATTAATCAAGGCCAGAGGTGTATGAAAACGGAAAAACAAGAAAATATACTACTTTTGATTCTTCTCATTTCCATTTTGCACTTCGAATTAACTATGAACATTTTATTGGATGGCTATCCTGCCTTGTGCTGTGCAAGTACAGACACGAGCACAAAAATAGCTTGCTCCTGCAGTTCACATGAAAACTACGGATATGAAATCTGGGGAAGGCAGCAAATCTGACAATCATGGATAAGTTGATCACTAAACTTTCTTGTCCCACCTAATTATGTTGATAATCGACATACAAAGTCCACACAGTCAATGCAGATACTGAAATTTCATATTGATGAGTGAGGTAGTGTCGATGCCAATTGAAACTATTTATAGGATCATCTAATTATCTATTTACTAACTATTTTCAGAATTTAAAACCACAAATTTTCTGTAGAGATAGAATGTGCTACATTTTGAATGGGAAGTGAGAAAAGGGTAAATGCATGATATGATCATTCCCCTGAAACACTTTGATATGCTCTAAGAACCGCCAAAGTGAGAGGATGCATATCTAAGGTAAACCCAGAGAAATAACAGAGGAATTGCATCATCCATATGATATCTATTTGAGATCTTAATAAAATAACCTATGACTTCCGCAGCAGAATATGAAAAGAGTCCATGCAGTAGATTAAGTGATTCAACATAGACAGTATATAAATGTAAAGAACCAAAACTTCTTGCAACATTGAACAAGCGAAATGTATTTTTACTACCGAACAGTAATTTCATGCAATTTTAAGTATGATCGAATTAGCAATGACGGAAGAATTATAAATATACCTGAATGTGTCACTGTTATAGTACAACCCCTTGGCTGATGTTTCCTCTCCAGATGCATATATATGCTATCGATAGAGAGCACAGACATTTTTCATGCAGAGCTCAGGATCCTCTTCAAATGAAGAAAGCATTTCATCCTCAGATTTCCATTTTATTTCCTGCAGGTCTTTGCAGTTTGCTCCTACTCCAATTATTCATCGTCAGCATATCATTAGCAGCAGTCAAACTAGTTTCTACCTCCGCTAATTTACCTTGGAGTTCAGTGAACTCCACTTTCTTCTTCTCAAGCTCTATGTTCTTCTTCTCAAGCTCCAATTTCGTCTTCTCAAGCTCTACGTTCTTTTTCTCAAGTTCCACTTGCGTCTTCTCAAGCTCTACGTTCTTCTTCTCAAGTTCGACTTGCGTCTTCTCATGCTCTTCGTTCTTCTTCTCAAGCTCGACTTTCTTCGTCTCAAGCTCCACTTGCGTCTTCTCATGCTCTGCGTGCTTCTTCTCAAGCTCCACTTGCGTCTTCTCATGCTCTGTGTGCTTCTCCTCAAGCTCCACTTGCGTCTTCTCATGCTTTACGTTCTTCTTCTCAAGCTGGACTTTCTTTATCTCAAGCTCCCCTTGTGTCTTATCATGCTCTACGTTCTTCTTCTCAAGCTGGACTTTCTTTATCTCAAGCTCCACTTGTGTCTTATCATGCTCTACGTTCTTCCTCTCAAGATCGATGGAAAATTCAAAACACTTTCTCTTATAATGTTCCAGACTCTGTAATTCAACCACAGGTCCCCTAGCTTTTGTCAAGGATTCTAGGTCCCCTATAATTGCATCACCTGGATAGAAAATCAAAATTCACAATTAGTGACAATGCGATGATTCCTATTATTCCTCTGGGTGCTTAACAAATTAAACTATGAAACTTCTCAATTAGTTAGGGTAAAGAGTCAAAATGCCCCAATTTGTGGGTCACCTTGTTGAAATGACCAGGACGTTAGGAAATAAGTCAAAATGCCCCAATCCGTTAGATTTTCCGTTAGTGGGAGTTAAGTAGCCGAAATTTCCCTTCAGGGTACGTTGTTCATAATTTAGGGTTCGGCGTTCAGAATTCAGTGGTTCAGGGGCTTAGGGTTTAGGGTTTGGGAATCGGGTTTAGGGTGGTGGTGGTGGTTGTTGTGGTGGTGGTGGTGCGGTGGTGGTGGTGGCAGCGGTGGTGGTGCGATGGTGTTGGTGGTGGAAGTGGTGGTGATAGTTTCAGTGGTGGTGGAGATGACGGTGGTAGTGGTGGTGGTGGTGGTGGAGATGGCGGTGGTAGTGGTGGATATGGTGGTGGTGGTGGTGACCCCAAATTGGGGCATTTTGACTCTTTACCCAATTAGTTATTATAATTTAAAGATGTAAGCAAACGAAAATTGTAACAGAAAGAACAATACAACAACAAAATCACCAAAATGAAATGTATGTAAAAGTTAGTCACAGTCACTGGTATCATTAGTAGTAGCTGGCACTTTCTCCCTCCCTTTTGAGCAATTTGAATGTTCCCTAGTTTTTGTTAATGATTCTAGCATTCCAGACTCTTCTGCTCTTTCGACATTTTTCCTCTTCCTCTTAAAATTGGCAATACCACCACCTACAATTGTATCACAAATGTAGAAAATTCTTGTATCACAAATGTAGAATATTTACAATTAGTTAGACAATGCAATGATTTTTAAACTTCCTTTGGGGGACTTTAAGTTAACAGAAATTATAAAATTTCTCAATTAGTTATGTAATCTAGACATGTAAGCAAAGAAAACGAAACGATGAACAACAACAAAATGTAAATACATTGAAACAAGGAGAAATGTATGCAAGAATTACTCACAGGTATCCTCACTATTAGCTGGTTGAATTCCTCTTGTTTCATCAAGGGACGGGTCAGCATTCTCCGTTACCTTCTTCTTCCGTTTAGAGCAATTTGAATCCTTATTAGTTTCTATACCTGTAGCACTACTACAACCTCCGTTACCATCAAACCGGCCACCTTCGGTTACCATCTTCCTCAGTTTCAAGGCCCTAGTTTCAACCACAGGTTCCCTAGTTTTTGTTAGTGAATTTAATTCTCCAGACAGTTCAGTTCTTTCGACATTTTTCCTCTTGGTCCAAAATTTGGCAGACCCACCACCAACAATTGTATGAGCTGGATAGAAAATTCCCAATTAGTTAACAATGCAGTGATTCTTACTCCTTTGGGGAGACTTCCCTAACAAATGAAACTATGAAATTTCTCAATCATCATAATTGAAACATGCTAGCAAACAAACGAACAAGCAAGACCAAAGAATGTTGGAATGTAATTTATTCAATTAAGTTAACATATGAAACTATGAAATTAGGTATCATAATTTATATCAAACGAAACAAAGAACAACAACAACATGAAAAATCACTAAATTGAAGATACAATTAAACGAGAGAGAAATGAATGTAAGAATTACTCACAGGTATCTTTATCTTCCTCAGTTACCTTCTTTCCCCTTTTCCTCTTCTTCTTATATTTCTGTATATACCGATTGTAATGTCTTTCACACCATTTGGACTCACTATTCATCCTAAAATCCTTGCATCTCCATCGCCCAGTACTTCCAGTTCGACTACAAAGCTGTTCATCTTGAGGCAGACTCTTCCTCTTCATCTCCAACAATTTGTAATGTTTTTCACAATAATGGTATTTATTATCAGCACTAGCATTCTTGCATTTCCATGTCCCATTTTTTCTTCTGCAAATCTCTTCTTCACCACCAGCCGCCTTCTTCTCCATTACAACAAAAATGATCTGATCTAATTTTTCCCTAGAAATCGCCACAGAAGAGGAATTGTTGAATCTACACAGCACACAACATTTATGAAGCCTCAAGTACTGGTTGGTGGGTGGGTTTCTTTTTTTGCTTTTATCTATTATACCCTTACAATTTTGGTTTGTTTGGAAGTCCTACCAGGGGCCTATCAGTCATAATTTTTAACTATTGTAGAAGCTGTAGAACTTTCTTTTTACCGCTATAATAATGGAGTGAAAATGTACTTTGCACATGATAATCAGATGGTAACAATTTCGTGCCACATTCCGGGCCTTGATAATGAAGAGGAGGGGATCTTCTAATTAATGGACTTTTAAACCAAACCTCCAACTATTATAAAGTAACAGCGAAATTACATTGGACACTTTTGATGATTAATTTTTTTTAATAGAAAAATAGAGAATGTGCTCAATAGAGCGACAGACTCACAGATACAACAGGTGGCCATCTAGGCTATATCTAGCGCCACGATGAACCTCCAAAGTTTGATGAATGTTATTACAGTTATCCTTAGACTAAGTCTTATGGGGTGCTAGTCTAGCAGCTAGATTAGCAGTCAGGACTACCTCTTAAGTCTTATGGGAGTGCTAATCTAGCAGCTAGATTAGCAGTCCACGTCAGCGCGTTGCGCTAAACCATTCAGCGCAACCAATCTCAGCCATCGATTAAAAATAAATCTCTCAAACAACAACCATTCCGAGAAAAGGTGGTTTTTCAAGCGCCAATCATTCAAACAGTAACTATCTAGCATGCTAGCTCATATGCTAGCAACTGGTAGGAGAGAGAACTAGTGTTAACTTTTTTGCTACACTTTTTTTTTGAATTGCAACACTTAAGTGCTAATTTAGCACCTCCAATCTAGCCCATAAGACTTAGTCTTGAATAGACTGTAAAGCCTCAAAAAGTCGTTGAAGGTTAAGACCTTTCCAATTTAAGTTTTGAAGTAAAGTAGAGTGAATGGATATATGAACTAATCTGATAGCATTAGAGTTTTGCTGAGGAGTTAGCTTGATTAGTTTTCCTAGAACAAAATCAATAGCTTCAAAATTTCCACCATGGCTGAGGGTGAAACTTCCTTGAAATCTTTGTTGAACTTTCATTTGGTAACCTTTCTGAATGGCTTGGAGAATTACTTCATCTTCTGCAGCAAAGTCAATGTTGGATTTCTGCATTTCCTTGCCCCATTCCAGTACTATTTGAGCTCCTCTGCTTGCTCTGTCTTCTCTGATGAGTCCAATTGTAGGGTCCTTGTATTTTTCCCATTACAACAAAAATGATCTGATCAAATTTTTCCCTTGAAATCACCACAGAAGAGGAATTGTTGAATCTACACAGTACACACTACATTTATGAAGTCTCAAGTACTGGTTGGTGGGTTTCTTTTTTATTTTTCTCTGTGATACCCTTATAATTTTGGTTTGTTTGGAAGTCACACCAGGGGCATTTCAGTCATAATATTGTGATGGTGAAGCTGTGGAACTTTCTTTTGAGCGTTGTAATAATGAAGTGAAAATGTATTTTGCACATGACATTTTTTTGACCCGCAAATGGAAAAATAAATTAAGAAAAATCAACTCTTTACCAAGCAGGTAAGGAGCTCAAATGAAAAAGATATAGGGAAGAGCTCAATTATAGCAGAGCTCTTAAAAAACCAAAAACAATAATGGAAAAAAAACTGAAAGCTAACCTAGTACATTATATCTTCCTAGTTGTACAAAATTGTATTCAAATGGATTCCTTGGAAGATTTGTGTTCCTAAACACCAGTTGTATATAAAAATCTTAACTGAGTTAATAATCTCCTCCAACGTTTTGTACTGCCCGTTAAAAAGCTTTTTGTTCCTCTTAATCCAAACATCCCACCATACTGCAAAGGGAATAATATCCCAAATGTAGTTTCTAATATATAGTTGGATTTGAGGGTTTTCTTCTCTTCCATTCCCTTAAAAAAAACCACTGCAACCCATAACACTTCAGAAAGAAAATCTATATGCTCTTAGTTGTTTCACAATGCAAAAAAATATGTTGATTTGACTCCGCTGCTTTCTTGCAAAGAAAGCACCTATTAACCACAATGGAGTTTCTATAAGTATCTAACGTAAGGGCTGCATCGTAACACAAAGTCCAGACGAAAAAATTTACCTTCTGAAGGATTCTTGGGTTTCATAAGCTTTTGTACGGAAAGAGTAGAAAACCATCAAACTCCAAAGCTTTATAATATTCATCAACATAGAATGCACTCCTTCCTTGCTGCCATATTCTTTGATCTTCTCCCCTATCTCCAAAGTTGAATGTAGAAACCAGATTGTTGGTAACAATTTCATGCCACATTCTAGGCCTTATTAATTTCAATTATAGAATGAATAAATGGCAAGGAAGATGGATCAATAAGATGAGCATATCTTTTTAGTGGTGGTGATGGTCATGATTCTTTGGAAAACAGGAAGAAAAATTTAGGTAGTGGTTTCGATTGACAGTGGCGAAAGCTAATGCTCTCATTGGGTATGTTCTCTTTGATGATTCTTGCGGTGTGCTTGGAAATGTTTTCATTGCCCCTCTCCTCCTCCTTGTCGTTGGAAAATTATATTTTGATAATACTGCGGAGATATATGAGCATAGTTAGAGTTGCTTGTATAGAGCTCCAAGCACTCTGTACAAGACTTGTATATATGAGCATAGTTAGAGTTGCGGATATATATGAGCATAGTTAAAGTGGCAATAGTTTATGAAGAAAGACTTGATTCTTAAAAGTCACTTTGTATTGATGTTGCTTTCTTGATTACAAACTGGATACAACATGTCTATTAATAGGCGATTACAATAGAAGTGTAAATACTTGATATTAAAACTTATTACGTTATTTCATTTAATATAAAAACCTTATGCATGAGCTTTGTAACTCTTGTTAAATATTATTATAGACTATAAATCTAGAAAAATTATGCAAGCATGAACCGCTAACTTTAATTTCAAATTACTATGTTTTAAATGCATCCTCTGAAGTAGTTGAATTTTTCTGTAAGCGAGTTATTTTGTTAATATGTCAAAGAACTTGCAAATTAGTATCGCAAAACTATAGCTCGACTTCATTTCTTTCAATGATGTCGTAATTCAATGTGCTTAGACCTGCTATGAAAAACTGGATTTCTTGTCATTGAAATTGTTAACATTTTTTTTGAATTGCAACACTTAAGTGCTAATTTAGCACCTCCAATCTAGCCCATAAGACTTAATCTTGAATAGACTGTAAAGCCTCAAAAAGTCGTTGAAGGTTAAGACCTTTCCAATTTAAGTTTTGAAGTAAACTAGAGTGAATGGATATATGAACTAATCTGATAGCATTAGAGTTTTGCTGAGGAGTTAGCTTGATTAGTTTTCCTAGAACAAAATCAATAGCTTCAAAATTTCCACCATGGCTGAGGGTGAAAATTCCATGAAATCTTTGTTGAACTTTCATTTGGTAACCTTTCTGAATGGCTTGGAGAATTAATTCATCTTCTGCAGCAAAGTCAATGTTGGATTTCTTCATTTCCTTGCCCCATTCCAGTACTATTTGAGCTCCTCTGCTTGCTCTGTCTTCTCTGATGAGTCCAATTGTAGGGTCCTTGTATTTTTCCCATTACAACAAAAATGATCTGATCAAATTTTTCCCTTGAAATCACCACAGAAGAGGAATTGTTGAATCTACACAAGACACACTACATTTATGAAGTCTCAAGTACTCTTGTTGGTGGGTTTCTTTTTATTTTTCTCTGTTATACCCTTACAATTTTGGTTTGTTTGGAAGTCACACCAGGGGCCTTTCAGTCATAATATTGTGATGGTGAAGCTCGGAACTTTCTTTTGAGCGCCGTAATAATGAAGTGAAAATGTATTTTGCACATGACATTTTTTTGACCCGCAAATGGCAAAATAAATTAAGAAAAATCAACTCTTTACCAAGCAGGTAAGGAGCTCAAATGAAAAAGATATAGGGAAGAGCTCAATTATAGCAGAGCTCTTAAAAAACCAAAAACAATAATGGAAAAAAAACTGAAAGCTAACCTAGTACATTATATCTTCCTAGTTGTACAAAATTGTATTCAAATGGATTCCTTGGAAGATTTGTGTTCCTAAACACCAGTTGTATATAAAAATCTTAACTGAGTTAATAATCTCCTCCAACGTTTTGTACTGCCCGTTAAAAAGCTTTTTGTTCCTCTTAATCCAAACATCCCACCATACTGCAAAGGGAATAATATCCCAAATGTAGTTTCTAATGTATAGTTGGATTTGAGGGTTTTCTTCTCTTCCATTCCCTTAAAAAAAACCACTGCAACCCATAACACTTCAGAAAGAAAAGCTATATGCTCTTAGTTGTTTCACAATGCAACAAAATATGTTGATTTGACTCCGATGCTTTCTTGCAAAGAAAGCACCTATTAACCACAATGGAGTTTCTATAAGTATCTAACGTAAGGACTGCATCGTAACACAAAGTCCAGACGAAAAATTTACCTTCCGAGGGATTCTTGGGTTTCATAAGCTTTTGTACGGAAAGAGTAGCAAACCATCAAACTCCAAAGCTTTATAATATTCAGCAACATAGAATGCACTCCTTCCTTGCTGCCATATTCTTTGATCTTCTCCCCCATCTCCAAAGTTGAATGTAGAAACCAGATGTTGGTAACAATTTCATGCCAAATTCTAGGCCTTATTAATTTCAGTTATAGAATGAATAAATGGCAAGGAAGATGGATCAATAAGATGAGCATATCTTTTTAGTGGTGGTGATGGTCATGATTCTTTGGAAAACAGGAAGAAAATTTTAGGTAGCGGTTTCGATTGACAGTGGCGAAAGCTAATGCTCTCATTGGGTATGTTCTCTTTGATGATTCTTGTGGTGTGCTTGGAAATGTTTTCATTGCCCCTCTCCTCCTCCTTGTCGTTGGAAAATTATATTTTGATAATACTGCGGAGATATATGAGCATAGTTAGAGTTGCTTGTATAGAGCTCCAAGCACTCTGTACAAGACTTGTATATATGAGCATAGTTAGAGTTGCGGAGATATATGAGCATAGTTAAAGTGGCAATAGTTTTTGAAGAAAGACTTGATTCTTAAAAGTCACTTTGTATTGATGTTGCTTTCTTGATTACAAACTGGATACAACATGTCTATTAATAGGCAATTACAATAGAAGTGTAAATACTTGATATTAAAACTTATTACGTTATTTCATTTAATATAAAAACCTTATGTATGAGCTTTGTAACTCTTGTTAAATATTATTATAGACTATAAATCTAGAAAAATTATGCAAGCATGAACCGCTAACTTTAATTTCAAATTACTATGTTTTTAAATGCATCCTCTCAAGTAGTTGAATTTTTTCTCGTTGCGAGTTCTTTTGTTAATATGTCAGCAACTTGCAAATTAGTATCGCAAAACTATAGCTCCAATTCATTGCTTTCAATGATGTCGTAATTCAATGTGCTTAGACCTGCTATGAAAAACTGGATTTCTTGTCATTGAAATTGTTAACATGTTTTCATAATATATGGTAGTGGTTGACTCTTATTTTTGTTGAAGATCAACTAATAATTTAGCTTAGTGAAGGTGGATATATGTCATCAACTAATAATTTAGCTTAGTGAGTTTGTTTGGCATGACGCGGCTAGCTTGGGCTAGGTGTGGCTGGCATGATTTTCCATTGGCACGGAGGTGCGGCTATCATGGTTGGCATGCTTTGGCGCGGTTGGTGTGGCTGGCATGATTTTCCATTAGCATAGAGATGCGGCTAGCATGGTTGGCATGCTTTGGCGCGGTTGGTGTGCTTGGCATGATTTGATATTGTCACAGAGGTGCGGCTAGCATGCTTTGGCGCGGTTGGTGTGGCTGGCATGACTTGCCATTGGCACAGAGGTGCGGCTAGCATGGTTGGCATGCTATGGCGCGGTTGGTGTGGCTGGCATGATTTGCCATTGGCACAGAGAGGAATTAGGGTTTTTCTCGTTGTAACCCTAATTTGAAAAAAGGTACCCCGATATTTATTTAAAGACACATTAAAGGTTTTCAGTAAATGCGCCTAGTAAATGCTTTATCACTTAAATGTTTTGACGTCACTGTCTGCTAGGGTTTAGTGTTTTATGATTTTAACCTAATCTAAAAACCACCATCAACACATATCTACGAGACTCTCTTTTGACTTTCATGAATCTACTAAACTTACTTCATTAGAGAGTATAGTTGCCTTACCGAATTAGCCTTCTCTGAGTATGTCTAGAATTTGTCATTGCTCATTTACTTTAGACTCACATATAGTCAATTGGGTTTCTGCAATGATGGCCACAGGCTTCGGTCATAGAGGAATATCTTCTAAGAAGCATATTAATATCCATTCGGCTTCCTCTCACGCTTGAATTAAAGCACACAAACTTTGATTTCTCAGAAATCAAGTTCATCATGTCTGTTTTAAGGATTCCTTAAGAAGGTACAAACATAAGCTAAGATTTTTCCATAGCCTGAAACAACATCATCTCTTAAGGTCAGTAAAATATGTATCTCATATAAAATTTAAGATGTACCTCAAGTATCGCAAGTCTCTATTGAGATCCTCCCATAATTCTTTTGAGATACTAGTGTATTTGTATACATCTTTATATCGCACATTTACAACACACATTAAACACACCAAGTTTGGCAAAGAGAATTTCTTTCATAATTTCTTGTGGTTCCTTTCGATCCTTTAGATCGATCAACTAACTTGGTCTTTCAACAATCGTAAATATCATATTTCATAGGTGGTTGTAAAGCATATAAAAACACATGTACTATTCACCAAGACATTCATTACAAACCTTCCTTAAAATTAAGGTTAGTGTAATATATATCACATATTTGAAATTAAATATGTACCTCATGCATTCAATCTTTGGTCCTCTAGTCGGAGCATCCTGATATTTCAAGGGTAAACGCGATATGCACATCTGTTTTACAACACGTACTAAACAAGTTAGAAAGAAACTATATCCTAAAAATTTGTTTTGGTACCTACTGATTTTTTAGACCACGTCAACTGCATATTAGTTTCCTCAAATATTTTTATCATATCAAAAGATACATCACAATGGAGGCGCTAATCAATAAGATTAGTATCTAAACATATACAAATATATATGTAAAATCGGATTATATTGGGTACACTTCATTTTCTCCAAACCTTGCGTTTGTCCCACATCTGATTAAATATATGCAAAAATAATCTCAAAATTACTTCTTTTCTCTAGACCACATATTTCAGCAATTCTTGAACTTCTAAGAAGACTCATAATTAGTCTTACTCAAGTATGCTTTGGAATACCGAGGTGCACTTGCCAAAGAGATAAAAGGAATAATTTTAATTTACCTTACGAAAATCAGATCCCACATAGTAGTACTTAAACAACTCAACAACCCTTTAACTCGTGAGTGGTGTTTGTAAACAACACTCTAAATTTCTGATAAAGAATTCAACGAACAAGTAAGTGCATGCATAAGCATAAGCATAAGCAATCCCAACTGGCAAAAATTCCTTGAATCCGCCTAAGTATGACTATGTCCAAAGGTCCCCACATTTTAGTAATTTCCTTAAAAATATTTAAGCTTAGTTCTTACCTTCAAAGTAAGTTCAAATGAAAACTAGTATAGTAAAACAACATGACTAAACGACCCTCGTCTCATTTATGTGAAATTCTCTCAGCTTCTCAAAGGCAATCACAAAGACGAACTATCTTAGGACTGTTTACCATAATTCATCAATTCTTACTCCAATATGAGAATTACACAACTTAAAATAAAAATGCAACAAAAAGAATCTTTCTAGATGGGGTTGGTACCAAAGTGAATTCCACTCGTATGAACCAAATTGCATAGTACTTACTAGTGCCATCGCATATGCTTTTGTTGATGGAGAACGCACTTTGATTCGCACAATCTAGTGTTACCGTTCCTGCATACATCGCCTCATCTTTGCACGCGAATCGTTTACCTGACTAACTTGCACTTACAACCAAGGTTACTAATTAAAAATTAGTCAATATCAAGAATATGCTATTACAAATTGCCTCACACTTTTAAGTAGATGTTAAACAAAATTAGTTCCTTCGTCCACTTCCTTTAGCTAGATGCAAAGATAGGATCTGTTATATTACAAAATGCCAGCTCCACCAACCACTCACTGGATTAGTGCTCACATTTCAAACAAATCCGTATAATCCACTATACATTTGTTCATTAATGCTCCCAGAGTCGCATCTACTTTTTTTTTGACTTAAAAGGTTAAAAATCTTATTAAAAAGGAAAACAGAAGTACAAGAGGAGAAGGCGCCTAGGCGTATACAACACCCATAAGCAAAGAGAGAAAACAAGCAATCTCGGTTGAAAAACCAAGAAGGCAACATGCAATCTCGGTTGAAAACCAAGAAGGCAACAACAAAACAAAGAGAAAAGTTCTCTATTTAGCTTTTTTAAGGGGGTTCTCTTCCCCTCTTCCTAGCTTTTAGGTTGCAAGAAACCCTAGTGCCGAGAAAATTTTTGCTTGTTCTTTTTCGGCTCTAGAGATGTTGTTATATTCCTTAACAATGCCATTCAATAGTTTTTTAGTTTCAGGATTACCCATGTCCGACGCACCTAACGCAGCTGACATTTGAAGTAGTCTATCCATATGATTATCCTTATTCAAGGGACTCTTAGGAGGAATATCCTTAATAAACTTTAACTTGACTACACCCTCATCAGAAGTCCCTAATTTTTCCTTATCCATCTCTTCATAGTCTGTTTCGTACTCAGAATCATCACACTCATTGAAATTGGAGATATTTTCCTCTTCAATAGAGACAGGAACTTGAGTAGTCACCGTCACCTCTATATTGTGTACTCCCTCCATTTCATTTTCACTTTCATGTTCAGAATCTAAAATACTAAAAGGATTCATGGAACCTATTGCAGTTTTGGCAGGCACTTCTCCTTTCTTACTAGCAGACTTAGGCCTTCTGGTATACCACTTTGATGATGGCGAAGATACCATTTCCAGCACCCCTTCATTTCCGGAATCAATCTCATTCATATTCTTTTCATTTGAGATAACAGCAACCTCTGGAGTTATCTTTGGAGTAGATTCTGGAGCTACAATCATATCTTCAGTCGCTTCACCGTTGTTTGAATCCCCTTTGCCCAAATTCGCAGATTTCTCCTTTTCTTTGTCTTTGTTAGCCTTTTTAGGGACCCATTTCTTCTTCACAACTTTGTGTGTGAAATCCTTGCTGCATTTTCCACTTGAGTGACCAAAAGACGCACAAGCCAGACATCTAGGCGGTTTCCATGAGTATTCCACTTGCACTTCAAATTCCTTTCCACCAAAAGACAAAGGGATAGAAGCAGGATAGCTGAAATCTGCCTCAATCTCAATGCAAACCCTAGCAAAGCTCATACGAGTCCTAACTAAAGTATGCTTGTCTGTTAACAAAGGTATACCTAGAACACTTGCAATCATACTTATTCCCTTTGCATTCCACAAGTGAATTGGAATATTCATCAAATTCAACCAGATTGGAAATGTCTTTATTTCTTGAATATCTTGTTCCACAAATAAATGCCATGGGCGTATCAAAAACAAACGACTGGAAATGAACACAGAGCCTTGTTCCAACGCAGTTATTCTATCTTCAGCTAAATCAAATTCAAATAAGAAAATAAAATCTCGATTGATAGTCAATCGAAAACCCCCTTTGAGTTTCCAAATCTCCTTCATAGCCTTCTCTACAAAGTGAAACGAAAGACGACTACCCACAAAATACCCAACCAACATTTTTTCACATACCCTAATTTCATCTTCAAAATCAGATGCATGAATGAAAGATTTACCATTAATAATCTGGGGTTTGTGATGGAACAACTTACTCTCATCAGGATCTACAGAGCTCTCTTTCTCTTTAGTGAAAAGAGATTTCCAATTTGAAATTTCCCTATTTCCATTTAAAGCTCCATTAACTCCACCTGCTGGTGCTGAGAGATGTGGAAAATTAGAAACACCGAGATTAATCACAGTCTCAGACGAAGGAAAAGAAGTTAAAATCCTCTGATTTGAATCCAGAGGAGAAAAAGAAGATGTTGGATCGGTTCCATTCATGCTGAGATCTCAGAAAAAAATTCCCAAGAAAAAATCGCATCTCTAGTCGCTGCCACGTAAGCAGAGAGGAAAGAGAGGGTTGATAATAGAGTCGCATCTACTTAAAAAAGGAGTTCTTAATCATATGTCTTAGCCTTGGATGTTACACGGTTCTTATGTGCTTTCCTGTGAGTCACCTAGCACAGCTATACAAGCACAGGTCAGGGATTTAACTTGGAGATGATTTATTAATTAAGCTGTAACCAACCAACAATCTTTCCAAACTGAGATGCACATCCTTGACTTGGATAGGAAATATTGTCTCCTTCCTAACAATCTTGCCAAACTGAGAGAAACATTTCACTCATTTTCTTCCCTTATAGACAAAACAGAACCTGCAATGTATAAATTTTTTCTTCGAACTAAAAAACACAATGTTTAGTCCAGTTAGCATCTATGGGTTCTTATATACTAATCCAACTAAAAATCACCTTGTAGTGAACACCAGGACCACCCACTTCATTTTGGAAGTAGAGATGACAAACCAATTTAAATAACGGATTTTAATATCATCCATAACAATGAACCCACCAAAGAACTCTTTGATACCTATCCTTTTACTTCAAATTCTTTTAAGGAATGAAGCATGTATCCATGTTGAATTTTGAACGGAACCAAACTATATTTCCAAAATCAGTACGACCATTCCTCTAACACTTGATTTAATTGAGAAAGAGTATCGTCCTTGAAGTAAAAGTCTTATAGATTGCTTTAAAGGACAACCACTGACAAAATAAAGAATTCCTCGTCACAAACTGTCGGCTACATATCCCGTGTATCATAACGGTATGTTAATGCTCTTGTATATGTACCAGGCCAGATGAAAGCTTTTATCTATTCCTGACTTCGATTATGGAAGTTGAATGACCATAAGGTTGTACCTCAGTAGAGTCCAAAAATTGAAGGAAAACAAGAAGGAATCTTGCTTCTGCAAACGCCAGCTGATTCCTTTATTCGCTTGTCAGCTTTTAATCATGTGTATCAAGTCCAACCGTTGATACACTTATGTAGTATCTGATCAAAGGGAAGGTATCGGAAAGCTACTTGACAAAACAATGAAGTTGTCATCACACACCGGTAGCTATTTATCCCACGTATGACGCCGGTGTGTTAATACACTTTCCACCACGCACTTGTAGAAACGTCTGTATGTATCAGGTCAATGATATCTTTCTTCTGTCATTAATTGACACATATAACAAACATTCTCAATTAAAAGAATAGTTAAAAGCCCACAGTCCACGTGATTAGATCATGAGACAAATCAAAATCATGACTCTTTAAGCTAACCCAACGACAGGACAAAACTTAGATTCAACTTTCAAATTGGTGTGAAAAAAAAACCTCACAGTTAAAGGCATTAAACAGCTACGTGGTTTAATCCTATCATATACAAACACGTTTGATAATAATTGAGAAAACAGGGATTTGGAAGATGCTGGATCTCTATCAAACTTCTCATCATTAATGAGGTGCTATTATCCGGTGTATAAAATAGATACGTGATAGGTATATTTTCTTCTTAGGCTAAGTCCTATGGGCTAGATTGGATTGCTATATTGGCCAAAAAGTGTTGCAAATCATGAAACAAATGTGGGAAAAAAGTTAACACTCAATCGGATACTTTCTCCTAGCATTTGCTTGCAAAATGCACTATCAATCGAGATTAAAATGCCGAATAGTGCGGCACTCAAAAAATAACGCAAACGCCGAACCATTCGTCGTTATATAATTTTTTACGGAGATAAGGAAAAAAAGGAGAGAGAACGAGTAAAAGAAGGAGAGAGAGAAGAAAAGAGAGAGAAGCGTAGAGGGGGGAAAAGAAGGAGAGAGAGAAGAAAAAAAGAGAGAAGAAAAAGAGGAAAAGAAGGAGAGAGAATCCTAGTTAGCAATTCGGGGTACGGGTAGTAGTTCGGGACGGCATACGTACGAGAATTATACGGATTCGGATATGTCGGATTTGGTCAAAAATCCGGTCACTGTTCGTTGTTCTTACAAAAGAGTTAGGACGTCATACGTACGTGTATATTCGTTTTATAAATGTGAGTTCTGCACTTAAAATTCGGATTACATAAATGATAAATTGATAAGTATTATGATCTTATTACGAGACAAATTTTATTTGTATATGATTTATAAGATGAAAAAAACATTTTAGCGTGATTATTTAACAAGAAGTAAACAGTTTAATCGCATAAATGTATTATAAAACGAGTTTATAGATTTTTAAGCAAAAATTAACACATAAAACACTCAAGTTAAACAACTATCAATAAAAAATTTAATCAATAATTGTATTTAAATATAAAGTATATTCAAAATCAAACAAAAACCAAGCAACAAAACTGATCGTAGAATTACTTATGCGAGAGTTTAGGTTGGGTGCGAACTAGGTTCAAGTTCTAGTTCAAGTATCATTCGGATTCGGTTGGTTCGGATACGTTCGAATCATTCGTGAGGTCCATATAATCCGGAACTAGGTTCGGAGTTCAAATAGTTCGGAAGTATCATTCGTATTCGGTCGGTTCGGATATGTTCGAATGATTCGAGAATTACTAACTAGGGAGAGAATTGGTAAAGCTTCTAACGTTAGGCGTTTTGGTGCTAGATTGACCATCTCATAGGGGTTAGGATGTTGCCCTCTACGACGTGGATGGCCAATCTAGCGCCTAGATATCTATCCAATAGGACTAAGCTTAGGTTCAAAAAATCCCAAAACTCCACTATACTAGTTTAGTTTTTAAACCCAATTCAACAATTTTCATTGTTATTATGAAAGAAGATTCTTCCTCGTTAAGATTGTTGGGAATAACAATTAAAATTGATAATATATCAAACAACTAACTAATATAACGAATGCACTTATCCTGCTTTTGTGTCGCTCCATTCAATTGTTGATGACTTGAACATCCTCGCTAAACACCATACACAGTAATAAACTGGTAATGGTAGATTGAGTCACAAGTTCAACATGTTGTCCTTAAGACAAGAATGCCCCGACTACACTCTGAAAAAGATGATGCTATAGCCCTACGTGTACATCCGCTCCAAGATAAAAACAATCTTAACAAATTTGAATAGCACATTCAAACTTGTCCTTCTAGAACTTGGCAAATGTAGGAAAACTCATGAAACGATAGTACTTAAACCATCGTATCAAACATAGAAGATGAAGTAGAAGTTTTCTACCCAGACGGCAAGAGAAGAGAGTTCATCTTATATAAAACCCTAACCCGAATCCAAAATATATAAGGTAAAACTTATCCCATAAAAACTAAGAGACAAATTTGGAAGGTGTTTTATTTTAGGAAAAACTTTTTTATAATTAAATTTTTTTTATTCACATAAAACCATATTTTTCCAACATGAACTCCAACAGAAATTAAAAGCAGATTCAACAGCAAAATAAAAACTGACAATAATTTCTAGTATATTTCTAATCGAAATACTAATGAAATACAAAAGAACTAATGTCACTGGTCTTCATTGCTACTCCATTTCTTTTTGCATATTTCTTATCTTAACCAGAAAAATCTCTATCACAGGTTATAAATTCAAATGAATACTAGAACTTTTAGCTCAACCAATAACTTAAAAATAGAATTTGAGAAATCAAAGGCCCCAAATTAATAATCTACAGTAACTTAAAAATAGAATTTGAGAAATCAAAGTCCCCAAATTAACAATCTACAGTACCTGAAGTAAGTAATTTCCGGCTATGATTACAGGGAAGGATAAAGTACTAACTCTTATAAATTGAATGATGATCATTACACTGAATCATATTAGGCTTACTACTATTATTCGAACTAAGAGTAAGGTGAATGAAAAAATTCAATCCACTAACTCAGTAACAAAATTTAAAGTTCTATGGCCAAGATACATATATACAAATACAACTAGCTTATTCATTGATGAAAAATTCAATCCGGCGCTAACAGAGTACAGTTATGAAACAAGCTGATCAAGAGAAGAGTACTCGATCCTTCCAACCAGAACTTCGGATGAACAAAAGAGAAGAGTACTTTCAGTTGAAGATCTGTTTAGTCGACGAGATTTTGCACTTCTTAGAAGAAAAATCATTGTAGGAATATATTGTTAGTGATTGTTGAAGATATTTGAAATCGGCGGCCATGACTGGGTTGTGGTGAGAAACATGAGCAGCTGTTGTTACTCTGATTTTAAGGTTAGGGTTTACTTTGGATTGGAGGAGGACAACTTTCCTACTTATAGGACTTGGGCACCTGCCCGCTTCAATTAGGGTTATCGGTGATCGTTAATTCAAAGATCTGCACTTTATAGCTGACCATAATTCTTGACCGGCACATCTGTCACAGACGGTTGTGATTAATAGTTCGATACATGTGTAAGGTTCATAATAGGTTGGTGGATTCCTTCTCAGAAAGCAGGCCGAGTGAGCCTGTGGTATTCTCAATACAAGAACCTTGAATTTTAGTCTCGCATATCAGATTTGAAATACTCACCAGTCTTCAGACTCATCATTACACAGCATTACTTTCCTAGCTAGCTAGGGATTGGCCTGTCAAGTCAATCAGTGTTGCGAGTTTAGCGCACAAGCTATATATTAAGCTAAAGCTTGGTTGTTTGGCATATTTGGTTCATATGCATATTTTATTAAAAGGATGCAAATTATATAAAATTTTGAACTAAAATTTCTAGACAAATATTTTCCAAAAGATGCAAATTATCAGGTTTTGAATCATGGATGATATTTGAGTCACAATGGGGGATTTCTATTACAGGGACACTTTTGAATCACAAGGTAAATTTTAATGTGGAAACAGTAGAATGATACAAACATCATCATATTCATGGTCCATTGTAATCGATTTGAACTCATGGTATTAATGGTCCATTGTAAAGACTCCCATTGTTCTCTAGTTAAGGTTGCACCATCGAATCGATTTGAACTCCATTGAAAGAAATTGTATAGACAATTCATCTAAAGTTGTATGATCTTGTCTAGGTGACATTGTGATAGTACTTCATTTTGTATACAACCCAATTGATTGTTACCATGATCCAAGGTCTCGATCATTTTATATGATACTTCATTTCTTACACAATCCGTGTAATTGTATTGCTGAGAATTCGAATTTTGTAAAGGCCAGGTTTTGTAGTTTCTTCCAAATTATACTGAGATAAACATTTGTCAAATTAAAGGCAGCTATTTCAGTAAAATGCAGCTTTAGTACATTAAACTTCTTCAAAATTAACGGAGGAAACTGGAAAAAGAAAACTTGTAGCACTATATCTTAGCTAAAATTGAAACTAACTAATTTGTAGTACATTTTGTAATCGAAAAGCTAACGAAAAAGAAAACATATAATTTGAACCGGAATCTGAAACCAAACTTCTCCTCAAGAAGAATAGATTTAGGGCGATTCAGGTGAGATCCAGCTTTCTACAAGGGGAATATCCAAAAGAAATGCTGTCACTGGCCACCTTCACAGCTACCCAACATCTTTTGAATATTTCCACCGCTACCGGATAGATTAATCTTTTTTCTATTTGATACAGTAATTCATCTAGCTTGATCCACCCCTGAGTCAAGGATAGAGTTTATCTCATACTTCTATTAAGGTTAGGGTTTTCTTTGGATTTGAGGAGGAAGAAGCAAAACTCTCCTACTTATATAAGACTTGGGCACCTGCCCGCTTAAACTAGGGTTACCATGATCGTTGATTTGCAAATTAAACGGAAGATCTGCACTTTATGGCTGACCGTAAATTCATGACCAGCACAGTGGTTTATTTGAGTTGGGGGCATATTTTGAGTGGCAATGGGATTTCAAATTAGAAAGGCCACTCTTCTGAGCACAAGCTAAATTTTAGTTGTCCACACTCTTCAATTTTTTTTTTTTTGGTAAAGACTCCTAAATGAGCTTTGTGACCCATGTAATTTGGACATTGAACACTTTGCGGACACAAATTAAATGATTTCGCATTGGCTTGACAAATCAAACAGAATATTGTAATGCTAATTTATTCTCCTCCAACAGAGATGATCTTTATTGCATACTTTATTATCCAAACCATCAAAATTTAGCAGGACAAATCGCAACATTTGATATCTTGATTGAAGAGGACTAGTTGCAAAATTCAAACCTTCAGTTCCATGGCTTATCATCCATCATAAGATCCATGTTTAGGCACCACCAAATAGCAATAGCATAAATTATGAGTTGATAGGATGCACTCAGAATAAAGATAAGCATGTTAGCAACTAATAGTGCTTTCTATGTTCCTTAGTAAAAGAAAAATGCATACAAGGAGGTTTCTTCAAATGACAAGCTTATAGTGCAACCATAGATTGGCAACCTCAGTTCACTAGACATCATCTTCTAGCAAACTCTGCAACTCATGAGCTAAACAACGGTTGTCTTTTCTCTAGGTACATCTATCAAAACAATCTGAAGTGTAGCTACCATAACATCATGAGCTAAAAGTGAAGGAAACTTGCACAACAATTTATCACTTAGCAGTTTGATCTCCATGGATGGCAGTGGTAGATGGAAGGGAAAAAAAAAGATCATTTCCATTTTGACAGATATGGAATAAATGCATCAAGTATCTTTTAGCCAGCCTCTTGCAGCTGTCACCTTTGTAGTCCTCATCCATTAGAAACATGGCCAAAGTAGTGCACCTGTTAAGAGAAAATATCAATCTAGGAAGAAAAGTGTACACAAAGAGGAAAACCAAGAAAAAGATACCACTGTTGGTTCTTCTGAAATAGCTATGAACATTTTGCAGTGTGGTTTTCCTGCCATGTGCAAGTGCAGCCTGGCAACAAAAAATAGCTTGCTCCCACCGTTCACATGACAATTACAGATATGAAATCTGGGGAAGGAAGCAAATCCTTTATCTGACAATCATGGAAAGGTGGACCACTTAACTTTCTTGTTCCACCCAACTCTGTTGATAACCCATATACACAGTCCACGCAGATACTGAAACTTCATATTAATGAGTACGGTCGACACCAATTGAAACTATTTGCAGGGTCATTTAATTATATATCTCCACTAACTATATTGAGAATTTGTCACCACAAATTTGCAGGAGAGGACCGAGAGGTAGAATGTGCTATATTTTGACTGGATATGAGAAAAGGGTAAACGCGTGATATACATTGTGATTCCTAAGAATATGGATAAGTCTTCAGATGTTGTGATATATGCAAGTAATGATGCTCTAAGTACTTCCGAAGTGAGAGGATTCTAACCTAAGGTAAAGCCAAAGAACTGAGGAATTGCATCATTCATATGATATGGCTGTCTGAGATGTAAAGAATAACCTATGAATCCACAGAAGAATATGAAAAGAATGCAGTAAATAACACAATTCAACATACATAGTACATAAATGTAAAGCAACAAGCTTTCAATTTCTTGCAACATTGAACAAGCGAAATGTATTTTGACTGCAAAACAATAATTTCATGCAACTTTGAGCATAATCGAATTGAAAATGAAGGAAGAGTGTACAATTCTATATTTACCTGTCTGTGTCACTGTTAAAGTGCAACCCCTTGGATGATATTTCCTCTCCAGATACATATATATGCTGTGTTGGACGGTGACTTATAGATGGTTGGATGGTGCCTACAATTCTAGATGATTCTAGAATAAGGGGTTGTTGAGAGTCCAATTTGTTTGGAACTCTAATAACCATGTTTGGATGGTGGCTAGTAGGTAGGTGGGAATAAAACCATGTGAAAAATATTGGTTGGTGGAAGAGTTCCATAGCTTTCCCTTTCACACTTGTAAATTCATGCATTCAAACAAGTTAGGTCTTTGAGTCCTAGTTTGAAGGCAAAGGAAGTCAATTGTAGGGCTAGTTCTAGTTTGTAGGCTAAGGAGGTAGAACTCAATTTGGAGTTGGTCACTTGGAGGCTAATTTATTCCCTAGCTAACTAATATAAATAGGCCATTAGAGAAAGCAAATGAACATCACCAAAAATTCTTCTTTCTCTCTTAAGGTTTATATGTATTCTCCCTTGTGATAATATATGAATCTCTTGTTCTTCCGTGGATGTAGGCAACTTGCCGAACCGCGTAAATTCTCGTCTCTTTTCTTCTTTAGTTTGTGTTCTTGGAAATATTATGGAGTATTGTTTGTAGTCAGGCAAATCACTTCCATAAGGTTTTAGTGCAACAATTGGTATCGATCAAGTTACGCTCTTGGATACGAGGACTCGTTAGGTTGAAGTGAAGGTATTTTTCCAAGATTGTGCGAGGTAATACTAATCTCAAAGGTTACGCTTTTTTATCTATATTTGGTTGTTTGAGAACAATGGTTGATCGGAGATAGACCGGTTGATCCGAACGATCCGAAGGAGAACATTCGGAGTCCACAAATAAAGATAAAGAAACAAAAGAAGAAATACTTCATTCTCATAGATCCTGGCCCGAAGGTTGAAAAGTTCACCTAACCAATAACTTTGGTTTATGGAGAACAGACGTAATGGATGCTCTTGTTCATTTTGACCTAGAAGAAGCTTTAGAAGGTCGGCCAGCGGAGATGTCTGACAAGCGGTGGAACAAGATGAATAAATTATGTCTTGGTTCGATTCGAGGGTGTTTAGCAACAGCAGTAAGAGTTAATTATCAAAGACTTGAGACTTCAGCTAAGGATCTTACGGGAAAAGCTAGAGAAGGAATACCTTGTGAAAAACGTGGAAAATAGGATACATCTTAAAAGGAATTTGTATCGCTATAACATGAAGAGAGGTGTGACCCAACTGAGCACCTAGATTCATATAATAAACTTCTTCTTGAAATAAGTTAACTACGATGAGAAGATCAACGCATTTGAGGAACAAGCTTTGTAACTGATAAACTCTCTTCACGAAAGGTATGAGCCGTGATTAAGGCTTTAATGCATCGGAAAGGATAAGATGACATACGCCGAGGTCACTCTGACATTACGTAGTGAGAATTAGGAAGATTGACCAAAGAATACTGTCAAGTGAAGCTAACAAAGACTTGCTTCTTACAAGAGGTCGTTTAACTGACAGGAGAAAGAAGGGTGATCGTGGACAAAGTTAAGGCGTTGAAAGTCAAGAGCGCTTCAGAAGGATGAATGTGCATGGTGTCATGACTTTGGACATTTGGCTAAGGATTATACCAAGCGTAAGATCGAGCAGGACAACATCGAGGTGAACATTGCTAAGGCAATTGAAGATTGAGATGAAGCTTGATTTCTCTCCCTAATGTGATACCATCAACTTTTATAAGAATCGACTATGCGTGGGTATTAGATTATGGTGCTACTTATCATATTTGTCCTCATGGGACCTTGGTTCTCGATTTGAAGAGTTTGAAGGAGAAGTGCGTAGGGGGAATAATCACACTGTAGGGTGATTGGGATTAGTAGTATTGATTCCAAGATGCATGATGATGGTATTGTTGTCGGAATTTGAAGGAAGTAAGGTGTGTGCCTCTTTGGAAGAATAATCTAATTTCGCTCGGAACTTTGGAAGATAAGGGCTACAAGTTAGTCGTTGAAAATGGCATTCTAAAGGTGATCCTTGGATCGTTGGTAATCATGAAGGGCACAAGGAATCATAACTCTTACTACTTAATCTGGGAGTACAATAATGGGAGATGTGTCTATTTTACAACACATCGAGGATGACTATGGAGACCACGTTATGGAATATCGTTTGCATCCAGGTGATAAGTCGACATTATTTAAATCATCAAGAATTATTTAAAGGTGCTATTTACTGCAAAAGTAGAATTTTATGAACATTGTGTGAAAGGAAAGAAGACAAGAACAAGCTTTGTACGTGAATCCACAACACTAGTGGATTTCTTGATTATGTTCACTAGGATGTTTGGGGTCCCTCTAAGAAAGCATCATTGGGAGGGGAAAATTGGTTTGTGTCGTTTATTGATGACTATTCTAGGCGCGTATGGGTGTACACCATGAGGCATAAGGATGAAGTCCTATAAGTCTTTGTGAGGTGGAAAAAGCAAATCGATACTCAAACCCGGCAGAGAAAGATCAAGGTATTACGTTAGGACAATGGTGGAGAGTACAAAAGTGATCCATTCTCGCAAGTATGTCCTGATGAGGGAATACAGAGGCACTTCACAGCTTAAGAAGACACTGCATCAAAATGGGGTAGTAATGCATGAATCAGACTTTGTTGGAGAAGGTACGATGTATGTTATCTAATGCTTTGGATTAAGTAAGCGTTTTTGGGCTGAGGAAGTTACATAGCGTGCTTCCTCATTAATAGGTTTCCATCATGTGCGCGTTCAAGGTAAACCTCGGATGGAGAAGTTGTATGGTAAACCATCTTATGATTATGACTCAATTCATATCTTTGGTTTTCCTGCTTGATATCATGTTAGTGAAAACAAACTTGATAGCCATGATGTTAAAGGGATCTTTATGGGTGTGAAGAAAGGAGTTAAAGGTTCAAAATTTGGAATCAAGTTGAGAAGAAGATAGTCATGAGTGAACGTTATATTTGATGAAGCGTCTATGGTGAAGTCTTGGGTTCTCAAGCAGGTGGAGAATGTACACCAATACACGTGAGCCTTTAAAAGAATAGGAGATTGATGCAACTCCAATTAATTCCGGCTAAGTCAGATTCCATACGAATAATTCCGTGAGGCATGGCATCTACAAGGGAGGAAAATAATCAAGTTCCAAATGATAATTCGACTGGATGAAGAGGAACATGAAGAGTGGAAGATACAAAAGTTGACACGGTCAATGAGACCATAGCAACCAACAAACCGAAAGATCAACCAGGAAACCTCGTTGGATGAATGATTTTATAGCTTATGATTACTAGTTATTGAAGAAGGCATTCCAAATACCTATTTTGAAGCTATACACAAGTGTAGAGCATCAAGAATGTGAAGTTGTTATGCAGATAAGATGGAGTCTTTTTACATGAATGGCACATGGTTTCTTTAAGCTCCAATGGTAAGAATGCCATTGGTTGCAAATGGGTATATGCTAAGAAAGAAGGATCTCGGGTGGAATCAAGCACGCTACAAGGCAAGGTTAGTTACGAAAGGTTATGCCCAAAGAGAAGGATTGACTACAATGAGGTGTTCTCTCCATTGGAAACACTCATCAATCAATTTTGTTGGCCTTGGTAGCACAAGATGATTTAGACCTAGTTCACCTAGATGTCAAGACTAAGCGTTCTTACATGGTGATTTAGAAGAGTAGATCTATATGACTAAATTTTAGTGGGTTCAAAGTTCTTGGAAAAAAGATTGTGTATTCAAAGTTTCTAAAAAATCGCTGTATGGATGCTACGGTCTCCAAGACATTGGTACAAACGATTTTATCAGCTTTATAATTGGCCATACATACACAAGAAGTCACTATGACCATTGTGTATACTTCAAGAAGCTACGTGATGGGTCTTTCATATATTTGCTCTTATGTCGATGATATCTTGATAGATCAAAAACAAGAAAGAGATTAATAATTTGTGGCAGTAAATTGTCAATTGAGTTCGATGAAAGATCTAGAGAAGCTAGAAGATTCTTGGCATGAAGATTCAACATGACAGAGAGAGAAGGGTAAAAGTTTTTTTGTCTCGGAAGGCATACTTGAAGAAAGTGTTACGAAATTTGGTATATGTGAAGGAATTAAATCAGGCAAGTACTCCCCTTGGTCCTCATTTTAAGTTGAAGTTAAAGCATGTTCCCACTATTCTAAGAAGAGCGTGAGTATATGGCCCAAATCCCATATGCTAGTGTTGTTGGTAGCTTGATGTATGCGATGGTATGTACAAGGACTAAGATATTTCACATGCAAGTAAGTATGATCACCGTTATATGCATAATCCTCGTAAAGGACATCGTGTCAGAAATGGATTTTGAGGTATCTTTATGGTACTCGTTGATATTGGCTTTGGAGTTTGTGAAGGAATATGGGAACAATCAATCTGGTGTTGGTTATGATTCTAACTATGCTTGTGATTTGGACAAAAGGCGTTCAACTACGATTATGTATTTACCTTGGCCGGAGCACCAGTTGAATTTGGAGTTCGATTTTTAGGTCTAATGTGTCTCTCTCAACCACCTGAAGGAGTATATGGCAGCGTTGACAAAGGCATTTCAGATACTATGTGGATTTGGTTTTCCTAGATGACTTGGGTGTTGTAGGTAGAACAAGAGCATGTGCATTTTGATATTCTTAGCAATTTACTTGTGGCTAAGAATCAAGTTTATCTATACTAGAACCAAACATATAGATGTTCGATTTCACTTTTGTTAGAAAATTCGGGAAGAAGAAGACATTCTACTTGTGAAGATCGATACTAAACACAATCCACTGGGCATGTTACTGAAAAGTAGTATCCGGGGGTCAAATTTCAGCTCATTGATCAAATTGATCCACATTCTTCCCATGCAGGATACCCTTTGGGGCAGAGGTGTTCTTAGAAACCGTGGAGGCCTTCAAAGGATATTGTGTGAACTACGATGGTTTGATTCCTTAGGAGATACGCTAAGCAGAGCGGAATTGACGCTGGAAGACACGGAGATTTTTTATTGATCAGTCTCATGAATGAATGCATGATCCGAAAGGAGAATTGTTTGACGGTGCCAGATGGTTGTAATGGCCTGGGCAATTTATATATGATTCTAGAA
Source organism: Papaver bracteatum (assembly GCA_023529315.1). Taxonomy (NCBI): domain Eukaryota; kingdom Viridiplantae; phylum Streptophyta; class Magnoliopsida; order Ranunculales; family Papaveraceae; genus Papaver; species Papaver bracteatum. The sequence continues at coordinate 460 of JAJJWX010004746.1, read as the reverse complement.
TAAGGGGTTGAGAGTCCAATTTGTTTGGAACTCTAATAAACCATGTTTGGATGAAAGGTAGGTAGGTAAGAATAAAACCATGTGGAAATATTGGTCGGGTGGAAGAGTTCCATAGCTTTCCCTTTCACACTCAGAATTCATTCATTCAAACAAGGTAGGTCTTTGAGTCCTAGTTTCGAAGGCAAAGGTCCAATTATAGGCCAGTTCTAGTTTGTGGCTATGATAGTAGAACCTTGACTTGGAGTTGGTCACTCTCTGAGTTAATTTTATTCCCCGAACAGTATAATAGCCATTGAGAAAGCAAATGAACATCACCAAAAATTCTTCTTTCTCTAATACATATTTCCTTTATATATATGAATCTCTTGTTCTTCCGTAGGATGTAAGGCAACTTGCCGAACCACGTAAATTCTCGTCTCTTTTCTTCTTTAGTTTGTGTTCTTGGCAATATTATGGAGTA
>JAJJWX010004745.1:1200000-1574300 GCA_023529315.1 Papaver bracteatum | reverse complement strand
TAAAAATAGAATAAAAACCCTAATCATGATTTAACTAGTAAACATATAAGAAGTAATAGAATAAAAACCCTAATCATGCTTTAACTAGTAAACCTATAAGATCTAACATCTGATTCCATGAGATCGAATAAAAAAATCTAACATCAATTTAATATTCGGTTGTAGAAATAATACCAACAACAAAGATCGAGTCTGAAGAGGTAGGTTCCTTGTAAAGATTAGAGATAGTAGCAGAATTATGATTTCAAAGAGAGAATGAATCGAGTAATAAAAAGCTGAAAAAGTAGATCGAACTAATCTTTCTTTTTCTTTTAAAGTTTAACCAAACCATCGCAAGGAATTGATTTTCCTTTCGAAATCATCCTTGATAAGAAAATTCATTTTCATCGCACGCCAAACAAAAGATTTTTGGTGTTTTTCTATTTTTATTTCCAAATTTTTGATGTGTGATTAGTTTCCTTTATTTTATGAGTGAATATATCGTAGACAGTTATGATAAAATTGTTTCCCAAAATTTTCGAAATTTAGTTTCCTATCTCTAACCAACTCGAGAAAAGGCCATAGAAAAAAATTACTTTCCTATTTCGAATAATATTTTCCTTAAATTTTTTTAACCTGGGTTGTATCCTGTATTATTCTTGGTTTAGGGAGGAAACATATGAATTATTAGTGGCACCTATGTAGGAAATGTATTCTTCTAATCATACATTATTTGTTTTTAATATGAATGAATAAATATATTGATACGCAAGCTTACATATTGTTTTTATCCTGTTGAATCAGAAGATTAATCCATACTGACAGATTATTAATCCAACAAAAGCTAATTGTTTGAGTTATTGCATACTTTGGTATAGAGCCTGCAATATGATTTGCATCCCTATGGGCATAAGTGCAAACCCAAGAATCAAAATAACTTAATATAACTAATGCATCATGGATTAAATTATATGTTGTACATTTAACTGTTGTAGCCTTTCCATTCAGAGCTTCTATAACATTCTGACAATCTCCTTCCAAGTGAATTGTTCGCCATCCCTTACTGCGAGCCTATTGTACTGCTTCTAAGAGATAATGCGCTTCATCTTGCTCAGGATCAATGGTTAGAGATGCACCTCCTCGCAGTCCATGGTTGTTTCCTCCAGAATCTCTATAAATCAGTCCCCATCCTGATAATACAATTTTATCAATATAGGAAGCATCAAAATTCAATTTGTATATATCATCATAGGATCCTTCCACTTCTTATCAATTATTCTCAAAGCACTGTTGCTACTAGTTTGCATTCTTTTAGCCATTTTCCAGTCCTCAATCTGCCTGACAATATTGTTTATAACAATGTTACTGTTAAATGGCTTGTTTTCAAAAAATGTATCACATATAGCCTTCCAGGTTAGCCACAAAATGAAACTGGCACTCTCATACAGACTAAAATCCTTGGGCATACCATTGTTTGCCTTTAGAAAGAAACCACTTATCCAATTTTGTAAGTCTAGACCTTGAGGATAGTAGATAATATCGAGTCTATTGAATCCCATATATGTCTGACATGATGACAATCAAAGAACAGATGTTGAATGGTTTCAGGGTTACCACTACAAATAGCACATCTACTATCTTTATGTTTAGTGAAACTAGTAAGTTTATGTTTAGTATTAATGCAACCATGTAGGAATTTCCATATAAAATATTGAATTCTGGGAGGTAGCTTATATCTCCAAAAGGATTTCCAGCAGATGTCTAAGTTGTTCTTAGTTGGCTTAGTAGCTAAGTTTTCATTCAAGATGGCATTGTAAGCATATTTTATAGTAAACATTCCATTGTTGGAAGGCTCCCATCTCAGATTATCTTTACCTACAATAGGAATTCTTATATCAGTAATCCTTTTAACAGTATCTTCATCAAACAAAGCGTTCAAAATATCAGAATTCCAAGACTTAGAGTCTTGGTCAATGAGCTGATTCACAATTTTCATATTAAAAGAGCTAAAATGACTATCTGGAGGTCTGTGCATATTTGGAATCCAAGAATCTTTCTAAATTTGCACAGAAGTACCATCATCTATCTCCCATATGTAGTTTCTTTTAATTATATCCAAACATGTGCATATGCCTTGCCAAATCCAAGACCCCTGTTTATTCACAATATCAGTTAAAGGATTAACAGCATGAACCCATGGTTCATCCAGATTGGTAATCAATCATACAGTAAGATACTAAAGATAAATAAACTAAACCCATCCATTTTCATGTTCATCATTTCCAGAAAACATAAAAATTCAGCGTGAATCATTCATCACATAAATGTCAACCTATCTATCAGCGTAAAAAGCATGCATCTAGTGCAGTACTTAAAAATACGTAAACTTTAAAGTTCACACATCAAAAACCCTGTTTAAAAAAGCAAAGAACTTGTCAGATGAGCATTTATCCAAAAATCATCAGTTTTTCTTCAACTTTTTTGATGGTGGTGTCTCTGCATGCAATGGATCAGGTTGTGACATTCTCGACGCGCCAAACCTTGTCTTCCTCTGTTGCCTATCTGAAAGTTGGTATGCCTTCTGCACAGTTGGTATGCCTTCTGCACAGTTGGTGCATATAACCTTATTTGCGCCTTTTTAGTCTTCTGAGAAATATTTTCAGAGGCTGCATCACTCCCTGAATGTGGATTGACTGCTAGGTGCTCCTCATTCAGTTTTTTCACTCCAATTTCTTCTCAGAATCTAAAACTGGTTCTGGTTGCTCATGAGGTTTTCCATGCTGTGGAGTTTCTGCAGAGAAGAGATTAAATGTATTATATATATAGATATATTCTAAATCCAAGGAGAATTCATCGTCATGTGAATTCTCAACAAGAGACAGACAAAAGTCATTTTTCCAACAATTTAATAAAGCCAACTTCACTGAAGGTCGCGGCAATTTTCACAGCTGACGCCCATAATAAAATCAGTAATCAAATATCAATTTTTAAATTTACACCGGCATTCATGTTAAATTTAGGTGTTAATATATTTCTATCTCGTACTTATTCTTTAATCAAACTGAATACATGATTTATGTAAAACTATTTATATACTTGATTAACAAAGCAAAAGAGCTAAGAAACTAACCTTGTCATCAAAGATGGAACAGTTATCTTTCGGCCATGCCACAAAACCATCTCTAGCTTCCCCTAATAACTTAAACTCACCACTTGGTTTGGTTAACACGAACGATGGAACTATAACCTCCTGAATATTGACAGCATAACAGTTACTAGGAAGATCTTGTCCATGTATTTTTTGGTTAGGCACCATAGGTAAAATACTGCCTCTAGCAACGACGTTTCCCCTAGATCCATTCCAAAAGTCGTATTTTGCTTTCTGCGGAGATACGACATATGAACATCATATAAAAAGAAGATGCTAGAATTAGCAATATAGATTTACGAAAAAAAAAATATCAAAAAAAACATACTCCAGTAGATGTCTTATCCAGATGTTCTGTCGTAGATGTGCACGACTTCTCTAAAGATATTGAAGGATTTGGTTGAGAATTATTTTGGTAGAGTTCGCGATAAGATTAGAGACCGCTTCTTAGATCCATCGAAGGGGTTGCTACGTGAAGGAGACTTCCGCAGAGAAGTAGTTGGTTGTGAATTAGAGGGTTCCATAAGATTAAAAGAGTTATTAGTTACTTTTGAAAGTTACACATGTTTCTATTTTTCTAGGTTCCCTAATTTACACTTGGATCGGTGATTCATATAATTGATAGACTAGTTTATGTATATTCGACTTACAAATCAAACAAGCCAAGAAACTAACCTTCTTAGCAGTCTCGGTAAACTGAACACCATACTTTGGCCAAGGAATCACTTTTCCAAAAGTTTGCCCTAATGTTTCCATACCAACAAATCGTACGGGTAGACAGAAATTCGGTTTTATTACTTCATCAATCAGATTTTATAGGAATCAACCTCCAACCCATCCTTTCCATGTAATTGTTGTTTTCCTGTTAACCAAAAAGCTCTACCTCTAGCAAGGACGTTTGCCTTAGACAGTTCGTCAAAAAGGTTGCACCTTCTACCCTGCGGAAATATATGGCATATGAACATCTTCAAGTGAAAACTTCAAAACAAATTGAGATTTAAAATGCATGTAAAAATAAAACAGATACCTGAGAAACTGCTTTAGTTGTCATGATCTCAAATTGGATCCTACTAGGGGGGTCTTTTGATGTCACATCCAGAGTATGTTTCCCCGAATTATGTTGACTTACATGCATCAGTAGAGTAATATTCGGGTGTCAAATATGCCAAATTCCACCGTGAATACGAAGACACGGATGAATAGGTAACAAATATACAAGGTTCTCCAAAATACACCCTAGCATCCGTGATTCATATAGTAGTTGATAGCATATTTCATACTCATATGGTCCTTAAGATCATGTAACTGGTTTAAAACACATAACTTCGGAACTTTTTCAGATATTGCGATACGAGATTGGATTTTATTGAGTAGATCCGGTGATTTCACAGCCTCAGAATATTTTGGTTGACTTACCTACATCAGAAAATTGAAATAAAAGTTGTACCTTGTTTTTGCAGTGAAACCATTTAAGCAAAATGCACAACTGAGTCATAATCAAATAGCTAACCACATATCTGGTTCTATAAGGTTCTCTAAAATATACACTAACGTCCGTGATTCATATAGATGATAACATATTCGTCTCTTATATCAAACAAGATATATATATATAAAACTGGTTTGTGTAAAAACATATCCAATGAGTTAATAAAGCAAACAAGCATAGCAACCAACCTTTTGATCCAAGATGGTTTGATTTGATGGCCAACAAATTTCAGCATCACCAACATCTTTTAAAGTTTTTATCCCAGAAGATGTGCCAAAGGGTAATTTGATGGTTTCATTTAGTACTTCACTAACCATGACGCTATAGCATGTAACCTCACCCGTCATTCCTAACTTCATTTTATAAGATACCTTCTTTGAAGAGTAAGCTCTACCAATGGCAACAATGTTGTCCTTTTCTCCAAACCAAAGTTTGCATCCTGTGCCCTGCAGAAACACAAGGCGCATGAGAGATAGTAAATGGAAGATTAAAAATTTAAACGCATTGGAAAACCATACATCAATGGTAAATTTTTCAGATGGCACAATTTGAAACTCCCCAGTGGATGGAGGAGACGGAGACTTCTTCTTTGATACTAAAGACGTCGGGGATTCAGTAAAAATGGTCGGCATTTTAGTACAATTATTGACCCGCTTCGCGGACCCTTTGGTGCTTTCAGATGACTTCTGCAGATCGAATTTCCCATGTTTTTTTGGAAGTTGCTTAACTGATTCTGGACCTATGTTATTCTTAGATCGATTGGAGGCGTTGCTAGGTCCTGCATCCTGTGACTGTAGTTGAACACATTGTTTGAAAAAATCAGATATCGTCTCTGCAATTTTTTCAAAAAATTACACAATCTAATCAAAACTCGGTTCACTTACCTCTCCTCCAGTGATGGCAAATATTTTGTTGCCCACAATTTTCGCCATGTCGACTCCTTGAGATAACAAGTTATCTGTCAATCTCTGATACACATTTTAGTAGACTCTAATTCTTTCTCCTTAGATTTCAGCTTTTCACGCAGTTCATCATTCTCTTTCGAGTGTCTTGGTTTTCTTCCATTTGGAAAGTAAAGGGTTGCCGTCACTCCAAAGCCAGTCCCCTTGACACGTCCACCCTTATCCGGGCCGATCGCAACTGTTAGGGCATCCTCGTTATGACCAACCGTTAGAGTTCCCTCTTGAATCATCTTCCGCTTCTCTTCCTGTTCAAATAATGTGTTAAATTCTGATTTAAACCTTGCGCAATTACTTTGCACTTACTTTGGTTAAAAACATGAGGACTGTAAAGTTTCTGTTTTCTCACAACTTCATATGTCTTCTTCCTGACAAACTCGTCTGGAACAATTCCGTGTTTGTTTTCGCGTGCTCTTGCCTACATGAAGCACCAGTCTTCAAGATCTTCTTCGGAAACATTTCCGCTTTGGACCTAGTAGTTACCAGAAACAAGTAAGGATTTACATCCACACAAATATTAACTGTGTCAAACAGAAAACCTATTCCAAAGCATCTAATGTGACAAAATTACAGATTGGTGTAAGAGGACACATCCCTATACCATTATAGGTTTCTGCATATATGAGACACACAACACGACATACAAAACAGAAGTATCTGATATTGTCGATTTTACTGTGCAGTGGATAATAAATAAGACAACAGACTTACTAATTTTAGTTTTAATCCCGAGTATCCTCCTCGTCCCGTCCGATGTGGGAACTTGGATTGTAATATTGCCTCTTTTCCCCTATTCGAATTTTTCTTGCAGAGGAAATAAAAAATAATTTCATTAGTATGCTGGGATAGACAATAAGAACGAAACACAAAAAGCAATGTGTAGTATATACCTTAAATATAGGCGATTTTAGTACATGATCAAGGTAATTGTCCCAGTTTTCTTGGTCCATTACCGTTTCGTACTTTTTGGGGAAATTTCTTAGTTTTTGCGGCCTTTCCAGGTAGGGTTTTACATAATTATTGTACAATTTCCTTCTGAAGTCCCGCATAAGAACAGGTAGAAGCTTCATGACCACTCGCTTCAGCTCATTGGGCACCCCAAAATGAAGATGCAATAACATCTAATGTATTTTAATCACAGACTCGCAGTTAGACAACAAAAACGACGAATTGGTAACCGCATATGCATACCATAATTTTCTCCCACATATTTTCTTTTGTTGTTGGAGGGACTTCCTTCCAACATAAATGTTTTATGCCAACCATATCATGGACCAAATAGCCTAGGTAACTACTGAACTCAATTCTATGGTTACCAATAGGCCGGAACATTCTGTCAAATTCAATATCCCTTCTTTTGGTAGTTTCTTTCGAGCAGTCTCTATGTAGCTTCAACATTCTTGTCATTCCCCTCGCTTTTATGATCTCTTCTGTAGAGTTTTCTTGTTGTGGATGCTCTTCTGCTTCTGGAGAATTTTCCAATTCTTTTTCTTCTAACACCTCCAAATCATAATTTTCAGAATCTGCTGACTCTGGAAATAACCGAGGCAACATATGAAACCATGTGATGTTTAAGTAGAAACAAGTAAGTACAAGGTTTCTCACATTACCTGTTAAGTCTTCAAATCTAGCAGTGTGGAGCATATATCCACCATCATCGTCATCTGATTGTATAATGTTATCATGACCCTCATCTAAATCCACCGTTTCTTCATCAGAACCCGCCTCAGAATTTGATTCCCTCCATTGGTCGTAATCATCATCTTCTCCCATGACAAAAGTTGTGTAGGTACGTGCATCTCAGTTAGGAATTTGAGCTTATTTTGGAAAATATTAGCTAAACCTAACAGGATAGGCAACATGTGTTACACCTATTTTCTATTATATGAAAAGAAAACAAACATGAACTCATTAATGCATGTAACTTGAGGCTAAAACATCACTGCAACACACAAAATATCCTCATGATTTTTGTGTTATCCACAAAGCGAAAGGTACCGGTTAAACGGTCTTATATAACTTTTTGTTACAAAATCCAAGAGCACTAATTAAAGCACCAGATAATGAGTATCCATTTTTAGCTTGAAGATATAGTCAAATTGGCCAACCAGCAACATGGTATTATTAAAAATGTCAACTTAAAATACAGACGTTACAGGCTCGCCAAGTAACCGAGACTCAAATGATTCAATCTTGAGAAGCCTTATATATAAATATGATTGACACAACATCGTCGATAAAAGTTGAGTTATTAACTCTCAATCAAAATCCAACCCAAACAATAACAAAAACCCTAGAAAACAATTAGCATGGTTAAGTTTTTTATTTTATTTTTTATTTTGTAAAACCTAACTAACTAGTAAAGCCTAACTAAGTAACATGAAAGAAAGATCCTTACCTAAATCTTATAATAGTTCATGCATGTAACTTAAGCCTAAAATATTATTTTTGTAACAAAATGAAATCACATCTCATCGTACAACCCGTGATTGTCATTAACTTGTTCTTTGATACAGTCGAGTAAAAACCCCAATCATGCTTTAACTAGTAAACCTATAAGATCTAACATCCGATTCCATGAGATCAAACAAAAAATATAACATAAATTTAATATTCATTCGATAATGGGTTGTAGAAATATTACCAGCAACAAAGATCGAGTTTAAAGAGGTAGATTCCTTGTAAAGATTATATATAGTAATAGAATAAAAACCCTACTCATGCTTTAACTAGTAAACATATAAGAAGTGATAGAATAAAAACCCTAATCATGCTTTAACTAGTAAACCTATAAGATCTAACATCTGATTCCATGAGATCGTTAACATTAATTTAAAATTCATTCGATAATGGGTTGTAGAAATAATACCAACAACAAAGATCGAGTCTGAAGAGGTAGGTTCCATGTAAAGATTAGAGATAGTAGTAGAATTATGATTTCGTAGAGAGAATGAACCGAGTAATAAAAACTGAAAAAGTAGATCGAACTCATCTTTCTTTTTCTTTTTGGAATTTAACCAAACCATCAGGCGGGAATTGATTTTCCTTTTGAAATCATCCCGCCCAGTAAAATCCATTTTTATCACCCGCCAAACAAAAGATTTTTGGTGTTTTTCTTTTTTTTATTTCTAAATTTTAGATGTGCAACCATTATGATTAGTTTCCTTATTTTATGAAAGAATATATCATAGACAGTTATGATAAAATTGTTTCCCAAAATTTTCGAAATTTTGTTTCCTATCTATAACCAACTCGAGAAGAGGCTATAGAAAAAAATTACTTTCCTATTTCGAATAATATTTACCTTAATAATTTTAAGCTGGGTTGTCTCCTGTATTATTCTTGGTTTAGGGAGGAAACGTATGAATTATTAGTGGCACCTATGTAGGAAACATATTATTCTAATCATATAGTAAGCTAATAAAGATAAATAAACTAAACCCATCCATTTTCATGTTCATCATTTCCAGAAAACATAAAAGTTCAACGTGAATCATTCATCACATAAATGTCAACCTATCTATCAGCGTAAAAGCCTCCATCTAGTGCAGTACTTAAAAAATAAATAAAACCACCACTGAAAACAAAATGGTCATCAAAAACCCTGTTTTAAAAGCAAAGAACTTGTTAGATGAGTCTGGTTCTTTGTCAAATTAGTCTGGTTCCTCATTCTCATCCAATTCCATGCAAAGATCATTATCATTAACATCGTCGTATAGCAGTACTTTATTTTCAATGGAACTTTACTTGTTCAAACTCGTATTTTTATTAAAGCTATTGGCAAGGAGATAATAAGATCAGAACTAAAGTGATAAATTGATTCTTATTGTTTACGGGGGGACTGTATTTTTCTTTATTTCCTCCGTTCTTTCAGCTAATTATATTTAATACACACCTCATAAATAAATAAATTTGCAAGAGTATATTGCATTCTGTAAAGTCTATGAACTTGTAAATAATTATCTGATTTATTTCATAAACATCACCTTCTTCTAAATGATAAAATTAGCAAACTATACAAGAAACGAAAACAACTTTCAAAGCGTCCACAAAATAAAATCGATAAATCAAACCATATCAAATGAACCATCCCCATCTTCAAACAATTCTTCTTGCAATGCTGAGGTGAACCTGATCACTCCAACCAGCAGGCTTGGGCGCCTTGTCATCCTCAGATTTGTCATTTTCTGCTTCATCAGGCTCCACATGCTTATTAAGATCATGCTTGTTAACTTTTGGATTATCTTCCATATACGGAACATCGGGACGATCTTCATCAATAATTTCAATAATAGAAGCAAGAGCATCATCATTCACAGTAGGACCATCAGCATAAGCAGGAACATCAGCATCCTCAACGCTACTAATTACAGCGTCCAGAGGAATACCAGGAATAACATCAGCATAAATAGGAACATCATCATTGTCAACACTACTGACAACAGAACTAATAACAACGTCGAGAGGAACACCAGGAACAGTAGTTATTCCGTCCACAGTAATGATAATCCTCAATTTACGAGGACTATCCATCAGTCAAGGACATTTTTGGATCCTCTCTTCCGTTTCATCTCGACAGTCCCTCTTAGCAGAACTCATTTTCCTCTTAATACTCTATGTTAATTTTTTCTATGCTTGGTGTAATTTATATATATTTCTAAGGAAAACCCTAATTTCTTAGGTTTTCCATCATTATCTTAAATCACCTATTCTTTGGTATTTACGTTGAATATTGTAGCAATATAAGGAGATATGGAATGAATATTTTCATGTTTATCTAATTTCCTTTTTAATCTAATATACATAACGAACATAACAAACTAAAATAAATTATGATCTCATGAGATATATGGAATGAATATTTTCATATTTATCTAATTTCATTTTTAATTTAATTACCTAGGTCGGTTGGGATGGCCCGGTCGGCTGGACCATAGGTGTAACGCAAAAAAAAGGAAAAAACCAACAGGGGGTTAGTCCTCCAGTGATTTGTGGGGAGTTGAGTGTATTTTAAATCTTGGGGATTTTGAGAGAGTGTAAGGAGTTTGAGAGAGTTTTGTGTTTTTGAGTTCATGGAGTTTGGGGGAGAGAGTTCACTCCTAACTCATTCTCTTTTAAGGAACAATAAACCCGCATTTGCAAATAAAAATGATCTTTAATGAAAAGAAAAAATAAATAAAAATGATCCCATCTCTAAAAATGCACTTGTAGGGATGCTACTGTTGAGAAACTATATGCATATGTTAGTAATATCATTGCAAGTACTACTACTGCAATGTATCTGGATGCTACTGTTGAGCAACTATATGCTCAAAACCTATTTTCAGCTCATAAAAACTCACTTGTAAGTTATTCCGACAATTCAAGATTACCAATCTAATACAAGTTTGGTTATATCTTGTCTTGGGTTGAATAGATTGTTCAATGCAGGGATAGCTTGCATCCACAGTACGCAATATTCTAAAAAAGTACCCACTATACGGCTCTACAAAAACAAAAAAGTTTATATTTTCCATGAACGGATGATCATAAGCTAAATGAAGCTCATCATGGTAATCTTTTTACTAAAGTTGCCAAGAAGAACATGAAGTTTATATTGGACTAAGGTTATTTCCTTTAGTTTACAAGTTTGGACTTTAATGATTTCCAACTCATACTAGCTACTTGTGCAGGGTGTAACCATTGTTAGTATGCACACCTCATTTCCCTTTAAGTGGTGGACTAACCATTTGGCTTGCTAGATACATGTGAATGCTGTTACGTATAGATAATTCTAATTGTAGTTAAAATAGTTAACTTGATGGTACTTGACAAGTGATGCTGGACATGGGTCCATGTAAACTTATATTTCCTAGTATTTAATTTGTTGATGTCTCATGGTTCAAACGGAGGTAGTGCGATACATAATTTTGTATCCACTTAATATGAACTTAAAGGCCAGATGGGGTTCGGACAAAATGATTCTACTAGATTCCAAAATTGGTTTTGTAGCTGTGGAATTATGTGTACAATTTTGGACACGCATATGATTAAATGTGTTTTGAGTATAGATAATACCAGTATTATAGGGCAGGTATATAGTCACGCTTTTGAGGAAAGGCATGTGCATGATTGTCTGACACAGTGAGAAACTGTTGGCTTGTGGCAATGCTATTCGGCATATATATATAAAGAACCAAAAATTGTATGAATTCTTTGTATCCATTGTGTTTAGTGCGAGCAGAATTAAATAGGAACTTGATCCTGGAAGGTGAATGTTGTATGATTTTGTTCTTCTATATACTTGGTGGATGGCGCAGCCACTTGTTGGGGTGGATGAGCTAGTAATATAGATTTCTTAAGTCTTGGACTGCCATATAAAATTGTGTCTTTCTCTTCTAAACCTGACGTTGCTAATGTACAATATCCTAAAGAGGCAGTTCAGAGTTGGGAGCTAATTAGTTCAGAGTTGGATAAGAATAAAAAGCATGTGACCTCTAGTTCTGTAGTTCTTAAACCATAACTTCCGGTAAGTTACTAGCCTGCTACGAAAGGTTTGACCATAAATAAACAACAGGTTAATATGCTAGCCTGAAATCAATTCTGACTTGATTAACTAAACACAAATTAAGATGAATATAGAAACAAAAAAGAGTTAACAGAACATGGTGATACCCTAAACAATAAAAATAGGGTTTTTACTTTTAAAACTAATATCAAAACAATCAAAATAGTAATAATCAAACAAAACAATCGGAGATTAGAGAAGAAAAAAAAAAGATGAAAAAAACATACCTGAAGCTGAAGCGTTTCCTCTTTCTCCTAATATTTTTCTCTGAACAAACTCCCTCCCGAATCTCTACTCCTATGACTGATTTGTGCACAGGAAAAAAATGCACTATCAACTATCCAGAACTCCCCAAAACAATCATGTTAATGCACGAAATTGAACATTTCAACATAGAAAAAAATCCAAACACCAAAACAAAAACAAAAAAAAAATACAAGGAAAAAAAAAGAAACATAAATAACCCAAGGAATAAATAGTACATTTCAGCATAGAAAAGAATCCAAATACCAAAAAAAAAAAAAAACACAACTGCAAGAAAAAAAGCTACATAGATAAGCCTAGGAATGTGTTAGTGGCATGGACATCATGAGTACATGTTTCCGATTGTCCACCAAAATTCTTCAACGAGACAGCGCCCCTCATGTGAGGAATAATTGCAACCCTTGTTTCCCACGGTAGTGCCCCCCAACTTTCCGTCCAAGTTTTGGTCAGTGTATTGTAACGCAATAAACGCCTATTCTGCCAAAATAAGAGTTCCTTGTTATTTATAAAGGCTATCGGGTTATGATTCGGCCATTCATCCTCTTTAAGAAAATGCTTATCTCAAAATTCCAATTCCATTCCCCGACAGGTGCCCATGTATGAATATTTTCTTTGGAAATGGGAGCCCAAAAATTTATTCGGGGCCGATCAATTCCCTCATGGATGTAGTAAAATAAAATGTGAACTCTGAACATGACCATCCCAAGTGATGGGTAAGTATTCCAAAATTCACTCCCAGGAATATGATGCGGAGGTGGAAAATGTTGATGGAACGTCTCGGTGTCCAAATTGAAAGATATTATGTCAATATCTTACTGAAAACAATCTATCCAAAAAATACAACCATGTGCGTACACACCTGAACTCCGAAAAGTATAAGGAATCTCCCATGCTATGTTCCTCCATCCCCTCTTATCTCCTAAAGTGTGTATTTGGACTTTACCATCCATGTGAATTCGAACTACCTTGTACTCATTGTTACGTTGATAGTATCCGAAACCCACAATTACGTTTTATCGTGAATACCACGAAAGTACTTGATCCGTTGCAACTGGGATGCATAGTTGTGGCAGATGGAGGTGGTCACCAGTTTCTGGATTCATAATATATACAGGATCTTGTATGCCATGGTGTGAAACATAAAAACAAACCAGACCATTGCAAGATCCAACTATTGGGTGCAACATAGTCCAATCATCATGGGTTCCATCATTCGGGGCATCATGATTGTTGGATGTTAAGATCGGGATGAAATCTTACTCTCTGTAAAAGAGTTGGGTAACTTTATCTTTCCCCATTCTTGGTGTGACACCAAAAAGGAATCCAATTCTTTTGTCCCCAAGGATAGTATTCCATTCTTTGGATACACATTTGCTTGCTAAAACGATTTCTGTAGTTTGGAGGCGCTGAAGTATCTCGGTAGTTAATTCCAGCACCATATCCATCACTATTGTACTGATGAAAGATTATCAAAAAAAATTTAATTTTTTTTTACAAGCTTTTAGGATTTTCTTATTGTGAATGCTACAAGCAAATACGAGTATAAAGCTTATATATATATATACATCCAATATACCTGTTGGTGAATGGTCACGTCAGTCTAAGATGGTTTTGGATCCTCTCTTCAATTTCATATCAACAATACCTCTTAATACTCCATGTTAGTTTTTTGTATGCTTGGTGTAATTGAAAACTCTAATTTTTTAGGTTTTCCATCATTATCTTAAATCATGATTCTTTGGTATTTACACCGAATATTTCAATTTCCATATTACTAAAAAATGAGATATTGTAGCAGTATAATGAGATATGGAATGAATATTTTCATGTTTATCTAATTTCCTTTTTAATCTAATATATACATTCCAAACATAACAAACTAAAATAAATCATGATCTCTTAGGAAATACCCAAATAAGTTTTCTACTTTTTGACTAATTACCTAGGTGGGTTGGGGTGGCCCGGACGGCTGGACCATAGGTGTAACGCAAAAAAAGGAAAAAAAACCAAAGGTTGGCTAGTTAAACGATGACCCAAACTAAATTGTGCATTTCAACATAGAAAATAATCCAAACACAAAAAAAAAACACAACTACAAGAGAAAAAAAAGCTACATACCCAAGGAATAAATTGTACATATAAAAAAATACACAAAAAAAAAAAAAAAAACAACACAACTACAAGAAAAAAAAAACTACATAGATAACCCAAGGAATGTGTTAGTTGCATGGACATCATGAGTACATGTTTTTGATTGTCCACCAAAATTCTTCAACGAGACAGCGCTCCTCATATGAGGAATAATTGCAACCTTGCTTGTTTCCCACAGTCGTTTCCCCTAAATTTTTGTCCAAGTTCTGGTGAGTGCATTGCAATGCAATAAACGCCCATTCTGCCATAATAAAAGGTCCTTGTTTTTTCCAAAAGCTATCGGGTAATAGGTCGGCCACCCTTCATCCTCATCCTTTTCCAAGAAAATGCTTATCTTATGATTCCAATTTCATTCCCCGCCAGGTGCCCATGTATGAATTTTTTTTTTGGAAATGGGTGCCCAGAAATCTATCCGGGGCTGATTAATCCCCTCATCACATGCCTCATGGATGTAGTAAAATAAAAGGCGAACTCCGAACATAACCATCCCAACTGAAGGGAATTCACTCCTAAGAATATGATGCGGGGGTCACGAATGTTGGTGAAATGTCTCAGTGTCCAAATTGAAAGAAACTATATCACTATCCCACTGATAACAATCCTTCCAAAAAATAAAACCATGTGCGTACACACCTGAACTCCGAAAAATATAAGGAATCTCCCATGCTATGTTCCTCCATCCCTTCCTTTCTCCTAGAGTGTGTATTTGAACTTTACCATCCATGTGAATTCGAACTACCTTGTACTCATCGGTACGTTGACAGTATCTGAAACCCCCAATTACAGGATACCAAGAAAGTACTTGATCTCGTGCAATAATTGGGATGCATAGTTGTGGAAAATGTAGGTGCTCACCAGTTTCTGGATTCATAACATATACAGGATCTTGTATGACGTGGTGTGAAACATAAAAACAGACCAGACCATTGCAAGATCCAACTATTAGGTGCAACTTAGTCAAATCTTCATGAGTTCCATCATTCGGGGCGTCGTGATTGTTAGTTGTTACGATCGGGTTGAAATCTTCCTCTCTATAAAAGAGTTGAGTAACTTCTTTCCCTATTCTTGGTGTGACACCAAAGAGGAGTCTAATTCTTTTGTCCCCGAGGATAGTATTCCACTCTTTGGAAACACATTTTCTTGCTAAAATGCTTTCTGCAGTTTGGAGGTGCTGTAGTATCTCGGTAGTTAATTCCGGAAACATATCCATCACTATTATACTGATGAAAGATTATCAAAAAAAAATAAAAATTAAAGCATTTAAGATTTTCTTAATATCGTAGAATGCTACAAGCAGATATGAGTAATGCTTATATAGACATCCAATACACCTGTTGGCGAATGGTTGCGTCCTTGATGAGCAGGCATTATTTGAAAGGTCGCGCCTTTAATGAGCATGCAGATAAGTAACGCATATTTGCATGTTTTATCTTTAAAAGGTCGCGTCCTTTAATGAGCAGGCAAGTAAAGCATATTTGCCTGTTTTATCTCATAAGAGGTTATAGCTTAAACCTATAACTGAATTTTTATTTAAAAGAAAACAAAATCTAAAGGATAACCATTACGTCATGAAGTAGTTATCCAATGAGACATTCGAGAGTTCCTATATTTTAGGACACATAGGATTTTTGTGTTTTAAGAAAAAAAACTTCTCCAATCTAAATTTCAAAGATAAATGTCTCCAAATAACCCAGAAAAGGAGAGTGGTTCCAACCCATCAAAAGGCAAGACTCCAATGACAGAGGAAGAAGTTAGTAAGGAGGAGTGCTTGAAGATAAAGGAAGTGGTGATGAGGTTCAAATTAGCAGTATCTGAAATGGATTTGGAGAAACTAGAAAAAGCTAAGTACTATATATGCAAAGCAATAAGGTTGAATAAAATGAAGAAGAAAGAAGAGGTAAGGAATATGAGAGATGAGGAAGAAGTAGGCTTGCAGAATAATAACCAAGATGATGATATGGATCTGTTGTGGAATGAGTTTTTTCATCCAAACTCAGTATATGAGGCATAAAATGAAGATAAAAATAAGAGAAGCAAAGAGAAAGTAAAAGATGTAGAATTCCCAGAAGAATTTTTGCAGTTGTTGTAGACCAAGAAATAGGTATCATCAAAGTACAAAGAAAAATTGGAATGAAGAGTGCCTAATGGGAAATTATGGACTGTTGACGACTAAATCTTTTTCATTCGTGTGCATTTTCAAGAATATCATCATTGATTTGTCTATCAATGCATTTTCAATAATATCATCATTGATTTGTCTATCAATCACTTATACCCTTTGCATCTCAAATTCTCACTTCTTTTTGCATTTTTCTTTTCCCCTCTCGGATTTTATTATAGTGAACACATAAAAGTCTCCATATAGATTCGAAAAATTTATAACCATAAATACAACTGGAATACATAAATGCCTCCATATATACCAAATTGACCACCATAAAAGAAAATCCCTCTCTAAATTCGTTGGGAATATGTTTAAAGCATTAATTCCATTAAATAAAATACCAACCATTATTACCCAAAATAAGACCAAGTGTGATTCTTCAGATTTCAAAAAAAACTTTTAGTCCAGACAAGATACAAAAAAAAACAAAGATGAGAAATAGTACTATTAAAAATATATATATATATTGAACACCAAACTACATTACTCTGATCCAAACAAAAACAAAAACACTACACTCGGAATATGTTTGTGGCATGGACATCGTCAGTACATGTTTCCGATTATCCTCCAAAATTCCTCAACGAGATGGCGCTCCTCATGTGAGTAATAACTTTAACCTTTGCCCACCTTATCTCCGCAATATTTGTCAATGTTCTGGTGAGTTCATTATAACGCGCTAAACAGCGGTTGTTTTGCAATAGGACGTCGTTGTTCTTTCCCAAGGCTATAAGCTTATAAGGCAGCCACCATAGATTTGAAGGCTCTTCCAAGACAATGCTCCTCTTAAGTTCCCAATTCCATTCTACACTGGGTGCCCGTGCATGAATATCATTATCGGAAATGGGTGCCCAAAAATCAATCCGGAGATCATAAATATCGTAAATTTTTTAAAATAAAAGGCGAACTCCAGACAAGACCATTCCAAGTTTTGGAGTACTGAAACCACCATTCTCATAAATATGATGCGGGGGTGGAGAATGTGACTAGAATGTCTCATTGTCCAAATTGAAATATACTATTTGAATATTGTCATTAAATTAATGATTTATTTAAAAAATGCAACCATGTGCGTACACACCTGAATCCCAAAAAGTAAAAGGAAAATCTTCGATGTCCCTCCATCCCCTATTATCGCCTAGAGTGTGTACGTCCACTCTGCTGTCCACTTGAATTCGAACTACTTTGTATTCACCGGTATGTTCACAATAGCCTAAAACCCCTACGACGAATCGTGGATCCCAACTAATTTGTGGCGTTGGTGTTGGATCGCATATTTGTGGCAGATGGAGGTGCTCACCCGTTGTTGGATTCATAATATAGATAGGATCTTGTATGTTGTGGTGTGAAACATAAAAACATACCAGACCATTACAAGATCCAACGATTGGGTGTGACATGTTTTCATCATAGGATTGGATAATATTCCAGATACCATTGTTTCCAAATAATATCTGATAAAAATCTCCCATCTCTCTGTAAAAGAGTTGCGTAACTTTTTCTTCTGTCACTTTTTGAGTGAAACCGAAAAGGAGACCAATTCTTTTGTCTGCAAGGACATAATTTCACTCTTTGCATACACATTTGCTTGCCAAAATACCTCTGTACTTGGGAGGAGGTGTAGTATCTCGGGAGTTAAATCCGGCAACATTTCCATTACTATTACTGGTGAAATATTTTTTTTTTCTTAAGGTAGAAGTATTTAGGATTTCGTTTTTGTTGAATGCTTATATATACATCTAATGGATGCAATATGTGTCCCCACACAACACACCTGTTGGAATTTTCATGCCTTTTGGTGTTTCAAAATCTGTTCGGTTAATGTGAAGCGTAATACGAAGGGGTGCAAACCGTTACACCATTTGGCCAATGGTCGCATCTTTAATCAGCATGCCTAATTTAAAAATCCATGATCCAAACAAGAAATGGATATTTTCACGTGTTTCTGTGAGATTTATTCCAGTTTATCAACATTCTATTTATGTGTCCATTGAAAATTTAAAAATTTGGGTTATGGCCATAGTATATTAATCTTTTGAAGACAAGAAATTAGGGTTATGACCATAGTATATTAATCTTTGGGCATGGTTATAGCGCTTGGTCGGACGGAATTATTGCGCATGGCTTTGAGTAGGTGTGAATTACCGAGGGAATTACACCAAAAATATAAAAAAATTCAGAGAAGATTAGGCATGGCGAATCATGGAGAGAGATACTTCAGATACCTACAGATTTGGCAAGAGTGTAGCCAAGGCATGCACATTAGCGAAGAGTACATGATTATGATCTAATGTAAGATAAAGCATATACTCCATGTACTCGATCAACATGGTTGTGTTTACGCAATTTTTTCGTGCTATTTTTCCGTATTTAGATAAATCATACTATATACTAAAATCAATGTGGTGTTGTACGCGTATATGAGAATATATTTATGAATATGGAAACTGTTATATTTTGTTTATTTGGGAGTGATATGCGGAATACAACTAAATTAGGTAATTGGAGATAATGCTTCTAACCTAAAAAAAATTAGGGTTTTTTCTAATACATATATATTGATATATTTATGCTAGGGTTTTTTCTAATACAAACCACACTAGCATAAAAGATAGATTGATATATTTAGACAAATAAAATGAGTTCCAATAAGAACAATACCGAGAGAATTAAAACAATTCCAAGGATAGTAATGGTTATCCCTAGAAATCTAAGGATCACCATAACTATTGATGGCATGTGTAAGGTTCCTGGCATGCCCCTGTTAGATGAATTTCAAACTCATGTTAATAATCTTACTCTTCCTGCTTCTGCTTCTGTTGAAATGGATAGTGCCCATTCCTTCGAATGAGCCTGTTGGTGAAACTGTGTCTGGTACACCAGAAATACCCAGGGAGACACCTCTAGAAGAAAAGGTACTTGAAGTTCCAGCACAGCCTGCTAACGTTGCAACACGAGTACCAGATGCGATGGTTTTAGTTGAGCAGATTATCAAAGAAACTTTCGAATAATGTGGTTTTTGTTTTTTAATACTGAGGATGTTGGTATTATTTTGCTTCGTTTAGTTTTAGAATGAATAATATAAAAATATTGGTTCTTTAATATATGCTCGTGTTCAAATTCTTTGCTTGATATTTTTTTGTTAATCAATCAATTTTCATTATCTTAACTCGTCGAGTCAACTCAGTTTTCCATAATATACCTTATATAAACATAATCCCTTATGACAGTTATCAGATTTTTAATTATCATTTAGGCACAACCAATATGGAAGAAATATAGCATTAATTTATGGAAAGACTGGACCAAAAGGGATCTTGCCACCAATGTCAAATTTGGGTCAAGACTACCCAATGTGACACACATTTTAGAAACAAAAAATAATCTTCTCTATATTATTTAGCAAAACAGAAGAGGAGTACTAAAGATCTTTTCGTTTGCATGCACCCAACAAGGCCGCACAAGATACTCATTATGACTACTGTCAAATGCCCATTTATTTCAGGACCGTAACAGCTACATAGATCTTCTTCTTTTGCATGCGCACAAAAAATAAGGGACTCATTGTGATTGTGTGTATTAGTGGAAGTGAAATATGAGAAATTGAGGTGCAATGATGACTGACAAAATCTACTTAGGTAGTCAAAGGTGTGAGAAGCATATAGTTAGGTTGTTTTTTTTTTGTGTGTTTTATATCTTGTTACCAAAAATATATATATATATATATATAAGTGAGAGAAGGCTATACGAACTTTTTATTGTTTTTGACAAGACAGAAAGTAATTAGATCTTGTGGGGTATACAATACTAACTCATACTTTTCTTTTAGTCACACATAACAATAAGTCCTAAAGAACAACTACCATATGAATGTACCCTTAAATCCAAAAATCAATCATAGAAATGTTCCATATATATACTCATAGTATTTAGTGATGCGGCTGGTATTTAGGACAGGGTTCCACTATAATATTCTACACAAATTGTTGAAGTAGAAATTATCAAACATCAAAAAATACCACTGCAAACTGAAGTATTTATTATTGTACTAGCTAATTCCTTTGTTATTGGTACCTTGGATATAGTAGTATCTTTTCTTTACTACTGAGTCAACTACATTGCACTATTTTACTCCCAATTCACATATTCTTAAAAGCAAAATAATAAATGATTAACATATTCCTTGGAGTACTAGCTAGTGCCTTGGAAGATCATAAATGCTTATTGGTGCAATTTTTTTGATTAAAATCCCAATTCATATTCTTAGAAGCAATTCTAGCTAGGTCTTACAATTAAATTTGTATTAAAATAACCGAGATCAGTATTTGTTTTTTAAAATATTGGCCGACAATATAGGATTTTATCATGTTTGTGCCTTTAATCTGGACGAAACATGATATATCAGCGATACATATGAATATTCAATGATATCGCATTATTGGTCGTATCAGACCGATCAGCCGATAATATTGGCAAGGATGTTTGGGGATGTTCAGTTATCAGGTGAAACTAGTTTATTCGATTGGTTGGCATTATGAATTCACGAACGACTATGATTGGATTCGTCGACAAGACTCGATGTCACTCTTGGACGAGCTTTTAAACCAATTTTAATTTTTTTCTATGTCATGATCTTAGCAAGAATTTTTCGTCCAAATCTAAGTTTCCGGGGAGTATTTCCACAGAGACAAATTGCTTAATGGTAATTTTCCATTTTTACCGATGTCACTCTTGGACGAGCTTGTTAACCAATTTATATTTCGACGATCTTAGCAAGTATTATCGTCCAAATCTAAGTTTATGTGGAGTATCTCCACCCAGATAAATTGATTGATGGTAATTTTCCATTTTTACCGATGTCACTCTTGGACAAGCTTCTAAACCAAATTTTATTTATTTCCATGTCATGATCTTAGCAAGAATTTTTCGTCCAAATCTAAGTTTCCGGGGAGTATTTCCACCGAGACAAATTGCTTAATGGTAATTTTCCATTTTTACCGATATCACTCTTAGACGAGCTTGTTAACCAATTTATATTTCGATGTCACGATCTTAGCAAGTATTATCGTCCATATCTAAGTTTATGCTGAGTATCTCCACCAAGATAATTTAATTGATGGTCATTTTCTATTTTTACCGATGTCACTCTTGGATGAGCTTCTAAACCAATTTTTATTTATTTCCATGTCATGATTCTTAGCAAGTATTTATCGTCCAAATCTAAATTTACGGGGAGTATCTCCACCAAGATAAATTGATTGATAGTAATTTTCCATTTTTACCGATGTCACTCTTGGACGAGCTTCTAAACCAAATTTTATTTATTTCCATGTCATGATCTTAGCAAGAATTTTTCTTCCAAATCTAAGTTTTCGGGGAGTATTTCTACCGAGAAAAATTGCTTAATGGTAATTTTCCATTTTTACCGATGTCACTCTTGGACGAGCTTGTTAACCAATTTATATTTCGATGTCACGATCTTAGCAAGTATTATAGTCCAAATCTAAGTTTATGTGGAGTATCTCCACCTAGATAAATTGATTGATGGTAATTTTCCATTTTTACCGATGTCACTCTTGGACGAGCTTCTAAACCAATTTTTATTTATTTCCATGTCATGATCTTAGCAAGAATTTTTCGTCCAAATATAAGTTTCCATGGAGTATTTCCACCGAGACAAATTGTTTAATGGTAATTTTCTATTTTTACCGATTGCACTCTTGGATGAGCTTGTTAACCAATTTATATTTAGATGTCACGATCTTAGCAAGTATTATCGTCCAAATCTAAGTTTATACGGAGTATCTCCACCAAGATAAATTGATTGATGGTAATTTTCTATTTTTGCCGATGTCACTCTTGGACGAGCTTCTAAACCAATTTTTATTTATTTCCATGTCATGATCTTAGGAAGAATTTTTCGTCCAAATCTAAGTTTCCGGGAGTATTTCCAATCGAGACAAATTGCTAAATGGTAATTTTCCATTTTTACCGATGTCACTCTTGGACGAGCTTGTTAACCAATTTATATTTCGATGTCATGATTCTTAGCAAGTATTTATCGTCCAAATCTAAATTTACGGGAGTATCTCCACCCAGATAAATTGATTGATGGTAATTTTCCATTTTTACCGATGTCACTCTTGGACGAGCTTCTAAACCAATTTTTATTTATTTCCATGTCATGATTCTTAGCAAGTATTTATCGTCCAAATCTAAATTTACGGGGAGTATCTCCACCCAGATAAATTGATTGATAGTAATTTTTCAATTTTTACCGATGTCACTCTTGGACGAGCTTCTAAACCAAATTTTATTTATTTCCATGTCATGATCTTAGCAAGAATTTTTTCGTCCAAATCTAAGTTTTCGGGGAGTATTTTCACCGAGAAAAATTGCTTAATGGTAATTTTCGTTTTTACCGATGTCACTCTTGGACGAGCTTGTTAACCAATTTATATTTCGATGTCACGATCTTAGCAAGTATTATCGTCCAAATCTAAGTTTATGTGGAGTATCTCCACCTAGATAAATTGATTGATGGTAATTTTCCATTTTTACCGATGTCACTCTTGGACGAGCTTCTAAACCAATTTTTATTTATTTCCATGTCATGATTCTTAGCAAGTATTTATCGTCCAAATCTAAATTTACGGGGAGTATGTCCTCCCAGATAAATTGATTGATAGTAATTTTCCATTTTTACCGATGTCACTCTTGGACGAGCTTCTAAACCAAATTTTATTTATTTCCATGTCATGATCTTAGCAAGAATTTTTCGTCCAAATTTAAGTTTTCGGTGAGTATTTCCACCGAGAAAAATTGCTTAATGGTAATTTTCCATTTTTACCGATGTCACTCTTGGACGAGCTTGTTAACCAATTTATATTTCGATGTCACGATCTTAGCAAGTATTATCGTCCAAATCTAAGTTTATGTGGAGTATCTCCACCTAGATAAATTGATTGATGGTAATTTTCCATTTTTACCGATGTCACTCTTGGACGAGCTTCTAAACCAATTTTTATTTATTTCCATGTCATGATCTTAGCAAGAATTTTTCGTCCAAATAAAAGTTTCCATGGAGTATTTCCACCGAGACAAATTGTTTAATGGTAATTTTCTATTTTTACCGATTGCACTCTTGGATGAGCTTGTTAACCAATTTATATTTAGATGTCACGATCTTAGCAAGTATTATCGTCCAAATCTAAGTTTATACAGAGTATCTCCACCAAGATAAATTGATTGATGGTAATTTTCTATTTTTGCCGATGTCACTCTTGGACGGTCTTATAAACCAATTTTTATTTATTTCCATGTCATGATCTTAGGAAGAATTTTTCGTCCAAATCTAAGTTTCCGGGGAGTATTTCCACCGAGACAAATTGCTAAATGGTAATTTTCCATTTTTACCGATGTCACTCTTGGACGAGCTTGTTAACCAATTTATATTTCGATGTCATGATTCTTAGCAAGTATTTATCGTCCAAATCTAAATTTACGGGAGTATCTCCACCCAGATAAATTGATTGATGGTAATTTTCCATTTTTACCGATGTCACTCTTGGACGAGCTTCTAAACCAATTTTTATTTATTTCCATGTCATGATTCTTAGCAAGTATTTATCGTCCAAATCTAAATTTACGGGAGTATCTCCACCCAGATAAATTGATTGATGGTAATTTTCCATTTTTACCGATGTCACTCTTGGACGAGCTTCTAAACCAAATTTTATTTATTTCCATGTCATGATCTTAGCAAGAATTTTTCGTCCAAATCTAAGTTTTCGGGGAGTATTTCCACCGAGAAAAATTGCTTAATGGTAATTTTCCATTTTTACCGATGTCACTCTTGGACGAGCTTGTTAACCAATTTATATTTCGATGTCACGATCTTAGCAAGTATTATCGTCCAAATCTAAGTTTATGTGGAGTATCTCCACCTAGATAAATTGATTGATGGTAATTTTCTATTTTTGCCGATGTCACTCTTGGACGAGCTTCTAAACCAATTTTTATTTATTTCCATGTCATGATCTTAGCAAGAATTTTTCGTCCAAATATAAGTTTCCATGGAGTATTTCCACCGAGACAAATTGTTTAATGGTAATTTTCTATTTTTACCGATTGCACTCTTGGATGAGCTTGTTAACCAATTTATATTTAGATGTCACGATCTTAGCAAGTATTATCGTCCAAATCTAAGTTTATACGGAGTATCTCCACCAAGATAAATTGATTGATGGTAATTTTCTATTTTTGCCGATGTCACTCTTGGACGAGCTTCTAAACCAATTTTTATTTATTTCCATGTCATGATCTTAGGAAGAATTTTTCGTCCAAATCTAAGTTTCCGGGGAGTATTTCCACCGAGACAAATTGCTAAATGGTAATTTTCCATTTTTACCGATGTCACTCTTGGACGAGCTTGTTAACCAATTTATATTTCGATGTCATGATTCTTAGCAAGTATTTATCGTCCAAATCTAAATTTACGGGAGTATCTCCACCCAGATAAATTGATTGATGGTAATTTTCCATTTTTACCGATGTCACTCTTGGACGAGCTTCTAAACCAATTTTTATTTATTTCCATGTCATGATTCTTAGCAAGTATTTATCGTCCAAATCTAAATTTACGGGGAGTATCTCCACCCAGATAAATTGATTGATAGTAATTTTTCAATTTTTACCGATGTCACTCTTGGACGAGCTTCTAAACCAAATTTTATTTATTTCCATGTCATGATCTTAGCAAGAATTTTTCGTCCAAATCTAAGTTTTCGGGGAGTATTTTCACCGAGAAAAATTGCTTAATGGTAATTTTCGTTTTTACCGATGTCACTCTTGGACGAGCTTGTTAACCAATTTATATTTCGATGTCACGATCTTAGCAAGTATTATCGTCCAAATCTAAGTTTATGTGGAGTATCTCCACCTAGATAAATTGATTGATGGTAATTTTCCATTTTTACCGATGTCACTCTTGGACGAGCTTCTAAACCAATTTTTATTTATTTCCATGTCATGATTCTTAGCAAGTATTTATCGTCCAAATCTAAATTTACGGGGAGTATGTCCTCCCAGATAAATTGATTGATAGTAATTTTCCATTTTTACCGATGTCACTCTTGGACGAGCTTCTAAACCAAATTTTATTTATTTCCATGTCATGATCTTAGCAAGAATTTTTCGTCCAAATCTAAGTTTTCGGGGAGTATTTCCACCGAGAAAAATTGCTTAATGGTAATTTTCCATTTTTATCGATGTCACTCTTGGACGAGCTTGTTAACCAATTTATATTTCGATGTCACGATCTTAGCAAGTATTATCGTCCAAATCTAAGTTTATGTGGAGTATCTCCACCTAGATAAATTGATTGATGGTAATTTTCCATTTTTACCGATGTCACTCTTGGACGAGCTTCTAAACCAATTTTTATTTATTTCCATGTCATGATCTTAGCAAGAATTTTTCGTCCAAATATAAGTTTCCATGGAGTATTTCCACCGAGACAAATTGTTTAATGGTAATTTTCTATTTTTACCGATTGCACTCTTGGATGAGCTTGTTAACCAATTTATATTTAGATGTCACGATCTTAGCAAGTATTATCGTCCAAATCTAAGTTTATACAGAGTATCTCCACCAAGATAAATTGATTGATGGTAATTTTCTATTTTTGCCGATGTCACTCTTGGACGATCTTATAAACCAATTTTTATTTATTTCCATGTCATGATCTTAGGAAGAATTTTTCGTCCAAATCTAAGTTTCCGGGGAGTATTTCCACCGAGACAAATTGCTAAATGGTAATTTTCCATTTTTACCGATGTCACTCTTGGACGAGCTTGTTAACCAATTTATATTTCGATGTCATGATTCTTAGCAAGTATTTATCGTCCAAATCTAAATTTACGGGGAGTATCTCCACCTAGATAAATTGATTGATGGTAATTTTCCATTTTTACCGATGTCACTCTTGGACGAGCTTCTAAACCAATTTTTATTTATTTCCATGTCATGATTCTTAGCAAGTATTTATCGTCCAAATCTAAATTTATGGGGAGTATCTCCACCCAGATAAATTGATTGATAGTAATTTTCCATTTTTACCGATGTCACTCTTGGACGAGCTTCTAAACCAAATTTTATTTATTTCCATGTCATGATCTTAGCAAGAATTTTTCGTCCAAATCTAAGTTTTCGGGGAGTATTTCCACCGAGAAAAATTGCTTAATGGTAATTTTCCATTTTTACCGATGTCACTCTTGGACGAGCTTGTTAACCAATTTATATTTCGATGTCACGATCTTAGCAAGTATTATCGTCCAAATCTAAGTTTATGTGGAGTATCTCCACCTAGATAAATTGATTGATGGTAATTTTCCATTTTTACCGATGTCACTCTTGGACGAGCTTCTAAACCAATTTTTATTTATTTCCATGTCATGATCTTAGCAAGAATTTTTCGTCCAAATATAAGTTTCCATGGAGTATTTCCACCGAGACAAATTGTTTAATGGTAATTTTCTATTTTTACCGATTGCACTCTTGGATGAGCTTGTTAACCAATTTATATTTAGATGTCACGATCTTAGCAAGTATTATCGTCCAAATCTAAGTTTATACGGAGTATCTCCACCAAGATAAATTGATTGATGGTAATTTTCTATTTTTGCCGATGTCACTCTTGGACGAGCTTCTAAACCAATTTTTATCTATTTCCATGTCATGATCTTAGGAAGAATTTTTCGTCCAAATCTAAGTTTCCGGGGAGTATTTCCACCGAGACAAATTGCTAAATGGTAATTTTCCATTTTTACCGATGTCACTCTTGGACGAGCTTGTTAACAAATTTATATTTCGATGTCATGATTCTTAGCAAGTATTTATCGTCCAAATCTAAATTTACGGGGAGTATCTCCACCCATATAAATTGATTGATGGTAATTTTCCATTTTTACCGATGTCACTCTTGGACGAGCTTCTAAACCAATTTTTATTTATTTCCATGTCATGATTCTTAGCAAGTATTTATCGTCCTAATCTAAATTTACGGGGAGTATCTCCACCCAGATAAATTGATTGATAGTAATTTTCCATTTTTACCGAGGTCACTCTTGGACGAGCTTCTAAACCAAATTTTATTTATTTCCATGTCATGATCTTAGCAAGAATTTTTCGTCCAAATCTAAGTTTTCGGGGAGTATTTCCACCGAGAAAAATTGCTTAATGGTAATTTTCCATTTTTACCGATGTCACTCTTGGACGAGCTTGTTAACCAATTTATATTTCGATGTCACGATCTTAGCAAGTATTATCGTCCAAATCTAAGTTTATGTGGAGTATCTCCACCTAGATAAATTGATTGATGGTAATTTTCCATTTTTACCGATGTCACTCTTGGACGAGCTTCTAAACCAATTTTTATTTATTTCCATGTCATGATCTTAGCAAGAATTTTTCGTCCAAATATAAGTTTCCATGGAGTATTTCCACCGAGACAAATTGTTTAATGGTAATTTTCTATTTTTACCGATTGCACTCTTGGATGAGCTTGTTAACCAATTTATATTTAGATGTCACGATCTTAGCAAGTATTATCGTCCAAATCTAAGTTTATACGGAGTATCTCCACCAAGATAAATTGATTGATGGTAATTTTCTATTTTTGCCGATGTCACTCTTGGACGATCTTCTAAACCAATTTTTATTTATTTCCATGTCATGATCTTAGGAAGAATTTTTCGTCCAAATCTAAGTTTCCGGGGAGTATTTCCACCGAAACAAATTGCTAAATGGTAATTTTCCATTTTTACCGATGTCACTCTTGGACGAGCTTGTTAACCAATTTATATTTGGATGTCATGATTCTTAGCAAGTATTTATCGTCCAAATCTAAATTTACGGGGAGTATCTCCACCCAGATAAATTGATTGATGGTAATTTTTCATTTTTACCGATGTCACTCTTGGACGAGCTTCTAAACCAATTTTTATTTATTTCCATGTCATGATTCTTAGCAAGTACTTATCGTACAAATCTAAATTTACGGGGAGTATCTCCACCCAGATAAATTGATTGATAGTAATTTTCCATTTTTACCGATGTCACTCTTGGACGAGCTTCTAAACCAAATTTTATTTATTTCCATGTCATGATCTTAGCAAGAATTTTTCGTCCAAATCTAAGTTTTCGGGGAGTATTTCCATCGAGAAAAATTGCTTAATGGTAATTTTCCATTTTTACCGATGTCACTCTTGGACGAGCTTGTTAACCAATTTATATTTCGATGTCACGATCTTAGCAAGTATTATCGTCCAAATCTAAGTTTATGTGGAGTATCTCCACCTAGATAAATTGATTGATGGTAATTTTCCATTTTTACCGATGTCACTCTTGGACGAGCTTCTAAACCAATTTTTATCTATTTCCATGTCATGATCTTAGCAAGAATCTTTTGTCCAAATATAAGTTTCCATGGAGTATTTCCACCGAGACAAATTGTTTAATGGTAATTTTCTATTTTTACCGATTGCACTCTTGGATGAGCTTGTTAATCAATTTATATTTAGATGTCACGATCTTAGCAAGTATTATCGTCCAAATCTAAGTTTATACGGAGTATCTCCACCAAGATAAATTGATTGATGGTAATTTTCTATTTTTGCCGATGTCACTCTTGGACGAGCTTCTAAACCAATTTTTATTTATTTCCATGTCATGATCTTAGGAAGAATTTTTCGTCCAAATCTAAGTTTCCGGGGAGAATTTCCACCGAGACAAATTGCTAAATGGTAATTTTCCATTTTTACCGATGTCACTCTTGGACGAGCTTGTTAACCAATTTATATTTCGATGTCATGATTCTTAGCAAGTATTTATCGTCCAAATCTAAATTTACGGGGAGTATCTCCACCTAGATAAATTGATTGATGGTAATTTTCCATTTTTACCGATGTCACTCTTGGACGAGCTTCTAAACCAATTTTTATTTATTTCCATGTCATGATTCTTAGCAAGTATTTATCGTCCAAATCTAAATTTACGGGGAGTATCTCCACCCAGATAAATTGATTGATAGTAATTTTCCATTTTTACCGATGTCACTCTTGGACGAGCTTCTAAACCAAATTTTATTTATTTCCATGTCATGATCTTAGCAAGAATTTTTTTAATTCCAAATCTAAGTTTTCGGGGAGTATTTCCACCGAGAAAAATTGCTTAATGGTAATTTTCCATTTTTACCGATGTCACGCTTGGACGAGCTTGTTAACCAATTTATATTTCGATGTCACGATCTTAGCAAGTATTATCGTCCAAATCTAAGTTTATGTGGAGTATCTCCACCTAGATAAATTGATTGATGGTAATTTTCCATTTTTACCGATGTCACTCTTGGACGAGCTTCTAAACCAATTTTTATTTATTTCCATGTCATGATCTTAGCAAGAATTTTTCGTCCAAATATAAGTTTCCATGGAGTATTTCCACCGAGACAAATTGTTTAATGGTAATTTTCTATTTTTACCGATTGCACTCTTGGATGAGCTTGTTAACCAATTTATATTTAGATGTCACGATCTTAGCAAGTATTATCGTCCAAATCTAAGTTTATACGGAGTATCTCCACCAAGATAAATTGATTGATGGTAATTTTCTATTTTTGCCGATGTCACTCTTGGACGAGCTTCTAAACCAATTTTTATTTATTTCCATGTCATGATCTTAGGAAGAATTTTTCGTCCAAATCTAAGTTTCCGGGGAGTATTTCCACCGAGGCAAATTGCTAAATGGTAATTTTCCATTTTTACCGATGTCACCCTTGGACGAGCTTGTTAACCAATTTATATTTCGATGTCATGATTCTTAGCAAGTATTTATCGTCCAAATCTAAATTTACGGGGAGTATCTCCACCCAGATAAATTGATTGATGGTAATTTTCCATTTTTACCGATGTCACTCTTGGACGAGCTTCTAAACCAATTTTTATTTATTTCCATGTCATGATTCTTAGCAAGTATTTATCGTCCAAATCTAAATTTACGGGGAGTATCTCCACCCAGATAAATTGATTGATAGTAATTTTCCATTTTTACCGATGTCACTCTTGGACGAGCTTCTAAACCAAATTTTATTTATTTCCATGTCATGATCTTAGCATGAATTTTTCGTCCAAATCTAAGTTTTCGGGGAGTATTTCCACCGAGAAAAATTGCTTAATGGTAATTTTCCATTTTTACCGATGTCACTCTTGGACGAGCTTGTTAACCAATTTATATTTCGATGTCACGATCTTAGCAAGTATTATCGTCCAAATCTAAGTTTATGTGGAGTATCTCCACCTAGATAAATTGATTGATGGTAATTTTCCATTTTTACCGATGTCACTCTTGGACGAACTTCTAAACCAATTTTTATTTATTTCCATGTCATGATCTTAGCAAGAATTTTTCGTCCAAATATAAGTTTCCATGGAGTATTTCCACCGAGACAAATTGTTTAATGGTAATTTTCTATTTTTACCGATTGCACTCTTGGATGAGCTTGTTAACCAATTTATATTTAGATGTCACGATCTTAGCAAGTATTATCGTCCAAATCTAAGTTTATACGGAGTATCTCCACCAAGATAAATTGATTGATGGTAATTTTCTATTTTTACCGATGTTACTCTTGGACGATCTTCTAAACCAATTTTTATTTATTTCCATGTCATGATCTTAGCAAGAATTTTTTGTCCAAATCTAAGTTTCCGGGGAGTATTTCTACCGAGACAAATTGCTTAATGGTAATTTTCCATTTTTATCGATGTCACTCTTGGATTAGCTTGTTAACCAATTTATATTTCGATGTCATGATTCTTAGCAAGTATTTATCGTCCAAATATAAATTTACGGGAGTATCTCCACCCAGATAAATTGATTGATGGTAATTTTCCATTTTTACCGATGTCACTCTTGGACGAGCTTCTAAACCAATTTTTATTTATTTCCATGTCATGATTCTTAGCAAATATTTATCGTCCAAATCTAAATTTACGGGGAGTATCTCCACCCAGATAAATTGATTGATAGTAATTTTCCATTTTTACCGATGTCACTCTTGGACGAGCTTCTAAACCAAATTTTATTTATTTCCATGTCATGATCTTAGCAAGAATTTTTCGTCCAAATCTAAGTTTTCGGGGAGTATTTCCACCGAGAAAAATTGCTTAATGGTAATTTTCCATTTTTACCGATGTCACGCTTGGACGAGCTTGTTAACCAATTTATATTTCGATGTCACGATCTTAGCAAGTATTATCGTCCAAATCTAAGTTTATGTGGAGTATCTCCACCTAGATAAATTGATTGATGGTAATTTTCCATTTTTACCGATGTCACTCTTGACGAGCTTCTAAACCAATTTTTATTTATTTCCATGTCATGATCTTAGCAAGAATTTTTCGTCCAAATATAAGTTTCCATGGAGTATTTCCACCGAGACAAATTGTTTAATGGTAATTTTCTATTTTTACCGATTGCACTCTTGGATGAGCTTGTTAACCAATTTATATTTAGATGTCACGATCTTAGCAAGTATTATCGTCCAAATCTAAGTTTATACGGAGTATCTCCACCAAGATAAATTGATTGATGGTAATTTTCTATTTTTGCCGATGTCACTCTTGGACGAGCTTCTAAACCAATTTTTATTTATTTCCATGTCATGATCTTAGGAAGAATTTTTTCGTCCAAATCTAAGTTTCCGGGGAGTATTTCCACCGAGGCAAATTGCTAAATGGTAATTTTCCATTTTTACCGATGTCACTCTTGGACGAGCTTGTTAACCAATTTATATTTCGATGTCATGATTCTTAGCAAGTATTTATCGTCCAAATCTAAATTTACGGGGAGTATCTCCACCCAGATAAATTGATTGATGGTAATTTTCCATTTTTACCGATGTCACTCTTGGACGAGCTTCTAAACCAATTTTTATTTATTTCCATGTCATGATTCTTTGCAAGTATTTATCGTCCAAATCTAAATTTACGGGGAGTATCTCCACCCAGATAAATTGATTGATAGTAATTTTCCATTTTTACCGATGTCACTCTTGGACGAGCTTCTAAACCAAATTTTATTTATTTCCATGTCATGATCTTAGCATGAATTTTTCGTCCAAATCTAAGTTTTCGGGGAGTATTTCCACCGAGAAAAATTGCTTAATGGTAATTTTCCATTTTTACCGATGTCACTCTTGGACGAGCTTGTTAACCAATTTATATTTCGATGTCACGATCTTAGCAAGTATTATCGTCCAAATCTAAGTTTATGTGGAGTATCTCCACCTAGATAAATTGATTGATGGTAATTTTCCATTTTTACCGATGTCACTCTTGGACGAACTTCTAAACCAATTTTTATTTATTTCCATGTCATGATCTTAGCAAGAATTTTTCGTCCAAATATAAGTTTCCATGGAGTATTTCCACCGAGACAAATTGTTTAATGGTAATTTTCTATTTTTACCGATTGCACTCTTGGATGAGCTTGTTAACCAATTTATATTTAGATGTCACGATCTTAGCAAGTATTATCGTCCAAATCTAAGTTTATACGGAGTATCTCCACCAAGATAAATTGATTGATGGTAATTTTCTATTTTTACCGATGTTACTCTTGGACGATCTTCTAAACCAATTTTTATTTATTTCCATGTCATGATCTTAGCAAGAATTGTTTGTCCAAATCTAAGTTTCCGGGGAGTATTTCTACCGAGACAAATTGCTTAATGGTAATTTTCCATTTTTATCGATGTCACTCTTGGATTAGCTTGTTAACCAATTTATATTTCGATGTCATGATTCTTAGCAAGTATTTATCGTCCAAATATAAATTTACGGGGAGTATCTCCACCCAGATAAATTGATTGATGGTAATTTTCCATTTTTACCGATGTCACTCTTGGACGAGCTTCTAAACCAATTTTTATTTATTTCCATGTCATGATTCTTAGCAAATATTTATCGTCCAAATCTAAATTTACGGGGAGTATCTCCACCCAGATAAATTGATTGATAGTAATTTTCCATTTTTACCGATGTCACTCTTGGACGAGCTTCTAAACCAAATTTTATTTATTTCCATGTCATGATCTTAGCAAGAATTTTTCGTCCAAATCTAAGTTTTCGGGGAGTATTTCCACCGAGAAAAATTGCTTAATGGTAATTTTCCATTTTTACCGATGTCACTCTTGGACGAGCTTGTTAACCAATTTATATTTCGATGTCACGATCTTAGCAAGTATTATCGTCCAAATCTAAGTTTATGTGGAGTATCTCCACCTACATAAATTGATTGATGGTAATTTTCCATTTTTACCGATGTCACTCTTGGATGAGCTTCTAAACCAATTTTTATTTATTTCCATTTCATGATCTTAGCAAGAATTTTTCGTCCAAATATAAGTTTCCATGGAGTATTTCCACCGAGACAAATTGTTTAATAGTAATTTTCTATTTTTAACGATTGCACTCTTGGACGAGCTTGTTAACCAATTTATATTTCAATGTCACGATCTTAGCAAGTATTATCGTCCAAATCTAAGTTTATACGGAGTATCTCCACCAAGATAAATTGATTGATGGTAATTTTCCATTTTTACCGATGTCATTCTTGGACGATCTTCTAAACCAATTTTTATTTATTTCCATGTCATGATCTTAGCAAGAATTTTTCGTCCAAATCTAAGTTTCCGGGGAGTATTTCCACAGAGACAAATTGCTTAATGGTAATTTTCCATTTTTATCGATGTCACTCTTGGATGAGCTTGTTAACCAATTTATATTTCGATGTCATGATTCTTAGCAAGTATTTATCGTCCAAATCTAAATTTACGGGGAGTATCTCCACCCATATAAATTCCTTGATTTCCATCCAATATTTTTATTTTTTTATTACTTTTTATTTATTTTCCAAAGCCGCATACTTGTTCACTATCCAAGTTTTCACGTGGACATTAAGCTAGAGGTAAAGTGAAAACGTGTGTCACGGTAAGGAATGGAGACTGGACAGTACCTCTTTCTCGTTTCCAAGTCTCCCTCTAAACTAGCGTTTCTGTATTAGGGTTTCAATATCATAAACTAAAAGTTTTAGTATCAAACCAGACAAAATGACTGCTCTTCTAGTAACTTCCTTCTGATTTCTTCTTCTTGATGGAGACAAAGAGATTGTTGGTTATTTTGGTTGCGAGGTTGTTCCTTGTTTTGAAGATGTTGATGATTATGATGTTGTTGACGATGAAGAAGAGGATGATAAGTATGATTTTGAGGATGATGAGTATGATTTTGAGGATGATGATGATGATGAGGATGAGGATGATGATTTAGATGATCCCGAACACTTATTTTGGTTTTGGCCAGCGCTTGAGGATGAAGATGAAGACGATGATGTTGATGATGATGATTGGCCATACAAAGATGTGGTTACCATTGTCGACAGCAGCAGTGAAGAAGAAGTGGATTATAACTGATCTAGTCCTCTGTTTTCATGGTTCTGCTATGCAAGAATGGTATTCAATCACATCTTGATCCATCATCTTTTGTTTAGTTAAATATCTTTTTAGCTTTTGTGTTATTAGTGTAATTTTTTTTTTTTGATGTTTAATTAGTCTGTTTGTAAAGCTGCTTGGAAGTATAGTTTTTGTGAATGTTTAATATTTACGGATGCAATATTTTCTTTAGGTTCCAAGTGCATATGTTGTTTAATTTCTGTCCATTGTTCATCTGTTGGAGTATCAATCTTTAGACAAAACAGAATGAACGAGTAATGTGTTTAAGGGGGCTTGGTGCAGAGATTTGGATGTTAGGGTTAACCATGATTTCGTTGTGGCTTTGCTGTTAAAGTGATAGGATCATGAATATGATAGGGACTGTATATTGAGTCTTGTATCAGAGATGAAAAAAAATAGCTAAATTTTTCATAAATTGCAATGCCAAATCTGACAATCTTTACCAAAAAAATAATCATAATTGAGAGCACAATTGAACAATAGGCCTAGGACTGCTACATAATTGTGCTTACACATTAATAAAATTAGCATACTAAAAATAATGTAAAAAACTTGAATTTAGTCAATGTCGAGTGCTCAGCCATAAATTTGTTTGTCTTGGTGGCTTCCCATGTTCCTATTCATTGTAATCATTATCCAAATGTTCACCGTAGATTTTCTCAAATGCATCCCAAGAAGCAAAACCCTTAGGAGGAGTATCATTTTCAACATGGATCATTTTCTTATTATGAACTAATTCCCATTCTTCATCGACAAAATCTTCTAGTATATCACCAATTCTTTCCACAAAGTCATCCCATGAAGCAAAGCCTTTCGGAGGAGGAGGATCATTATTAATAAGACCATTGACAGGAACAACAAATTTCTCATTAGAACTCATCCTCTCAATTCCTTCTTTCTTTTACTTACGAACGAGGTATCTAATTTCTTATTTCTAGGATCCAAATCTAGCTAAATATAGTGTTGTTTTTTTTCTTTCCCTATACACATCTAGTATTCAAATCTAAATATAGTGGGTGGGTTATGTTTAACATGAATATAACAAACGAAAATCAAGGTGATATATGGAAAGTGGGATTTTGCGGATTTTGCGAGACCGAGCAGAAAAATATTGCATTTAATTAGGTTTGTAGGATTAGACTACTGATTGTCAGTTCTACTTAGATGCCTATAATCTTGTCGTAACCCTAAAGATATCTCTAAATATCCTGACATGTTAAGCATTCATGTCAATGAGATAGATAGTACACTTGTTAAAATTAAAATTTTACATTCCTTATTTAACAAAATACTCCTTCCTTATTGAATTTCAGACGCAACTTTTCCTACTACAATCATAATTGATTTTTTTTTCAAAATTCATAGACACCAGCACTTGTTGATCATGCACGGTTTACCAAGGTTTACGCGTTTTTCATAGAGCCATCACTTGTTGACAGGCATTATGTGACGCTGGTGTATTGCAATATCTTGAACTGCAGCATGGTTTGGCTCATGTATCATTCCATATCTCAAGTACCTAACCTATGGGTGGGACTTGGGTTTGTTGGGAGGGTTAGAAGGCTTACTCATCATAGATAATAATGGATCATGATTCATGAGATAAATATAATATATATTTTCATTATTAGATTTGAAGATAATATATAAAATTATTCTAAATTAAAATAATGTCAATTATAAAAATAGTTTTATATAGCTATATCATTGTTCTTAGGGTTGGGTGGGTTGCTTGGGCTAGAAACATTTGTGTCGATGCTTGCCCAAATTTAACTCAGGTTTATAAAATTTATGATCAAGCTTGCCCAAAGTTTTGAAATACATTGCCCATGTTCTCCTAACGATCGGGTTAGGCATGGGCTGAGTGGGTTAACCCAACCCCTAGTTAGTAATTCTCTGAATCATTCCTGAATGATTTGTGAACGTATCCGAACTGACCGAATCCGAATGATACTTCCGAACTATTTGAACTCCGAACCTAGTTCCCGGATTATATGGACCTCACGAATGATTCGTGAACGTATCCGAACTGACCGTATCCGAATTATATTTCCGAACTAGAACTCCCATAGGTAACTCTCTCACCAGAGTTCTGTTGATTGGTTTTTGTTTGATTTTGTATATACTTTATATTTAAATACAATTATTGGTAGTTGTTTAACCAGTGTTTTATGTGTTGATTTTTGTTTAAAAGTATATAAGTTTTATAATACATTTATGCGATTAAATTGTTTATTTCATGTTAAATAATCATGCTAAAATGTTTTTTTTCCATCTTATAAATCATATACAAATCAAATTAGTCTCATAATAAGGTCTTAATACTTATCAATTTATCATATAGCCGAATTTTAAGTGCCGAACTCACATTTATAAAACCAATATGCACGTACGTATGTCGTTCCGAACTACTGTCCGAACAACGAACCGTTGACCGGATTTTTGATTGAATCCGATCTATCCAAATCCGTATAATTCCCGTACGTATGCCGTCCCGAACTACTACTTGTACCCCTTATCCATATAATTCCCAAAAAATGGTCAAACATAATAGGTCCATGCACAATCTCCCTTATAAAGCATATAGTTTAGACAACTTAGGCAAGTTAAAGAGCGGCCATGATTCATTCTTGGGAAAGCTAAATCTACGGCTGTATGATAATCAGTTTAATTAACTTTCAATAATAAATGTTCTATTAATATTTCATAATAAATGTTTGTTTAATTAATCAAATAAATACACTTTCATTAATACAGTACATAATAAATTTATTTTATGCTAAATCAGTTGACACTAATGGTGGTTGTGATGGTGGGCGGGGGTGGTGGATCAGCGGTGGGTGTTAGTGAGAATGATGGAGTGATGACGTTAATGATGGTGGTGGTGGAAGAAGTAGTGGTAGTGGGATGAGAAAGGTGTCCTATAAGATAGATAAATTAATTACTTACCCTTGGTTTATTCTTTTTATTTGATACAATATTAGTTTTTAAATTTGTTTTTATTTAATTTTTTTAAATTAAAATAAATATTATATGACAGATTTTTATCGGGTCGGGACAGGAAAAACGATGAACGGTTGAGGACTATAAAGAAACCAAGCTCTGAATGTCAGATACCAAACCAGAACGCTCTGGATTCATTTCTGGGAAAGCTAAATCTATGTCCGAACGATGATTAGTTTACTTAACTTTCAATAAAAAATGTTTCATTGATATTTCATAATATTTTTTTAGCTAATAAAATAAATATATTTCATTAATACAGTACATAATAAACTTATTTTATATTAAATCAATTAACATGTAACATTATTATGGAAGTTGTGGTTGATTTTTTTAATTTGAAAATAAGATGGTTATTAACACAAAAGAAATAATTGTACAGGCTGACCATAATGTTTTTCCGAATAATAACCCGAAAAAAACCCAGCGATGATAGGGATAGTAAAGGTTATCAGTTGATCACTCTATATGTTTCACCTGGTGATTTTTTCGAGACAAATTTTCGATCAACCTATAAATTTTCTGAAAAAACATAACAATTAAAAATATGGAGAAAAATTGTCACTTTATATAGAGCCAACAAAATAATGACAAGGTTTTTAAATTGACATTTTTTTTTACTTACTATGGTGGTCATGCCGTTACGACACGGGTGAAGTTCTAGTTGTTTATATTATTTAATTTTAATTAGTTAACAAATGGGCCATATCCTGAACTGCAGCATGGTTTGGCTCATACATCATGCCATATCTCAATACCCTGGTCCCTGAGTCCTGACCAACAACTAATTAATCAACTAATGTCAAACAAACGAGGTCAAACATAGGTCAAGCAAATCAGGTCCCTGAAAGATTTAATCCAAAACGTACCCTAGTGGAATCTATCCTTACCCACCACTATGTCATAATGACGTGATAAACCTAGGTAAAATGGCATTATGGTTAATTAAAATTAATAATATAATTTCAGGTGATTTTTCACGGCTGTGGTTGGCCCACAGGGATATATTTCAACCATTAGGATTTTTCCATTATTTCACCCCTCAAAAACTACGTCCGGAAACACCACCATCCGGAAACACCACATATTCTAATTTTCTCTTCCGCCTCCTCTCTATTCCTCTCTCTTTCTTCCCTTCACCGTTACTTCTCCATTCTCTCTTTCTATTTTGCAGATTTGAAATCATCAGAAAGGAATCTATTAGCGAAAGAGAAAAATCAATAAAAATATTGATTCCGGCAGGTATACTATACCATAAACCCTACCCTTTTTCTCTTACTTTTTTTTTTCTTTCTGAATCAATGAACCCTAACACTTTTGGTCTATTTTGTAGATACGAGTTTTCATTGATCGTGATAAACAAAGAAATCCAATCTTTTATTGGTGTTAGGACACTGGGGGAAAAACCACTGCCGAATCAGTCGAGTTAATCAATCGAGTTCATCTTCCTAAATCCCTAAGAAAAATCTCTTTGAACATTTTGTTCCGACAAGGTAAACTCAATTAATGTTTCTCTAATCTCTTAATTTATTAACCAGGATTATAGATCAGCTTGAATCCGTCTGCAGATGTATATTTTTTCTGTTCGCTACTCGCTTTTGGAATATTTTCTTTGTTATTGTTTCATTAATGTTTCTTTGTTGTTTTGTCACTGATTCCAATTTGTCTTATTTGTTCAAAATTTTCTACTTGGTCAAAGATTTTATGCTATACCTGACCTATTTGGATTGTTGATGGATTTGATTGTAGATGGAGTAGTAAGTTGGTGAGGATAAAGATAATCCAGTGAACCATGATAAGGGAACTACTTTATATGGCTGTGTTAAGAGAACTTTAATTTTGATTTTTGAATACTCCAAGTGTATGATCATAAACCAATTTAGAGAGAGTTCATCTAGAGCATTCTCTGATAAATTCTAATAATAAGATTGTAATTTTGGGTTTGGGTTCACATGGATGATCACATTTGCTTATGATTTCATTATTGAATTTTGTTAGACAATATTAATTTTGTGACAGAAATTGTGGAATTTGGTTTAGGTTGAGTTAAATTTTGTTACTAGTGGTTTTTTTATGGATTTAGGAATTAGTTTCTGTTGCTGTAAGGAGTAAAAGTTGCATTGTAGATTAAGTCGGCGTTGTTTTAGAGCCGGAAAGGAGAATTTGTTGTTGTATTCTCTCGATTTTGTTTTTCTTCACTTTGCAATGGTGTTCTATCATGCTAAGAAACTGGTTTAACAGGGAAGAATACGTATTTGAAACTCGGTGTTCGACCAGCAAGGCATGTGCAATCCACTTGCATCATATTATAGAACTTACTCATCCCTACCTCCACATACAACAAATGGCATCGTTTGACTCCGCAGAAGATTTGGAAATCACCAAAGCATGGGCATCCGAAAGTCGAGTTGTAGATCGCTCCTCGGCCGAGACCTTTTGGGCGAAGATACATAACAAATTTAGCCAAGATTATGGGAACCCGAAAAGAAGAAGTGTTCAACAAATCGAGGATAGGCACAACATCATCCTAGATGCGGTAGCTGGGTTTTTTAAAATCAAACACCGGATATCGCACGCAATCCACCATAGCTTGTACCCTCTACAACTTGTACGTATCTTTATGGTTTATTCGACACAATAATTTTTTCAACTTATATGTAACCAAATAAGTTTGTGTGTTGTTTTTGTAGCACGAAGCCGCTAAAGCGCGCTACTTAGAGGAAAAGGGGGAAGCATTCACATTTGATGAAATTGTTTACTTCATAGTATTCATATTTTCGGAGTACCACCAGCTGCGGAGTATCACCAGAACTCAATGGTGGGTGAATCGGACTTCATACTCTTATTTGGCATTGCAATCATTTACTTCACTGCATTGCAGTTTGTGTAATCATCCTGTGGAATCCAGTAATCACCTATTCCTTGAATGTGGTTATGCTAGATCTATTTGGTTGGTTTTAAATATCAATATTACCTTTGGTGCAGGAATTACTAGACATGAGATTAATAAATTGCTAATGGTTTCAGTTTGGACATTTTTTTTAAGCATCAATTTGGATGATTTGATGTTAAAAGATTTTTCAGAACATTAACTCCAAATAGGACAATGTCAATAGATGGCATTAATAAACTTGTGTCTCTTGGAACTAATCTTGTTTCTTCTAAATTTTGATGCTTCTTTAAGTCAGATTCATTACAAGGTGGAATAGGGCTAATAGTGAGGAATTGTGCATGTAGCTGCTTTCGGGTGCAAGGATAATGCTTCAATGGAGAAATGAAGATGGGAGTTGAAGCTGAGGAGCTGGAATATAAGGCTATGCTGGGAGCTGTTACTCTGGCACCCTCTAAGAACTTTAATTATGTTATCTATGAATCAGATTGTAAGACTTTAATAAAATCCATCAATGATAACCTATTATGTTAATTGGGTGAATCAAGCTTTGGTTTTAGATATTAATTCTAATTGGACAGAACACACAATTAGAGCAATGTGTTTTAATTCACTTAATTCTAATTGGGGCCATAGCTTCTTCCAGTTCTTACGATTTTATTTTTCAACTGTACCAACACGTTCTCCACTTTTTACAAAGTTAGTTTTTACTTTAGTACCGTTATAACAACTGCAGCAACACGTACTCCACTTTTTAGCTATCATTTTGATTTATTTTCTGAATTCGGGTACGAACAAAAAAAAACTTTAGGATGGAATGAATATTAGTTGCATTGCACTCCGGTATTTTAGAGCAATCAAAGCAGAAAATTATGCAGCAGGATAACAAGATTTGACTGAGAAAATTCCTAACATAGAAAGGATCTTTACCTTCCTGTTTTACCAAATTATTTACCATATACACTTAAATATTTTGCCAAATTATTTATTAGGAAAAATATTTCCAAATTTCCATTTACCCTATGTGTTCATCTCTCTCGTCTTAAATCATTTCATGTTTCTACTCTTAAATCTTCTAACCTCCCCTTAGAAAACAAAACAAGTGGTTTACTTTGATCATCTGATTCATCTCTGGATAAACCATATATTCCCCTGTCAGTTTTTATTTGCGAAATAATCAGATCGACCGTGTAAGTAATTCTTTTCAGTACTGCTTTGTTAACTGAGATTGTAACTCTAATGATCATAGTAGGGTAAATATTGTCTTCACATGCAACTGTATGTAGGTATCTAACCTCTGATTACTTGTATGATTCATATATGATAACTGAACCCACATTGTGATTTGTGATTACTCTTTGTGTACGTATTACTCTTTGCAATGATATTTCGTAGTTTTATTGGGACCACAATAGCATTTTCACAAGATGTTCACAAGTTTTTTCTCCGTCCAGGTATCTGAGAATTCATAATGGATCCTAGAGTAATGGATAAATCTTGGATGTATACCGACAGAACCAGACTGCGTTATCAAGACGGAGTCGATGCATTTATAAAGTTTGCTACGTATACATACCAACAGGATATTGCGAATGGGAAACGGAAACCATGCGACAATGGAAAGGTTAAGTTTCTATGTCCATGTGTGAAATGTCTCAACCTCTACCCGCATAAGGCAAGTAAAGTTATGTATCATTTATATTCTTCTGGATTCATGCAAAATTATGCGGTGTGGACTAAGCACGGAGAAGGAGATGAGTCATCATGGTGGACACTTCTGGATGGTAATGGCAGCGACGGTCCGCACTCTGATGAACCAACACATGCTGCAGAGACTAGAGAAATGGTTAGTTCCTTAGCAGGAGAAAACTTTTCAAAGGATTCTGAGAAGATGCAACGGATACTCGAAGATGCTGGGAAACCCCTATACGAAGGATGTGAGGATTTTACAAAGATATCTGCAATGTGTGAACTATTTAACCTGAAGACCAAGCACGGAGCTTCCGACAAGTTATTTAATGAACTTATACCGCTGTTAAAATCGATGCTCCCTCCAGGAAATGAGATGATGAAAAGTACATATGAAGCTAAGAATGTGATAAGAGATTTGGGTTCAGGTTACGAAAAGATACATGTATGCATCAATGACTGCATTCTCTATAGGAAGGATTACAAGGATCACATCAAGTGTCCCACCTGTGGGGAATCAATATGGAAAGTTGACGACACCACCCAGGAGGTTTATGAAAAAATTCCGGTAAAAGTCTTGTGGTATTTCCCAATTATCCCAAAACTGAAACGGCTGTTTCAATCAAAGAGAATTGTCGAACATTTATTGTAGCATAACACCAGAAATAAAGAAGAGGGTGTTTTACGGCATCCAGCAAACTCACCAACATGGAAAAATATAGATGAAAGATATCCCGTAATTCGTGATGTTCCTCGAGATCTGCGGCTAGGCATTTCGGGTGACAGGGTTGACGTAAAAAAAGGCATGCAAAAACAGCATAGTGTGTGGCCAATTCTGACAGTGATTTACAACCTTCCACCAGAGTTGTGTATGAATAAAAAGTTCACCATGCTGTCATTAATTATCGATGGGACACCTTGTAAGGACATTAATGTTATGTTACAACCGTTTGTCGAGGATCTCAAGGAATTGTTTGAGGGAGTGCAATATTTTGATGCGCTGAAACATGAGA
This sequence comes from Papaver bracteatum, assembly GCA_023529315.1. Classification (NCBI taxonomy): domain Eukaryota; kingdom Viridiplantae; phylum Streptophyta; class Magnoliopsida; order Ranunculales; family Papaveraceae; genus Papaver; species Papaver bracteatum. The sequence goes on along the minus strand of JAJJWX010004745.1, from coordinate 1,530,439 downwards.
TGTTTACTCTACGTGCAGTTGTTTTATGGACAATAAATGATTACCCTGCTCTCGATACACTGTGTGGCTTCCCTTACCAGGGACGAGACGCCTGTAAAGTGTGTGGGAGAAATACTTACTATGTCATGCTAAAACATTGTAGAAAAGAGGTTTATATCGGGCATAGAAGATACCTACCATACGATCATCCATTCAGACATCAGAAGGGGTTCAACGGAAAAGATGAAACTGAAGAGGCTCCGGAACTTATGACCTCGTCACAAATATACAATGAGGTAAAGTCTATAAAGAATAAATGGGGAAAGGGACGGAATAATATTGTGGTGGAATTCGTGTAGGATAACCCTGGAAGAGGTGGAAAGATGAAGAGAATCGAAAAGACCATCGACCCAAATAAAGGGAATGGGAAGGGGAAGGATACCGAAAGGCGCTACTGGAAAAAGTTCAATATATGGTTTCGGCTCCTCCCCTACTGGAGGTATCATGTTGTCCACCATTGCATAGATTTCATGCACGTCGAAAAGAATGTATGCGAGAGTATCGTTGGAACATTGTTGAACAATGAATTCAAGTCGAAAGACTACCTTGCTGCTCGAATGGACCTGAAGGAGATGGGTCTTAGAGACGAGTTGCAACCTCGGGAAAATGGCAAAGGGGTATATATACTAAAGGCAACATGTCACTCATTAAGCCCGGAGGAAAAGGACAAGTTCTGAACAACATTATCCGAGATGAAGGTTCCACAAGGGTATTGTTCAAACTTTTCAACACTGGTGAATCGAAAAGATCGAAAGCTTATCGGACTAAAATCGCATGATTATCACATGCTAATGCAACATTTTTTGCCCATTGCGATTAAATCAATTATGCCACAACCAACAAGTTATGTTATTATCAGGTTTTGTTTCTTTTTCAGGGCAATATCTAGCAAAGAAATCAAGGTGGCAGAGCTAGAAAAATTGCAGTCGGATCTCGTTGTGACGTTGTGCTTGCTCGAGAAATACTTTCCTCCATCCTTTTTCGACATAATGATTCATTTAACTGTGCATCTTACCAGGGAAGTGCAAATTTTTGGTCATGTATTCTTTCGATGGATGTATCCGTTTGAAAGGTGCATGAAGGTCATTAAAGGGAATGTGCGAAACAGAAACAGACCTGGAGGAAGCATTACTGAAGGGAACCTTGCGGAAGAGACAATTGAGGTTATCAGTGAGCACCAAAAAAGCATGAATGATATAGTCGGAATTCCACCAGACAAACTCAACACATCTAACACTAGCGAAGATTCTTATTCTTTCAGGGGAAAACCAATGTCAAATCCTAAGTTTGCTCTTGTTGATAAGGATCTGTTTGATAAAGCGCATTTCTATATATTGCGGAATTCTCCTGAAGTTGCTCCTTACGTTGAGTAAGTATAACTAGATCTAACCAAATAACCTCATTTTTATTTAGTTTTTGATTATGTGTCCAAATTTCTGTGAAGATAATAACATTAATCATTGCACTATCCAGCCGACACCAGAATTTTTTGAAGGATAAATATCTTGGTATGAGTGATAGAAAGCTAGATCAAAAACATCATGAAGAGTTCGCCAAATGGTTACAAAAAGTGGTAAGAGTTTGCAGAAAATGTCACTCTTGCTATGTAACTTTTGCGTTGAGACGGAGGCTAATCCTTATAATGTATTTCAGGTTGAGAGTGAGTGGGCAGACTCTAGGGAAAACTTCAATCAGGACTTAAGGTGGCTATCAATCCCACTGAATGCACAAGTAGAGACATACGAAGCATATCACATCAATGGATACCTGTTTCGCACAAAATCTCATGATGGTTCCGTTAACCAGAATAGCGGGGTTTACGTAGAGGCAACTGACACGCACATTAGACAAGTGGGGATTACCCTTAATCTGGCGGATTATTATGGTATTTTACAAGATATATGTGTGCTGAGATATCATTCGCTGAAAGTGCCACTTTTCAGGTGTAAATGGGTTACCAGAGCAGGGGTCTCAAAAGACAAACTTGGCTACATTTTGGTTGAGCTTGATAAGTTGGGACTCCAGGATGATCCTTTCGTTGTAGCCTCCCAAGATAAGCAGGTATTTTATGTGCCAGACCAGGAAAATAAAAAAAAATTATATTGTGTTAGGTGCACCTACCCAAATCTGGAAATATGCTGGTGATGAAGTCGACGAGGAATTCAGTACGGCAGTTATTTGTCGGAATGAGTATAAATTTCCAAAGGTAGATAAACTTGACCTGCAAAGGAAATCCAGGGATGATTACTATCAAGACGACATTAAGGGTAGAAATGCAAGGAAAGCACCAGCACCAATAGCAGTCCCTGCTTCTCAAATGACTGCATCTGAGAAACCATTTCCAAGGACTAAGTGACAAGCCAGGTGATAGAATGTAGTTGTTTGGATTTTTCTGTTAACTAGAGAATGAATGTATGGATTGTTGAAAAAAAATTGATTCTTAAATCATGGTGGGGTTTTGTATGCAGATGGGTTTTATCAATGTTGGATGAGTTTGGATTTGGATGTACTGATTGTTGAATTAATATTCTGTCATGCTAGGATTAGTAGTAATAGTACATTAGTACTAGGATTTCACATAGATATTTTTTTTTGGAATTGGGCCTAAAATAGTCTTTGAATTAATCTTACTCCAGCAGCATTTTATAAACTGGAGTAATACCCACCATCTTAAACAACATTTTATATACCCTATTGATTCATTAATTCAGTCATTCCTACCCATCTCTACTTAACAATCATTGGAATTTTAGAATCATTCACTAAGAACATTGCTTGTTTGTACATTTACTATATTCAATCCATTACTACTGAAACCAAAAGAGCAAGAAAAACTGACATATTATGTTCAAACCCTTCAAACATACATCCATCACAAGTTTAATACTACTGAAAATTCAAACAACTGGAAGAACACAACTAGTTTAATTACATCTGAAGAAGGACAACAAACATAATACGACTTCTAAACACCCGATAGGATACCAGTGCCATTGCAACTTTCTTTTTACAATCAAAATTCAAAGATGCAAATTACTAATCTACCTGACATAAAAAACCGTCTGCATCAACTTTCAAAATACAAGGAAACTTACCATCTTTCGCACCAACATCAGGAAGAGTAGAAGGAAGGAAAATTACCAGAAAAGCTGTTTTGCAAAAAACTTGTTGATCGTTTTCAGTATTTATGAAATACCTGAAAATCTAGTCTTTCCTGGTAACTCTGATGAGCTTACCACACTTCATCCTTATCAGTATCCAAACCCTCTTCACCATAGTCCTCGCTATCAGATGGTGCAGGAGAAGTCCCATTGGATGATGATTCATCATGACTATCCTCATCCCCTTCTTCCCTTTCTTCCTCACTTGACTCATCATCGAGATAAGTGATTTGACGGCTCACCTTCACTGCAACAGGTTCACCCTCACTCATGGTGCGAGCAAAAATCTTGGGATTGGCAAGTTCATATTCAAATTTCCTTCTCATCATGATAAGAATTCATCCTTTGCTTGTCCTCCGCAACATCCGAATCTAGGTCACTGGTATCCACTTCCTCTACTTCATACTCATACCTTTCTGAGGCCTCAGAATCACTTTTTGTTGAACTTCCATACTTTGGGGTCTTGGCCTGCTTCTTAGCCTTTTCCTCATCCTTCCGTTCTTGCCATTCTAAAAACTTGGGTAGCCATGCACTGTAGAGAGTCTCAAATCTCCTTTTCTTCTGCTACTGAACAGCCTCTTCTGCCTCTGTCTGACGAGTTTTTTCTTGAATTCGATGATCAATTTCAGACTGTGCATCTTCTCTTAACTGCTGCAATTCCTTTATGCTCAAAGAAGGGATAATTGACTTGGCTTGTGCAAATTCAGGTGTTACTGGTGGTGCATTTGGAATATTTCCGATGGAATTAGTTGAATTCTGGGAAGGATCGGCCATACTCTCAATTTAGTTTTCTAAACCTAAACCTTTCCTCTTCTGTGAAAGATCTCTCTGAAAATGGTAATCTCTCTTCTAATTAACCCCTTAAATACCCCATTATGCCAATTCAATTCCATTTATGGCGCTTAGTTGGCCATCATGTCACTTAGTTAACTACGCCCATTCAAAGACATCTGTGTCCCCTTCACTCTAATAACCATCATTACTCTATTAAGACCTATATTCAACACCTAATTCCCATTAATACTTTTACCCTCTCTGGAACAGCCATTAAGGGCGTATCTGGTGGGTCACCAAACTTTGATATTTATCTTTGATAGTTATCATTGGGGTACGCCCATTCAAATCCATCTTTATGTTTTATGCATACTAGTCGATGGCAGCACCAGTTGGGAGGCTTCATTGCAACCTGCTACATGTATTAAGGTGTTAGCTTGTATTAACCACCTAGTATTACATGTCACACTACATGTAGTATGTTATGTATCAATAACACCTCTAGCTTGCAAACCATGCAATTCAACATCCACTAGCTTTAGGTGTTAATCTCATCTTAAGCTTATTATTGCTTAAGTATCTTAGCTTATACAAGTTGCTTATACAAGGTGCTTATGCAAGGTGCTTGGTGTAACTAATGGTGCTAAGTGGATAGCCACCATATCCCATGCATATTATAACAGGCCATACTTTGATTTGGCATGTTTATTAAAATGTTAAGTAGGTGAACCAGTTTAGTTTTTCAAAACACCCTGTAGACACGTCTCTGACGAAAATAGTTGAGGGCATCTTCGGTTCGGTACTGGTTTCGACTTCGGGTCATGGGTAGCCCGCTTAGAGAGTCCACTTTTCAAATAGCTGCCAAGTGTTTGCTGCCGCCTCTGAACGGCCAATAAGTTGGGGTGGCGTTCAATAGGTATTTGCATGCACTTAGTAGGCATGTGCCTCCCCGATATATCAACTAATTGATCTCGAGGATTGAAAAATGATGGGTGAGATGTGCTGACTGTTGGTATTCTCGTCCATAAGGCCTGTTTGGAAGAGATCAGTTATAATTTCCAATTATGTAACCCTGTAACTTCCACATTCCATCTCCCCAAAATCCCTTCAGTGTTCCAATTATTGAAGCTATGTCTAAGCGAGGTTATAATGCATATCTAAATCTGAATAATCTCCCTTCCATGTCTACAAATCAGGAATCCATGGGTAGACCAGAGGAAAAGAATGCTAAGATGAATATGCAAGAAAACCAGGTATTGATTTTTGATAATCATGGAAGAATTGTTGGGTTCAAGGTGTTAAAAGTTAATAAAGGAGATAAAACACTTAATAGTTTTTTGGTTTGTGAGTTTATCAAAAACAAAAAAAAAGGTGTTCAAAGTGAATTTCATAGTTGTAATTGGCTTTATTAGTAACTGTGATAGTGTTATTGATTGGGATTCCCCCATTTCTCCAATTTGACAGGCAGTAGAGATAAGCAATAGCAGCAGTGAGGAACCAAATACAAACATGCAAGTTGGTACTGGAGGTGTTGGAGAAGTCAAAGAGGATAGGGTTTTTATGCATGATAGTGCCAGTGCTTATGTGTTGGATCCTCAACTTCCTCAACTCCAAGGGGCTGATAAAGGGTGGGTGGTGTATGATGTCCATCCTGACAAAGGCCGGTTTGTGATTAATGAAGGTGTGGTGCTTGTAGGGGAGGAGCAGGTGGTTTTTGGTGGTGCTACACAGGGGTTCTATTCTGCACCAGTTCCAGTTGCATGCAAAGCTAAGATTCGGGAGAATTACATTCATGGTCTCCCCAATGATGTGGTAGTCTTCCCCAATATCTTCATGCTGGCACCAGTGATGCAACAGATGGCAGAGGATGCTTATGATATTGCAATCTTCGGACCAGGGGAGATAACTAATTCTAATAAGATTCCTGAGGATGTAGTAGTGCCTATGCCTCATCCTAGGGGAAACTATTCTGTGCCAAGGAGGAGGGCTGCACCATAAAGGAGTGGACCTAACAAGAAGGTTGTTGGAAGTGGTGTGGGGACCTCTGGAGTTGCACCAGGAGCTTGACCAGTACTCAACCATCCCCTTCCAGATGGTAAAGTAAGTATTCCTGTAAATGTTTTTTTGGTTGAATATTGCATATGTTTCTCATGGATAAACAGTTAATGCTAGTGGTGCTGATTTTGGATTTGATAGTGTTGGTTTTAAAGACAATGATGTTCAATTGAATGTATATGTGGTTCTGGGTTATTGTATTATGCTTGGTTGAGTGGCAGTTGTGTTTAATTTTGGTTTTGAGCTTGATATGGTGACTATAGTAAATAGCAGGTTATGCCCAAAAGTATTTTCTACAGAAATTTAGTTACTAAAAATGACTAGTTTTTTTAAAATTCCGAAAAAGGTATAATGTGTACACATTATAGGTGTGGATTCTTGATATTGTGTACACAATATAAAGCAAAGGGTACACATTCAAACATTTTTGGTAATTTATAACATTTTTGGGAATAACTAAAGAAAACTAGACACTGTTGGAAATTTTCTCGTTAATCGTTATCATGAAGGTTTGAAATTGTTTTATGGGGTTAACGGTTAATAGTTTTATCTGGGTATTCATATGAACTACTCCAACTGGTAGCATAGGAAACTTTGGAGTTATAGAGACAGAATAACATATTAGTACATGAATACTTGAGAGAGCAATGAAAAATATACCCTATAGAAATGCAATGTGGTAGCTGAGAGGAAATTTTGATAGCACACATAGTCTAGGAGTAGGATCTTTTAGAAACCAAATTGCAGACTCCCAAGTTAGTTATAGCATTCCAATGCAACTGATTACCAAAGAAATTTTGATTATAGGTGTTTAGAAGATTTGCAGAGATAGTTTTGGAGAACCCAATAACTTGCAGAACATGCAAGTCAGAATCTATTCCAAAGAAAGCTAAGGAATTAGTCTTGAGGGTTTTGGGTGTAATTTTTGGCCACACTTTGAATTTGGCGTGTTTATTACAATGTTGAGTAGTTAAACCAATCTAGTATTTTCAAAACACTAATCATAAACATCTAAAGATGGGCAGCTTGGTGGATTGGTGCATTATCTAAATCCTTCAAGGTCATGCGTTCGAAAATGGGCAAAAGATTTTTATTAATTTTTTCAAAACGAACTTTTTAGCCACGCTATAAAACCGGCGTGTCTTTAGAACGCACACTACACACACATACTAGCGTGGCCAAAGAAGAACTTTTTGGCCACACTTTCAACTTGGCGTGTTTATATATCCTACACTATGGACACGATATACTGGCGTGTCTATAAATCGTACACTATGGACACACATATACTGGCGTGTCCAAATAAGAACCTTTTGGCCACACTTTGAATTTGGAGTGTCAATCAATCGTACACTATGGACACACATATACTGGCATGTCTAATGAACCAACTTTAAAACCACACCTTTAAATGGCGTGACTAACCTTTTAGGCACGCCACAACTCCCTAATGTGGCCATAAACTGGTCTATAAACACGCCCAATACCTAATGTGGCCATAGACTGGTCTATAAACACGCCCAATCAAAAATTTGAAGTTAACGTGGCTAAACGGTTGAGAATTTGACATGCTAGAAGCCCTGGCGTGGCTGAAAGCACTTATATGAACATTGCGTGTCTATAGGGTAGAAGTATACCCTAAAGACACGCCAAAACCAAAAAGGCGTGACAGGGAAATTTATATTTGGCGTGGCTAAAGGCCATTTATGTACTAGTGTATGCATGTACTCTGAGAGACAGTATTCTCAGTCAGAGGTTCGATTAGAGACCCGTGTCTCAATACAGATATGTCGTTATCTAGCCGAGAGACTACATATCTGCATGTACTGTGAGATACAGTATTCTCAGTCAGAGGTTCAGTGAGAGACCCGTGTCTCAATACATATATGTCGTTTTCCAACCGAGAGACTACATATCTGCATATACTCTGAGAGACGGTATTCTCAGTCAGACGTCGAATGAGAGACCCGTGTCTCAATACTCGCGTCTGATTGCTGGATCAGAAGTTTGTATAATTACGGAGTTACGATTTTAGCCTTTGTCAAAAATCCACCATCTACATTAAGTCCCCTTCTTAGTGAGGAAAGTCGTGTTCCTAAGTCAGTATTGAATGGTGATTTTTCGGTCATAAACAATATAAGTAATTGGACTTAGTCGTAAGTTAAGACATTACCGGATTTTGATAGTACAAGCAAACCATGACTTGAATGAAGATCCCAGTGGAATGATGGAGCATCGTCTAATGAGCATAGATTGGTGTTGAATCGCTGATCTTGATGACGGGACCTTGGTCGTTTAGGATTCGCGGGACGGGACCAATAAAAGAAAACCTAATTTTAGGAATAGACGCTCGTTTGTTCGTTAGTTTAAGGAACAAACAAAATAGACATGAGTCTAATGATATAAAATTGTCTATGAGCTTTCACGAAAACCAAAATTTTATCTTTGTGAGATTTCACAAAATGGAATAAACTCTCGTTCCAAAGGCGAATGCTCGTACGAGAGAAATTTTTTTTTTTTTTTTTTTTTTTTTGAAAAGATGTGCGTCTGTTAATAAAAATTTTGTCTATGAGCTTTCATGAAATTTTTTATTTTCGATATGTGAGCGTTCACAAAATTTTGAAAATATACTCTCGCTTCAAAGACAGATGCTCGTGCGAGGGAGCAAAATATATAGATATATTTTTAAATTTACGTGAGTTTCACGTTAAATATATGTATTTTGTAAAATCAATGTTTTGATTTTGAACAACTGTTGAAAGTAGACAATTATACATGGTGAAATAATGTCTGAATGTGAGTTTTCACAATTGTAAGATGGACGTCTGTCCAATTTTTGAAAAACCAGTGGATGTTAAAATTCACGTGGGTTGTTCACGGTTTGATGAAAATAAAGTCATGATTTTGAATAATAAATTTTGCTCGTCTTTGCAAATTTTAAGGGACGAGCAAGTTTTTCAAAATTTTGACGTTATAATCACTATAGCTAGTGAAATTGTAAATAGGCAAGAGTTGGATTGTTACCGTTTCAGCGCGTGCTTGTTATTGATATATCCATGACTCCCTGTATTTCGCCTCAGATAGTGATGACTTCTGGTTATAACCACCCTTCTGGATCTTCCGAAAAACGCTCCAGAAATATCAAGTCAAACATGAATACTTTTGCAGATGTTCATCCTGGGATGAATCAACCTTTCAGAGACGCTGTAAAGCTGGTACTTTGTATGTCTCTCGATCATCTGCGAGTCGTCCCTTATTAGCAGAAGCACCGCCAACTTTAGCAAATGAGACTATCGGCTGACGATGAAGGCAGGATTTGCATTGATGGTGTTGATCCTGATTCAGATGTGGATAAGCGAAGAATTTCGTCATAAATCGTCATCAGAAAATTCAGAAGTTAGGTCTTCATTGAAATTGTTGTAGAATCTTCGTCCGATGTCTGATTTTCGCGGTATACCCATGTATCCTCATGCCCAGGAAATTTCCAAACTTTAAAAGAGAAGCTTTTTGGGTTCCGATCATGTTTAGGATCCGAAATCGACGAAACAGTAAACTTCCAGGAGACCTTCAGAAAATTTTCAGCTGGCATGCGGTCCAATATTTTGGCCACAACTCTTTGATCTTTTCTCCAATTTTTGTGAATTTTGGATATGCTGTATAGGACATCCATACAAATATAATGGTGTATGACCCATCCCCAAATTATTCACCAATTGATCCCAGATCTTTGTCTTGTATAGGACAGTGTACAATCATCTCCGACGAGTTTGCTGTAAAACACTCATGTTGTGTCTTTAGACCATTCGCTTGTGTCTTGAACGGTTGGTGAAGAATTTTATTGTCATTAATTCATTTGAGATCAGGACCCCTTGATTGATACATGTGCATGGTGCTTGCAGTGCCATCTTGCTTATGTCAGTCGTAGAAACATCACTTCTGAAACCCTGGTCATGGGACCATAGCTGAGGCTGCTCTTGAGATGGGATGATGTAATGACCATGGTCTCATGTCCCGGTGGTAGCATTACTTTTATGAGGAATAATTAGCACATGAGAGTCTGGTGCCACGAGTCTTGGACTGTGAAACTGATCGTCATGATCAGTGGACCGTCAGTCCCCAGTATTTTGTTAAATCTCTCCTTTTCGTTTTCTCTTCTTATGGCAAGACTTAGATAGAGGAGTCGGGTGGAAAATTAATGTAAAGACCCAGGTGGTAGAAGTTGGAGGTACCTTGATGAAGGACTTAGCGAAAAGACCTGGTGGACATCGATCGACTGTAGAGGTTATAAATCCCGTCCACGAATTTCTGCTTGCATGTAGTATGCTCTAGAAGCTGTAGGAACCTCACACGACGTCGGAATTCGATGCTTGACCCCAACTTTTGAAGCTAAGAGACTGAGTTATTACATGATATAAGAATCACTCAATTTTTAGTTGTAGAAGTCCGCCAACGAAGCGTGCACATTTGCAATTTGTAATCCCGTACAAATTTTTCAGGTTTCGTAGACCTGACGGTAAAGGACATATCCTTCAGCTCGTATGTCCGATTAATGCGCCCTTTTGGTATGTTGTATAAGAGACATAGACGAACATCTTTCATTGAGGAAGAATTGTCCCATTACTCACCCATTGGTACGTTTTTTCAAACCCATGACATGAAGTGTGTTGTATCTCATTTGTAGAGGTGATGAGAACATCTTGTAGAAGACTTTGGATTATGTCCCCCGGTCGTGCCAGCTTTGGGAATACTTTTATGTGAGAATGTTATCAGGTCTACACATCTTGATATGAATCATTGGTTCTTAGAGAAATACGCTTCATGTGTAACACTTCAGAGAATGATTAGTTGATGAAGCCCTGCGGATGTTGCTCCTGAGACCGTCGTTGGTGCTGAGAATATGAATGATCACGCTCCAGAGATCCTTGTAGATGCTGAGATCATGGATGGTGTTACCCTAGAGATTATTATTGATGCTGATACCACGGTTGAAGTTGCTCCAAATAACTGAAAAGGATAGAACCATGATTATAGATATAATCTTTGCTCCTTCCAGTGAGCCTTTTATATTCACAAACTAGTTGATGAGTTGAGCGTCCGTAAGATTAAGGTGTACTGAGAGTTCAACCTGAATGCTCCTAAAAGAATAACTTTACCACGAACTGGCTTTGTCAGTGAGTCGCCATTGCTGTGGTAGATAGCATCAGCAATTTTCGTACTGGATGTGATTGGTGAAGAGAGAAAGTTCATCAATCATGCAGGGGCTTGTGATGTAGATAAATCCCATTGATGAAGTTTCACGGAATCGCCTTAGGTTTCCCAGTGTACATTGAAGGAGTTAGTGTCATCCATGTATGAATGATGTTGCATCTGCTTCAGATGTCTTATCATGGGATAATGAAGACTTATCAATTGTAGTTTAGTAACACTTTGATCGTCTTGGTATTGAATCAATGTGTCATTGTCTAGATATTTGTGCTAAAACTGTACTCTTTGATTGGAAGTACAATTTGATGGCTTCTCAGATGCTTGAGCGTTGAAGCGTATACTCCTTAAGCATCAAATGCCTTAGGGGTTTGATTTTCTCAACCCTGGAGTTTCTTTTGTTGATTCAGCATCCCTTTCGTTGTGGTAGTGGGATTCAACACTTGTGCAGACATCAGAGCCTTCTGATTTTGTGGAACACATGGACTTGCAGGAGAAACTCCCAATATATTTTTTGCTATGTTTGGACATCATCCCAGTAATAAATGTTTCAGTGCTTGATTTGGAGAAACGTCATATTCAACCACTTGGTAAAATACTAATACGGTGAAGCTACCATTCATAACATATTATAGAGTTGCTAGCATGATTAAGTCCCCATGCTAGGATAGCATGTGAGGAAATAAATGACATAGACATGGAATGAGACTTGCCTGAATGTGGAACCTCTTGATGAATGTATATGCATCTTTTTGCAGGTTATTTCTTCAACCTCGTCAAAGTCTGAAATTCCTCAAAGTACTCTGATCATGGAATGTCCGTAAAACCTTCTGGATCAGAACTTTCTTCGTTAAAGAGATGTGTAACCAAAGGCGCTTTGTAAGTATCCATCTTTTCAGCGTGGATCCACGCTCATCTGAAGGACATGTCATATCCTGGATCTTCCTGATTATGCGAAACTTAGTTTATGTCCAGGTTGGACTTATGTTCACTTAGTGTTCCTTCAAGGTCTCTAATTGAGATGGGAGCATGAGTAGATACTTGTCGAGTGATGCCTGCGGCTCTGAGGGTTTTCAATAAAATGATGTTGATGGCGGTGCCAGCATCGATCAACGTTCTTCCAAATTCGTTTCTTCTGAGATTGACTGTGGTAGCCAGTCCCCAGTTGTACATAGCTTGGTATGTGACTGGAGGCTCAAGAAGTATTCCTGTAATGGATTTATTGACATGATGTGGTTCAGTGCTGTGAACATGTCTCTCCTTTGTGCCTTCGGCAGCTATAGAAATTCTACTTTTTTGCTCGAGCAACGATTGAACTGCTTATTTGAATTCAGAGAGCGAAAAATTCTGACTGGAGAGGATTCTTGTGTACTCCTGGGATTCTCCATTTCTTCTTCTGTTATCTCTCTCCTGATGAACGGAATTTGATCGCACCATCTTGAACCCAAACTTCCAGTTACTCGATCACTCTTTCATGAGACGAAAGAAGTTTAAGTCTGTCCGATAATTTCTCGTTCGATGCCGGGTCGAGGTTTGTGCAAGATTAGTTATCCTTTCGTGATGCTTTTGTAGGATGAAATATTGGATGTCGCATGTTTGAGCAGAATCTTTCCTTTTGCCTCCTTGAGCAACAACGTTCATGGAAGGTTGGACATTGTAATGTTTGTTGATCAGGTGTCGGCTTCTCCGAGGTTCCTCGACCTTGTATATTTTTCTCAGTAAAGCAGGTGTAGTAGTCGTTGATCGTTTGGCTTCTTCATGAAGTTCTGAGAAAGTGTGGAACCGTAGGTTTTCTAGCAAGGATATGTAGATCGGGATCATTCTGTTGATGCACAAGTCTACAAGTTGCTGCTATATGACGTTTGGGTCGTGGCAGTCCAAGGCTTGAACTGTGAACCATTTTACATAATCATCAGGATGTTCGCTGCTCCTTTGAAACATCCTTCCTAGATCAGAGAGAGTGGTCTTCTCTTACACGAAGAAGTATTTTCTGTAGAAAGAATTAATCATCTCTCTCCAATCGGTGATACTTCCCGGTGCGATGTTGTTGTACCAGGTGTATGCTCTTCCTGTCAGAGACTTTGAAAATTCCTTCAGACGGATGATATGTTGTGCTCGTGTTCGCCCAATAATTTCAGAAACTAAGAAATATGTTTTTGAGTATTACATGTTCTATCATAAAGAATGAATGTTTGAGCGGTATAACCTTTGGAAGAGGAATCCTATGTATGGAAGCAGGATATGAAGGTTGGTGAAGATGGACAGATGATGCCTTGTCTTTTCCTCAATCCTCAAAAATTTCTCCAGGTCTTCACGAGTGATGAAACTTGCGGGTTCCATTGCTGGAGAGTCATCTGCAGCTTTGCGGAATTCTTCATCATATACAACATGGATTGGAGAGATTTTAGGATCAGCAGTTGGAGATGTTTCTTTAGATTTTCCTTTCTCGCGTTGAGGCTGAGTTCGTTCAGACACAAGCTTATCTGTGAGAGTTTTGAGATAAGTATACAACTCTTTCTGTGCTGCAGCTATGTCAGTCTGAACCTTTATGAGATCAACTATGGTATGCTGATTTCCTATGGTTTCTTCAGGAGATCAACCGAAGAGTGGATTTTTGATGGCGCCAGTGCCGTCACTTGCAGGGGTGATCACTGGAGCATCAATACTTGGAGGAGTGGTGTTAGCGGTACCACTAGAGCTTGCCATATTAGGATCGGGTTTTGAACCCAGATTGGCAGACCTAAGACCGACCATCTTTGTGAGAATTGAGATTGTAACAAAGAGAATGATCTCCCAATGTGGTCGCCAATATGTAGATTGGGCAAAACAATTTGCTGTTTTTTACGGAATTGATGAGACGAACATATGGAGGAGACTCCTTAAACAGAGCGAAATGTTCAACCTCATACAGATGCACTTCAAGAGTGCTTTGAATTCGAGAGATCAATCTGTAGTACTCCGGCCTAAACCAAGACAATGGTCGTTCCATAGTAAATTCTGTCACAAGAGATGATGGGTCGATCTGTAGGAGGGAAGCTGAGAAATGTGTGGAATCAATGATAATCAAAAATTGTAGGTGTTATGTGAATTCTGAATATGATAAGTTCTGAATGATTGAAATTTCTCAGTTGAGAGTAATTGCTCAATTGATGAGTTGTTGATCTCATGTTGTCTGTGAGACGTGAGATCGTTGTATATTCAATCATAATTCAGAGAATTATTTATATTGCTGGAATTGTAGACACCATGGTCCCATGAAGTGTGACAGTTGATGGAATCGAGGAGTGGGGAAATGGAAATTGTGTTTGGAACCAGTTGCTCATCGTGTGGAGACTTGGTTGATTTTCCATACACTACTTTGTTAATTCCTTCAATTGATTGCAAGACTTTCTCACATTCCATCGTGTGTTTGAACACACGTTCCATAGACCGCCAGACCAAAACCCTAGTTGATATCCCCCAAGTGACACGATTGACGTCTCGTGGTTAATTAGTCAGTTGTTGACTTCATGACTTTATGGGACGATGAGTCCATGTATTTGCTGAGTTGAACATGATTTTCCAAAATGTTCTGAAACTCATGAATTGAACATGTCTACTGAGACAGTGGTGTAATTCTCACGTTGAGGTGAGCAAGTGTTGCCCATTCGATGAATTGCTGGATATTGAGAGTTGAGCCAATATTCCTTGCTTTGAGCAAATATTGCTCGTATGATCATCTGATGGATTACTAGTAGCGTGACCAAAATAAAACATTAATTAAAACGCTGGTATTTGAACTGAGCATAATTAATAAGAAAACTGATCATGAGATCGTCGTAAAATTATTAGTGTTTGAATCTGGAATTACGATCCTTGGACTCAGAAACCCTAATTTGATCAATTGATGACCAGTTCATGGTTAATTGAAAATGAAGGAGGGACCGGATACATTGGATCGTGGGTCAACCATGTAGCTCCCGTATGCTCGTGTGAACAATTGCCAAGGCCTCTTGAAGGGTTGGTGATTTGTTGATGAAAGAATGATCAAATACTGGTTTAATCATTTATTCGAAAAATGCTCGTCTGAACCTTAAGTGATAAAACCTAATTAATTATGAAGAGGTGAGGGACCGACCAAGGGGTCATGAAATCAGATCTACGTGGTCACGGGATCGACTGACGATTATTCCATGAAAATCCAAAATTATTTGGAAGAGTTTTGGACCTAATACGTGCAATTGCGCAAATTAGGTCAAATCGTGAAAATACGTGGGACCGGCTCATTGCGAGCCAAGGAGCCAACCCTGGTCGGTCAAGGTAAATGCTCACATCGTCAACACGTCCGTGTCACAATCCTGAGAATTTTGATATTTTCTGGCGTGAAGTTGAACATCCATTTGAGAAAATATGACAAAATTAGGGTTTTGCTGAAACTGAGGAAACTTCATGAAATTAGGAAAATAATTATAAAATGAAGGAACATGAGGCATGGGACCGCTGGAGTCAAGGCATGGCTGGCAGTGACCACGGTCCCATGGTGCCTTTCCATAATTTTAAAATATTTTTCATGATTTTATGAAAATATCATGAAATCAAGGAATTTTGTTGAAATTAAGGAGTTTCCTTAAAGTGAGAGAGTTTCCATGGGATCAAGGAAGCAAATAATATTAAAATAATAAAAATAAGGGCGTGTGGAACCGGACATCTTGGGCCCGGTCCCACGAGTTTTCCTTAATTTAATGTATTTTTGTATATATTTTTCCATGATTTGAAGGAATTTTCATAATTTGAGGGAAATACCATGAAATCAAGGAATTTCATGGGACCAAGGAAAATTTAAAATAATAATAATAAAATAAAAAAGCGTGTGGGACCGTCTAGGGCATGGTTGACCGGCTTAGGCCCGGTCCCACGGGTTTCCCTAATTTTATATTATTTTTCATGGATTTGTGAAAATACCATGAAATTAAGGAGTTTTCATGAAATTAGGGAAATAATAATAAAATAATGAGGAACCATGAGATGTGGGGCCGACCGGGATCAAGGCATGGCCGGTTGGCCAATGATCACGGCCCCATCATATTTTTCCCAATTTTATATTATTTCCTTGGTGCGAAGGAAACACCATGAATCCAAGGAGTTTCCTCAAAACGAAGGATATTTGTTCAAGTGAAAGGATTTTCATGAACTCAAGGAAAATAATGAAAAAATATGATAAAATATAAAACTGGCGTGGGATTGGCCACGGCACAGCCGGCCGGTCGGTGAGCCAAATCCCCCAGCGCCTAGGTCAATATTTAATTATTTATTATTTTCCTTCCTATTTGCATAGGTTCATCGTTTCATCGTATTTTGAAATACTCGTTCGTGCGGTGATTGTTAGTGCATCGTCATTGAGTACACTTGCACCATTTAAATCTGGCTTACTCGGAGGTATCTCAGACACCCGTACATTGAATTATTTTTTTTACTAACCCATGGAATTTTGTTGGGAAGAACCATAGATTGAAGTAACGAAATATTACGAAAATATTTGAATATTTTCAGAAGTTCAATTGATGAATCCAAGAATTTAGGAATAATTAATTGATGGCTCTATACTAGCAGGCAAGCTGTCTAGGAGCATTAATTATTTTGAGTGACATGAGCTTGTTGGAGCATCATATCCTTTATATAGTCAGGGAAAACTGTTGTTTGTATCCTGAAGACGTTATCGCTTTATACTAGCAGGCAAGTTGTCTAGGAGCCGTCAATCTCGTGATTCTATATAGAAGTAATTACTGAAGTGTTCAGTATTCATGAGATATGCCATTTTCTAGCCGAGAGACTACATATCTGCATGTACTCTGAGAGACAGTATTCTCAGCCAGAGGTTCGATGAGAGACCCGTGTCTCCATACAGATATGTCGTTGTCCAGCCGAGAGACTACATATTTGCATGTACTTTGAGAGACAGTATTCTCAGTCAGAGGTTCAATGATAGACCCGTGTATCAATACAGATATGCCGTTGTCCAGCCAAGAGACTACATATCTGCATGTACTCTGAGAGACAATATTATCAGTCAGAGGTCCAATGAGAGACACGTGTCTCAATACTCGCGTCTGATTGTTGGATCAGAAGTTCGTATAATTACGGAGTTACAATTTTAGCCTTTGTTGAAAATCTACCATCTACACCTGGCAAAGGAGTTTATGTTAAGATAAACAAAGGAACCTTTGCACATATCATATCACTTGGTTGAAGAGAGATGATACCAAACAGATTTTTTGTTCCTTTACTGTTTGGAATACGAACCAAAAGAATTGGTCCAAGTACGTGACTTGTTTACAGGTTGGAGGCGTGGGAATACAGACGGAACTAGGTGAACTATAGGTTCAGTTGCTTGGTCTTAACTATACGAAGTTGGTTTATTTTGTATAGCGGCTTAATCCTGTGAGTATTCAATTTTGGACTAGGTCTCGAGGTTTTTCTGCATTTGCGGTTTCCTCGTTAACAAAATTTTGTTGTGTCATTTACTTTATATTTCTGCATTATAATTTTTTTATTATAATTAAAGTAAATTGCACAAACGTTAATTCTTATTTACTTGATACGTGAATCCTATTGTGTTTAGTAAAGTCCGAACCTTTATATCAAGTAATCATACTTCGTTGTTGTATTGTCTCGATCTCGTATCCATAGACGATCACACGAAGTGTGAACCGATTAGTTGCATAGTCTCGAATCAGTCCATAGACAATCACTTTCTTAGAAAGGACTTATAGGAAGGAAAAGTTTTAGCTTGAGGTATATTGGGGTACCCTCGCCTTTTCATAGATCTAAGCAATTGAACAACTCTCTAACTAGTTCATTTGAGTCATTTGAACTAGTTATGGTAAAGATGAATAAGGTTGATATGAAAGTGCTCATATGACTAATCGCTGGTTAACTATTATTGAACCGACTAAGTGTACATGTTTAGGTATGGTTACTCAAACCTAAATTAAGTTACATTTCATTTGTGTATAACAAGTTAAGTTCGATCTAAAGGTTGAAAGATATTAGCTTGAATCTAATCAGGTTTTCATCTAACGGTGAATATTGAATGCTTTGTTACCGAGGTAACTTAGATTGCAAACCCTGATTTAAAATCTATGTAAAGGATAACTCTAGCAATTGTGAAACCTAATCCCCACACCTCTTGTGTGATACTAGTTGTATAATATAGAGTCTATTCTCTTTTAACCTTGGGTTTTTCACGAAACCCTGTAGGTTAACGACTTAAAGACTTCATTAGGATTGTGAAGCCAGACCCAACTATTTTCTTTGTAATTACGTGATCTGATCTTGTTGTTTCTATCGTGTTTGAGTGCAATCGTAAGATTGGCTTAAGATTTATATCTCCGATAAGTAAGATAGAAAAGTAGTTACAAACACCTTCGTCTCATCATTTGTGATTCCACAATATCTTGTTTCGTTAAT
The DNA here is from genome assembly GCA_023529315.1 of Papaver bracteatum. Classification (NCBI taxonomy): domain Eukaryota; kingdom Viridiplantae; phylum Streptophyta; class Magnoliopsida; order Ranunculales; family Papaveraceae; genus Papaver; species Papaver bracteatum. The sequence goes on along the minus strand of JAJJWX010004745.1, from coordinate 1,511,762 downwards.
CGATTAATATTATTGTGAGGTGATTGATAATACTAGGTTTTTCCTCGGGAATATAAGTCTGGGTTATCAATTGGTTCTTGTTCACCTTGATTTATCAAAAGATGGAACAAAAACTCGTATGTATGTCTATGGGAGACATATATATCTATTCAATAGACTTTTCTGTGTGATACAAATTTGTTTATCAAATCTTCGACTTTGGGTCGTAACAACTCTTGGTTATGGGTGAGATCAGCTAAGGGAATCAAGTGTACAGTATCCTGCTGGGATCAGAGACATAAGGAGCACGACTGTACCTTGAATCAGTGTGAGATTGATTAGGGTTCAACTACATTATAGATCGAAGATAGATTTGTAGTAGACTAGTGTATGTAGCGGCTTAATACAGTGTGGTGTTCAAATTTGGACTAGGTCTCGGGGTTTTTCTGCATTTGCGGTTTCCTCGTTAACAAAACTTATGGTTCCGTGTTATTTCTTTTCCGCATTATATTTTGTTATGTAATTGAAATATCACAGGTTGTGTGTTGAATCAGTCAATTGGTAAATCCAACCTTTGGTTCTTGATTGAAATTGATTGATCCTTGAGTATTGGTCTTTGGTACCATTCAAGTTGTTTCACATAATAATCAGGCTCATGGATTTTTGTCTGTTTGATTTGCTGATTACATTGTGAAATAGAGATACAAACTCTTTGATATACTTTCTATTAAGATTGAGTCCGACTATCTAGTTGATTTTATTGAAAGTATATTGGAGTTAGTCCATACAGATTTCTAAGTGAAATATTGGGTGAGGTTGTTAGACCCTCGCTTTTTAAATTTTAAATATCTTTTTGATATTCAGAATCATATGCTTTTCATATCTCAGAGGATGTCATATCTCTTGTTATTATATTAGTAAAGTATATGTTATATGATAGCTAATATTATTTGTCATCCAAGAGAGATTTCGGCATGAGGGTTGGATCAACATTTGGAATATTGTCAAAACCGAAAATATTATTATTACATATCTTTAGGATTTTCGGATTTGGTAATTATTTGTTGTCCCAACAAAAAACCTTGGTCTTTACACTATAAAAATTGTAATACCCCGATATTCGGCAGTGGGTTGGCCGAAAGTAATATAAGTAATGGTTTTTCCTTTCCTAACACCGAGGCCTTTTTAGCACAATTATCCCCAGAGTTGGAAGAAAACTCTGCAGCTAAGCATGCTCGGACAGGAGTAATCTAGGGAGGAGTGAGCTCCTGTGAAGTTGTTGCAGGATGACCACGATATTTTCCTTTAAAAACCCCGCACTTTCGGATGATCGTAGTGGCTATGTAGGGACAATATCGGTGGAGGGTCGGATCATTAAAAAAATAAAGGAACATGTATTCCTTCAAACTAATCTAGTGACACGCTGCCTAACCGTTTATGTGGCCTAATTAGGTAAAATCTTTTACGTGGCGTTCGTTTAAAGTCTTCTTTGGGATCAATAATCTTTTAGTAGTGGTGTGAAACTAAATAGTATTGATATTTTTAGTTTTCAATTATTAACTTGATTGAATAACGGTGAAGTTGAACCTTGATAGATCTTGTTAGAGCATAGCTCGGTTAAACTCACCAAGTGTTGGTGTTTATGAGTGAAAACTGTTTCTACAATTTTTGGTAAATTTGGGTGTGTGTGGATGAGAAACAAATCTAAACCCTAAACAAAGGCACTGCACGGGAGTGCTTTTGATTCGAGAGATCAATCTATACAATTCTGGCCTAAACCAAGAAATGGCCGTTCCAGACTTGATTTGGTCACAAAGTGAAGGAGATGGGGTTGATCTTAGGGAGGGAAGCGAAGAAGGTTTTGAGATTATGAAGGTGTTGGATGTTTATGACTTGTATCATAATGTTGAACTGGCTTGCACAATGTAAGCTATCAGTTATGGGTGATTTCTGGATACGTGACAACACTTGGTTTTTTCTGTGTTGTATGAAGATAGGTTGAAGAACCTATTTATACAAGTCATTTGAGCGCAATCCTCATCTCGTAGGAAGTGGAGGAAGTTGAGTGATAGAGTAGTGGGGTCGTGTAGGTGATTGTCACACGATCATGCATTTTCCTACTTTCCTCATCATCGTTAACTGTCCATTCTTCATGACACGTTCTATTTATAGTGTGTTGCACGCCGCACGCAGTAAACCGCCAGACCAATACCCCAGTAAGTATCCCCTAGTTGGTGACATGTTTGATGTCTCGAATGAGTGGGTCGAGTCGTGGGACCCGCCGTAGGAAATAGCATACAGTGCTATTAGGTTAAATAACTAAGTTATTTAAGGAGTTGATATTTGTGAAATATCGTGTATGCTCGATGCATGTAATGCAACATTTTAAAGCAAGCATCTCAAAACAATCGATATGCATAAAGCATCGCTGTTTTAAAGCTTGATCGAGCATGTCGTGGATTAAGCGTCTTAAAATGACAACACGTCCAACCATCTTCGAGTGATCGTTTAGAGGCCAAGTAGGCGGGATACCATCTGGTCGATCACTCCCTGTGATAGAGTGGCGGACGGTGATCATTTAGGTGTTTCATTGATCGCCTAACTCCTAATCCAATCCGTTCATCCAAGCTGGAAAATATGGACAAACGAGATGATTGACGGCACATGTTTGTTGCCTTTGGTAGAATTTTAGGGTTTTTAGAGGTGCGCAAGCATCCCCTCTTTGTATTTATCGAATCCAAGCATGGACGCTAATTTTGGTGGGACCGACCAGGCATGCGTGGAGAAGGCCTGCCGGCGTGCATGCCTACACCTCTCGGTCCCATAAATATTTGATCTAGGCCACTCAATTTGACCGGCAAAGATGAGTGGTCGTGATCGATTTGCGGCAGAAATACATTGCCGCAAAGGTTTAAAAGTCGTGTGGCATGCCACATTCGGGCGGGCGTTTCGAGACGTTGGGCCCTAGTCTGCATTGGCCAGCCGGTCACATGCTAAGGTGAGACCACGGTGATCACGTTGACATCCTTGGGACCTCTTGAGTCTATATCTACACCCTCCATTTAGGATGGCGAAGATGTGCATCGCCGCAAACCTTAATTAGGGTTTTGTATCAGTCACGCACGCATGACTTTGGCCAAACGGTTTGGCACACCGTGATCTTTCTTTGGAGAGACCGATCACGTAGGGACCATGTTGGGCTGACGGTGAATGTATGTGCACCTTCCTGATGGTCCTAAATACAATAAAAGCCATCCAAATAGGCTGGCAAGTTGGATGGTTGTGATCGATTTAAGACATTAATGGAATTTTCGCGACCCTTAGGAGCATCACACCTGCCATGGTTTGAGCAATCGTTTCATTGATTCATATCCTTGTCGTGAGAAAACCGATCGGATGAAGGATAATTGGGCCCGCCATCGTGTGCGTTAGCGCTTCCTTGATCATTCATGGGATGATATAATTCGTCCAACGAGGCTGTTAAAGTTGGACGGTTGTGATGGTTTTAAGACTGCCCTGAACAATCTATGCTCGTTGAGATTCTCCCAAAATAGCGCGGCCACTCAACTTAGGGTTGGCATTTGATGGCGCTGGGAAGTATGGTGATTGTTCGACCAGATAGGGCATAAGTGGGCCCGCCGTGGACATCACAATAATTGCCTATTTTTTGCCAGGGTTTGGCTAGGCTTGTTAAATTGCGCGGTCAACTTGCGTGGTCGTGATCGTTTATGAGACTTATATGGACTGTCCCGGTTTTCCTTAAGGAAATTAAGCATGCTCGATCGGCTAACCAAAGCGCGTCGATGCGAGACTCTTTTTAAAGAGTGATGTAGCCTGTACGGGTATTTCGTGCATATCTCAAAATTGGAACTTGGAGATTCATGTTACTCTGCTGAGAGTGAACACTCATTCTTCATGTCATGCTAATAATGAGAGTTCGGCTGAGAACAACATAGGAAATACTAGGCAAATCATGCATTAATTAATAATGCTAAAAAATTAACAGAATATTTGGGATTGATGTTGCACGCACCATTCTGGGTGAATTTTTCGTATTTATTGAATTGTTTCGAATAAATAAAATGAAGGGGTACTCATCACTTATCAAACGACTTTACCCTTTGCAGGATGCCAGTGCATTATCAAACGGATTTACCCTTTGCAGGATGTCAGCGCATTAAATTTGGTTTTCCAATTTTAGCCATGAACTAAAATCCACCATCAACATTAAGTCCCCTGCCTAGCACGCAATGGTTGCACTATTGCGGGGTAGGCATTAGATGGTGACAGTTTGAATAGTAAAACGATTAAGCTAAAGTAGATAAATATTTACTGTAGAGATGAACACCACCCTACGCCTCAAAGCTCCCGGAGCTGGTCAAATCATTCATATCCAGCGGCTTTTCCGACCTTGATTAGGGTTTGAAAAAAAGCACGACTTGGTCGGTGTTGAATCCTTATTTATCGGATAGACCTTGCCGCAGCCGATTTGGTCCTCCTTTAGGGTTTCCTCGAAATATATGTACATGTAGGGATTTAGAACCACCATTTTTCGTTTCTTGATAGGGTTTTCTTGCAGAAACTCCATTTTTTCATCATGTCGAACAACATTAGGTCGTCTTCTTCATACCAACCAGGCTCTTCTGCTAAACGTACACGACTTGCATCCGAGATATGATTCCGATCCATCTCTTGATTTCAAAGACGTTAGTTTTCCTTTATTTTAATTTTGTTACTCTTATTTTAGTATGAACGAATCCCTGAGCTTCGCGATGGCTCCCATGCTCGTATCCTCCGAGTTAAGAAGATCATACCGGTTTGTTCTTCTTTTCTTTTCTCTTCCGAACAATTGCTTGTTCTTCATGATCAGGTGAATAAACCTCCCTTTTCGCAGAGATGTCCTACTGGAACATGTGTGACAGTGATTGATGATGACGACTTAACCATTCCTCTTCCTTCAAACTCAAGCACGCCTACGCTCGCGGACCTTGAAGATGCTGATATAGGTATCTCATCTTATGAATATCCCAACGCATGCCTTTCATTCGATATCCACATAAGATGCCTATCTTTCAGTTACCAAACTGTTGGTGGATTCCTAGTGCGGAAGGAGTTCGTGCCTTTATACACAAAAGTATGGGCCATATCGCAACCAGGAATATAGTTCGACACTGTTAATTTTCTTTGGTTACCACAGTAAACTATCTTCTTCTCATGATTGCTGAGTTGGAGAATATTTCTATCCGTAACGTTGCTGAATCAAATCTCGAAAAGTGGGAGAACATGGTGTGTACTTGTGAATCCATGGAGTTCAACGTGAGCTGGTTATGGCAGCGTCTTGGCATCATCAAGGTTGATCGATCTGGTATCCTCGTGAATGTAGTTCCTGTTTCGAAAGCTATCTTGGAGGAGGAGAATGCTCTGGCTGCGGAATCAGAGAAGGTGGAGCAGGCAAAACTTGAAGAATAAGACAGAGAGATGCCAAACTAGGTTGAAGATGATGCTCTCAAGGAACTATAATCTGCTGGATGACCTCTTCTAAACTGCCCTCTATTCACATCATCTCTTTAATGCAAAAATGCCGTGGTCGCATTTATTTATTTTTCCGAACATTCTTGAGAAATGAATTGCATCGGTTTTTGGTAAGTGGAAGGAGTTTTTTTTTTTTTTAATTAATGTATCTTCGAATAAACTGATAATTCAAATGTGTAATGAAAAAATGCTTGTATTTCCATGTCATGAGATAACGGCGGGACAATGATCAAGCATGATATTCCTTGAGCCATTTTCCATTGATGACTGCTTCTAGCTTGCCTCCATCCACCTTAATGATCTTGTTGTAGCCGGTACTGTAAGCCTTGGTAATCACATATGGATCTTCCTATTTCAGAGAACTTTGGTACAGACATGTCTTGCTGAATGTGCTTTCCCTTCTTTAATGACAAATCCCCTACTTCAAAAACACGTGGCCTTACAGTCTTGTCATATTCCCTGGAGATCCTATTTATGTATTCCTGAGTATGTTCCTCTGCTTTACCTTTTCTGGAGTCCAGAGTGTCTAACTCGGCGATTCTGGAGTTCGATGCTTCAACGTCATTCCAGTGGATCCCACTTGCTGCTGCAATCCTGGCTGACGGGATCTTGATTTCTGCTGGGAGGATTGCGTCTGCACCGTAAACAAGCGAATATGGAGAAACTCCAATAAAGCTTCTATGTGCTATCTGATATTCCCATAGCACCATTGACAGCTGTTCATGCCATTCTCTGGGATTTTCATGCACTGTTCGACTGAGGATCCGAATTAGTGTTTTGTTGGTGCTCTCATCTTGTCTGTTTCCCTAGGGGTAACAAATGGTGAAGAAGACTTGTTTAATTCCATATCCCTCAAGCAACTCTCGTACTTGTTTATTGGCGAAGGGAGCACCATTGACGGTGATGATATGTTTAGGCACGCCAAACCGACAAATGATGTACTTTTTAATGAAAGCTGCAATCATTGCTCCTATAGTCCCTCATAGAGGAATGGCTTCAACCCATTTGGTAAAATATTTTGTCACAATTATAATATACTCGTGCTGCTTTGATGACGGCAGATTGATCTTACGAATAATGTCAAGTCCCCAGCTATAAAATGGCCATGGACTACTTATCGAGTGTAAAGGAGTGGAAGGGGTGTGAATAAGGTTTCCATGAATTTGACATTTGTGGAAGCTTTGAACAAATGCAGATGCATCATCCTCCATGGTCGACAAATAGTATTTCTCGTGTATCTGGAGAAATAGTTTCCTCTTCCCTTGATGTTACCCTTCATGCATTTCTTTCAACATAATTGGAATCTCTACCTCTGCCAGGCACCGTAACAGATCTCCTCCAAAGCTTTTGCGATACAGGATCCCTTCGTGAAACACGAATCGCTTCAACTTTTGCTTCATATTGACAACATCCTTTTGATTAGCATGAGCTACCCCATCGCGGAGATAGATAATATACGGTTCTCTCCAGTCCCCAATATGACTTATGCTGAAAACCTCCAATTGATGTGGAGGCACTTGATAATTAGAGCAAGACTTTTGGAGTAAACGAGATTGAGTTTCCATTTCTGGCCAGTAATAGCCCAGACATTGAAGATGACGATAGAGGGTTACCACCAATATTTGTCCGTAAATTTCATCATGAACACAGTTAATCTGCAGTTGTGCTTCTTCATATCCGAGATATCTTGATAGGGAACCATCCGGGTTTCGATGATATAGCATATTGTGAAGCATGAAGAAGTTCCGTAAGGTTTTGAGACTGACCTTTCCTTGAGAAAGTGTGTTTCCGAGCTCTTGAATGATCGGAGTTCGCCAATCGCAGGTTCCAGTGTCTTTGCATTGTGAAAGCCATGTTAATTATACCGTTATTCTATTCACCATCAGGGTTTCTTCTAAACCTTCGAACTGCAATTTGGATTCCAGCATGGCTAAACAATCGGCGTGTCTATTGTTGTTGCTACCAACATGGGTTATGGTTGCATCAGCAAAGTAGTTTAGTAACCTTTGTGCCTCTGATCAGTACGGGGCAAGTATTACCCCCTGCAATGCATATACTCCACTCATTTGATTAACTAGTAACTTATAGTCACCTCTTATTTCCAGGCGTGTGGCCCCTGCTTGTTTGGCTAATGACATTCCTATGAGGAAGGCTTCATACTCTGCTGAATTGTTGGTGCATTGAAAGTCCAGCTTGAAGGAGTGCGAGAAGACTTCACCGGTTGGAGACACTAGGACCATGCCTGCCCCTCCAGTGTTATTTCTAGGGGTGGCAGAGCCATCAAAATATAACAGCCATGCTTCTTCTTCGACAACGGATATGTCCGGAAATTCTCCAGGAAGGTCTTCACGTAGTGCAGCAGTGCCTTCCCCGGGGAATGCTGCTAGTAAATATGCAACTGCTTTTCCTTTTGATAGCTCTTGGTGATGCACACGTTATGTCTAACTCTGACATTTGGAGAAGCCACTTGGCCGACCTTCCCATCAAGTCCGGTTTTGAAAGCAAAAACTTCACAGGATCATATTTAGATACAAGTACCACCTTGTTGGATAGCAGGTAATGTCTGAACTTCTAAATGGAATGAATTAGGGCTAAGCATGCCTTTTTAGCCTTAGGAAATCTGAGTTGAGCATCTCTAAATATTCTACTGAAATAGTATATAGGATGTTCGACTCCCTCGTCATCTTCTTGAGCGAGCAAAGCCCCGACGGCGGTATCACTGAAGGCAGTGTAGAGACATAGCGGTCTTCCTTGGACAGGAGACTTCATGATGGCTGGATATGGAAATATTCGTTGAATCTTCTGAAACCCCTCTTGTTGTAGTGCATTCCAGACGAAACTTGCTCCTTTCTTCAGCAAGGGGGTGAATGAAGAAGCGAGTTGGGCTAAACCAGGTATAAAACGTCAAATGTAGTTCACCTTGCCCGTGAAGCTTTGGATCTCCTTCACAGTTTGCGGCGACGGCATCGTGAGGATAGCTTGAGTCTTGGATGGGTCTACTTTGATCCCCTCAGCAATTACCTGAAATCCCAGAAATTTATCTGAATAAACGCTGAAAGCGCATTTCAAAGGATTCATCTTTAATTTGTATTCACGACATCTTTCGAACAGTTGTCGTAGGAATCGTGCGTAGTCCGCCCGAGTTTTTGATTTGACTACTATTTCATCCACGTAGTATTCAACTTTCTTATGTACCATATCGTGGAAGATTACCGTCATAGCGCGTTGGTACGTTGCACCGGCATTCTTTAAACCAAGTGGCATTACAGTATAGTAAAAATTTCCGAGAGGGGTTCAAAAAGATTTCTTACTTGCGTCATGCTCATACATCCTTATTTGGTTGTAACTATTATATCCATCCATAAAGGAGAACATTTCGTGTCCGCTGGTAGCATCTACTAGCATGTCGATGTTAGGTAGAGGAAAATCGTCTTTGGGGCAGCATCTGTTCAAGTCTCTGAAATCCACGCAGCACCTGATCTGTCCGTTTTACTTTTTCACCGGAACCACATTAGCCAACCAGGTCAGATGATGAATGGGTCTAATGAAACCAGCAGCTAGCAACTTCTGAATCTTAGTCTTGATCTGCTCTTCTACCTCGTTCCTGAATTGCCTTGGAGATTGTTTGACCGGGTTGGATCCAGGTATGACATGCAGATGATGGGTGACCAATTTTTTTTATCTAAACCAGGCATTTCTTCATACTTCCAAGCGAATATGTCATGGTATTCTTTGAGATGTTCCACGAGCTTCGTGCATTCATTTGTACACATGGTTGAGCTGATGGAGATAGGCCTAGGAGATTCCTCATTCCCAATGTTAACGATTTCGATCTCATCAGTTGTGGAGTTGGTTCCATCTTGCAGCTATCGTGGAGCATCTAGAACTTCTTCTTGTGGCTCGTCGTTATTGTAGCATTATGTTGGGCGAAGAGACTGGGTAACAGTCTCCCCTACTAATTGCTAACAGCGGCGTCGGTACATGGTTTTCCCTTTCTGATCACGGCTTGCCACAAAAGTTCATTCCCTCTTAGTATGAGCGTGGGTCGCAGCTTCACATGATAAAGAAGAATTGGGATGCCTTGTCAGCAAAGATTCATCATAGGGCTTAGACTTTAATGATGCAAGTCGGTCCTCCTCCTGGATTGATGCCCACGTGGGAAGTGTGATGCAATGAACTTTGTCTAATTCTTCGCGCGGAGTTTCCCTTGGTTCAAACAATTCCACTCCACATATTGGTGCGTAAGGAGATTATGATGCAGGAATACGAATGACTTATTTATTCAGCATAGTCTTCAGGCATTGGTGATGCGTTTAGGGGATGATCCTATTTTCATGAAGCCATGGTCTCCCCAGTATCATATGGTAGTTCGTCTCCTATTCTATGACTTTGAATTTTACCTTTGATTAGACGGGCCCTACAAATAAGTTCAGATTGACATACCTGTATGTGTTGGTTTGGTTTCCTTCAAATTCTGTCATCGTGGTAGGCTATCGAAGATCTTTCTTGGGATAACCTTGGCCATCCTGAGTGTCTTAAGATTAATCACATTCGAAGACGCTCCCGTGTTGATGAGGGCCCTCTTGAACTCTGGAACTCTGGATCCTTGATGCATGCAGTAACGTGTAGGTCCCGATTGTGACCTTCTTCCGCAATTATGTCTTTTTCTGTAAATGTAATATTATTTACAGACATCTCTGGTGTTTTTGAAGTTTCTGGGCGCAAAGGAGTTAAATGCATGTCCTGGTCTATCTGGTTGATTGCAGCAAACGTCTTCGCCCGCTTATTCTTCGAGAGGTGTAAAAGTTCGCATAAACTTTCCACTATAAAATCCTCTTCCTGATCTACCGGCCTCTGGTTCATAGTGAAACTATTGACTTGAGGAGGATCGCTGCGAGGATCAGTCCCCAGTGTAGCAATATCCGTGACAGGAGAACGGCTTATATATGATGTGATCTTGATGAGGAGATCGAGTATGCCGTTTATTATTTCTTTGATCAGGTCCATGTTCTATGTGTGAATCTTCTGCACACGTGCTAACTTGATCAATATTGGGATTCTTCCGGTTACACCATCAAATATACCGTTGGGAAGAGGGGTATCTTCATTGGAGGAACTTCGATCAGGATTTGAAACTATTGGGGAAGTCCTAAGACCAACCATTTTGAAATCAACCAAATAGGATTGGGTATTGAAGAAATTGACTTCACAACCGAGAGTGGGACTGACCAGGCATGCATGGAGACGGCCTGTCGGCGTGATGCCTACACCTCTCGGTCCCATAAAGATTTGATCTAGGTCACTCAATTTGATCGGCAAAGATGAGTGGTCATGATCGATTTGCGGCAGAAATACATTGCCGCAAAGGTTTAAAAGTTGTGTGGCAAGCCACCTTTGGGCGTCCGTTTTGAGGCATCGGGCCCTAGTTTGCATAGGCCGGCCAGTCACACTCAAAGGTGAGCCCACGGTGATCATGTTGAAATCCTTGGGACATCTTGAGTCTATATCTACACCCTTCGTTTAGGAAAGCTAAGATGGATGTTCATGATCGAATTACGATAGATGTGCATTGCCTCAAACCCTAATTAGGGTTTTGAATCAGTCACGCACGCGTAACTTTGGCCAAACGGTTTGGCATGCCGTGATCCTTCTTTGGAGAGGCTGATCACGTGGGGACCATGTTGGGCTGACGGTAAACATATGTGCACCTTCCTAATGGTCCTAAATGCAATCTAAGACATCCAATAAGCTGGCTAAGTTGGATGGTTGTGATCGATTTAAGACATTAGTGGAATTTCTGCGACCATTAGAAGCATCACGCCTTCCATAGTTTGAGAAATCGTTTCATTGCTCCGTAGACTTGTCGTGAGAAAACCGATCGGGTGAAGGATAAGTGGGCCCACCAACATGTGTGTTAGCGCTTCTCTGATCATTCATAGGATGATCTAATCCGTCCAACCAGGCTGGTGAAGTTGGACGGTTGTGATGGTTTTAAGACTGCCCTGAACAGTCTATGCTCGTCGAGCTTCTCCCAAAACAGCGTGGCCACTCAACTTTGGGTTGGAATTTGATGATGTTGGGGGAGTATGGTGATTATTAGACTTGCTAGGGCATAAGTAGGCCCACCGGTGGTCATCACTGTGGATGGGTAAAAACACGTCGCCGGTTTTTCAGGAAAGTGGAGAGTCGAGCGAGTTGTCGAGACTCCTCAGCCTGGCAAGATGTTAAGCCTTACACAGATGCACCACTGTAAAGGGGGTGCTTAGATTCGGGAAATTAATCTGTATGACTCTGGCCTAAACCAAGACAATGGTCGTTCCAGAATCAATTCGGTCGCAAAGAGGGAGATGGGTTGATCTGTAGGAGGGAAGCTGAGAATTGTGTGGGATCAGTGATGATCGAGGATTGTGGGTGTGTTGAAGGTTTCTAAAGTATTTGTGAAATGTTGAGTTCTGATAAGTTCTGAGTGATTGATGAATTCTTGAGAGTAGTTACTCGAGAAATTCAGTGTTAGACGTGTATTCGAGTGTTTGAATGTCGATAAAGATTGTCCTTCAATCACGAATTCAGAGACTTATTTATACTGTTAGAGTAGTAACACCACTGACCCCTGTAAGTGTGACAGTTTCTTGAGTGAAAGAGTAGGAAAGTGGGAGATCATGGTAAATTCAGTTCCATGTCGTGTGGAGACTTGGCTGATCGTGCACCCACTACTTTGCTGACTCCTTCAACCGTTGACACGACTTACGCACATTTCTCGTCGTGGGATGAATCCACGTGCCGTAGACCGCCAGACCAAAACCCTAAGTGATATCCCCCCATTTGTGACGTGATTGATGTTTCACGAATCGTGGAGCCTGCGGGGCAGACGTGTTTAGGTTAGTCAATTATTGACTGATTAGACACTGAGTCTAAGTTTGGTGATTCAAACATGAATGGTGATGCTCAATGATTCATGGGTCGAACATGCAGTTCTTTGGAGAGATGTCAGTATGACTAGTTACTGACTAGTTGAGTGGTTGAGCAAGTATTTCCGCGAATTATAAGAATTTAATGAGCAACTGAGCAAGTATTACTCAATTCACCGAATTATGGAAAATTGGTGGGCATTTGAGCAAGTATTGCTCAACTCTCCGAAATTAAGGATTTGATGGAAACTGAGCAAGTATTGATCAATTCACCAAAATTAAGGATTTGGTGGGCAACTGAGCAAGTATTGCTCAATTCACCAAATATTGGAGAATTGTTGAATATTGACTATTATTCAGGCGATTGAGAAAGTATTGCTCGATTCAACGAATTATTTACTGGTGATGTGACCCAGTAAACTATTAATTAAAATATTGGTAGATTACCGAATATTGTTTAATTAATTTTAGAAATTGATTGATGGATCAACGTAAATTTATTAGTGTTCGAAATTTCTCAGAATGATGGTTTCACAAAGCATTCATTCGAAACCCTAATTTTGGACATTCCTCCATCAATTGGAGAATTGCCGAAAATTGATTATGAGTGATGGAGGGACCAACCACATGGGATGAGGAAAGTCCATGTGATGCCCAGCGCTCGAGTAAGCATGCACCAGGGTTCTCAGTTTGAGAGTTGGTGAAAAGTGATGATTAAATGGGGAGTTCACCATTTACTGAAAATATTGCTGGATTCAGCATTAGGTGTAAAACCTAGTTATGAGAGATGGGACCGACCAAGAGGGCATGGACCGTCTCCTGGTGTTCACGTGACCAAGTGTTAGTCATTTGGAGGATTCTCCAGTTTGGTTGAATCCCTGATTAGCGTCCTTTACTAGAATCGATGTAGAATTCTCATACGAACTCGCATTTCGATGGTACGCCCCTCCATTCGATACGGAAAAGAATTTCCTATCTCCCAGCGTGGGAATATTTAGGTTTTGGGAGGTGAAAACCGCTCGGAAGTAAAACTCTGGAAGAATTCAAGAGGGACGGTAAGAGAGAGTTTTGGGCCCAGTATGAGCGATTGAGCAGATTGGGTCAAAATTGTGAAAACATGTGGGACCGGCTTCGTGCAAAACCTAGGGGTGACCTGGTCGGTCATGGAGGCATGCACGTGTTGCCATGATGTCCATGTCTCCATTCTTAGAGCTTCAGTATTTTCTGATGTGCATTTGAGCGATGTTGTGAATTTTCAGAAGAGTTTCATCTTGGCTGAGAATTCTCGACTTTTTGGTGGAATGATCATGTATGCTCAATTCATCAATATTTTGAAAATATTAAAACAAAATATTTTAATAATCCAAAATTTCCGTGAGGGGCTAGCCGGCCGTGTGACCATGTTGGATTTTGGTTTTGCGTGTTTCGAGCCATATTTGAGAAAATATGGAGAAGTCACGAATTTTGTTCAAACCCAGGAGTTTCACGAGTTGAGGGAAATAATAATAATGAGAAATTAGGGATTGCAAGGTGTGGAACCGATCATGGCTAGGGCATGGCCGGCCGGCCAAGTTGCCCGGTCCCGCACACTTTTCCCTATTTTATTATTATTTTTCGTGAATCCTTGAAGTTATGGAGAGTCCTTGAAAATATGGAGAATCCAGGAAGATATGGAGAATCCATGAAGTTTTGACATAATAATTATAAAAAGCTAAGGATTATGAGGTGTAGGACCGGCCACGGCTTGGGCATGGCCGGCCGGCTAGGTTGCCCGGTCCCGCACACTTCTCCTTATTTTATAATGTATTTGGTGAATCCTCCAAGTTATGGAGAACTCTTGAGTTTTTTGCGCAAATTAGGAAATTTTTCCAAGATGGAGAACCCTCCATGGGTTTATGAGAATTGTGAGAAAATAAAGAAAATAATGGGGAAGCATGGGACCGTCCACGGCTAGGGCATGGCCGGCCGGCGGGCCTGGCCCATAGGCGCTTCCCATTATTTTATTGTTTATTATTTTCTCTCTCCTATTTTGTTGAGAACTCTCCATTGTTTCATGTTTTTTGGATGCTCTTTCACGCATCCGGGTGCTCAGTCGTGCATCATTATCGAGTACACTTGCACCATTTTTGTGGGGCTTACTCAGTAATGGTCCAGATGCCCAATTATTGAGTATTTATTATCAATTCATGAGTATAGTGGAGAATAATTCATGAAACTGATTAATAAAAGTGAATAGATGTTCCATTATTAATTCGTAGGATCAGGCGTGGATTCGACTACGAATTCAGAATAATAAAACGAGCATTACCATCCCATGGGATCGTGGATTCGACCATAGGATCGGAGAAATTGAGATTTATCCATCACCATTTCATGAGATCAGTAGATTCGATCATGAAATCGTAGTAATGAGATAATATAGTTGTTTCATTGTTATTCTATGAGATCAAGCCGCGGATTCGATCATAGAATCAGAACAATTGTTATTGCCATTCCATGGGATCAGGCCGTGGATTCGACCATGGAATAGGAGCAATTGTTATTGCCATCCCATGGGATCGTGGACTCGACCATGGAATATGAGCAAATTGTTATTGCCATTCCATGGGATCAGGCCGTGGATTCGACCATGGAATAGGAGCAATTGTTATTGCCATTCCATGGCATAAGGTCGTGGATTTGACCATGGAATAGGAGCAAATTGTTATTGACATTCCATGGTTTCAGGCCGTGGATTCGACCATGGAATAGGAGCAATAATAGATTATTCTGAGAATTCAGTGGTGAATGTCACATCAGAATTAATCTATGTGCATAGTCAGGAGACGGAAAATCCTGAGGGTACTCTCAGACACTACTTAGAACACCCGAGTATATACACGTCGCTCTACATAGTCAGGATCAGTGAGTGTCACTGTCCTGAAGGCGTTGTTTCTCTCAATCTAACGCAGAACCGCCCAATCGTTCTTCTATGTAGAGGGGGGTCGCTCTCATGTAGTCAGGGAACAATGAGTATCACCAACGTCCTGAAGGCGTTAAGCCCTCTTAACAAACAATTATGTAGGAGGACTGCCCAATTCTATTATTCTACATAGAGGGCACAATGAAATGCCACGGATCGAACGCTCAGCTAGTGGAGGCTTTTCGAAAGACATGTTCATCATGGCTTCGTAAAATATGAATCGTCACATGACTGAAGCCGTATCAGAAACATGTAGTATCATGATTTTACGGTTTTGCCCTTTGTTGAAAATCCACCATCTACATTAAGTCCCCTGCATAGTGGGGAACAGTCATGTTCTGCAGTATGCATTAAATGGTGATTTTCAGTCGACGAGGTCTGGTTGAACTCGGTCTACAAAGGTAGTTTCAGAATCCTCAATTTACTCCAATGAGATCATGTATGAGCAAATATGCAGATGACGATTCTGATAGTAAGGTAGAGTGTCATCTCACGAGTGTGGAGAGATAAGGCACTGCTGATTTGGGATGTTTGGAAGCTTGGTTATGGTCGATTTAGGATTTGCGGGCCCAAGTCCAAAAAAAGGAAACCCATGTTTTATTAGGTTTTATGAAAACTCAAGTTTTTTTTCAAAGCATGAATTTGTAAATAATTGTAGAAACGTAGGTTTGTTCGTAAAAGTGATAAATAATAATCCTTAGAGTTAAAGGAACTTTGAAAAGACCTGGAGTTCATGATGAAAATTTATTTATTAACTTTCAAAATTTTGTTTGAAACATGTAGACTTTTACAAAAATAGAAAAGACCCTCGTTTCATAGACAGCTCAGGAGAGGAAGACAAATATATACATATATATATTAATTTATTTTATTTTATTTTTTTAATTTACATGAGTTTCACGTTAAAACATGTTTTTTTGTAAAATCATCATTTTGATTTTGAACAACTATTGAAAGTATATAGTTATACATGGTGAAATAATATGTGTATGTGAGTTTTCACAGTTGTGGAATGGATGTCTGTCCATTTTTTTTTAAACCAGTGGATGTTCACTCATTAAAATTTACTTGGGTTGTTCACGGTTTTATGAGAATCAATTTATGACTTTTGAGCAATTGCTGAAAGCAAACAATTGTATGCGTGATAAAATCATGTATGTATGAGTTTGGCGATTTTATAGTGTATGCACATACGTAGAAAATCAGTGAATGTTCACATGAAAGGTTATGTGAATTATTCATAGTTTCATGAAAAGTCAGGTGTTGGCTTTAAATAATGAATTTTGCTCATCTTGGCAGGTTTGAAGAAGCGAGCAAGTTTTTCGAGGGTTTTACGTTATTATCACTAAGTTTGTGAAACGTAAATAGGTAAGAGTGGAGGATTACCATTTTTGTAGACGTTGTTGTGAGCACCTTTAATCCGTGATTCATTGTTCAGTCGAATCATGTGCTTTGTATGAACGATGTGCTCTGAGTGGTGAGAGATCCTTCATATTGAGTTGTACTCCTGGTTATTCCATTAGCTTCACCTTAGGATGATCGTGTAGTGAGATCCCGAATTAATGTAGACTCCATGAAAAGGGAGGAAAATCTACGGGAGCGGAGAACCCAGAAGTAAGGACTATAAGACGTTAGCAAATGATGTCTAGTCCCCAGCCATTTCTTTGGTGAGCTGTTAGCGCTCCTTGTGTCATGACTTTGCTCGTGCAATTAGGATCACGAGACCAAGGTTTGTCATTTCTTTTCAGACTTTTGCTCCATCGACGATCTTCAACTTGCTAAGAAGTTGATGTAAGTATCTCTTTCGTGTAGGTGATTGTGGCATCTCCTTGAATGAAACAATAATAATTGTCATTGATGAATCTAGGAAGAAATCATTGTATATAAGCAGCATGTTGATGAAGCGTGCTCTTCTTTGGGAAATAGGAATATGGAGAATTCCCACAATCCCGAACCGAATGGACATAGAGGAGTTGCCAATGGAGATTCCACCATTGCCGAGCCTCCAAATGGTTTAGAGACTCCCTTAGTAAGTATATATCCTGTGACCTCTTCATAAAAGTACGAAATTTCTGATGAATGACTGAAAACCCATGTGAATATACGAGTAATTTTTCCGAAATACGTCACCAGGAAATTTCAGACTTCAGCTTTTATTAGAAATGCTGTAGAGTCCTCATTTAGAGTCGGATTTTTTATATCCGCATATGTATCTTCAAGCCCATGAAATTTCCAAGCTTTTCTTAAGAAGCGTTTTGAATTTTGAGCATGTTTATGGCCTGAGAAACGCGAAACAGTAAACTTCCAGGAGATATTCAGAACTTTTCCAGATCGCACATTGTGTGATGTTTTGGCCACATCTCCTCGCTCGTTTATCCGATTGTCATGAAATCTTGATATGTTGTAGAGAACTTTCATACGAAGAGAATGGTACATAACCCATCTCTAGATTCCACCAATTCCTCCCAGTTCGTCATTGAACATAGGGCAGTGTAAATTTTCTTCAGCTGAGTTCATTTGAAAACGTGTTTCATGACCTTTACACTATTTGTGCATGTCTTAGATGTGTAATAAGGAACATAAATGATGTTAGTTCACTTAATTTCTTAACTTTATAGTTGTATTGGGTTTCCATGCTTGAATCATTCTAATACCATGTAATCTTCGCATTAGGTGCCGAATGTCGAAGTTGGGAATCACGAATCCAGTTATGACGGTTTGGGAAATCCTGGAGCTGTCGGTGATGAGACTCTCATCTCTGCACCTCAGGATCATGAAGTGATGGTTGTTGATGCCACAGAGGTGGCGGAAACTCCAATTGTGCCTAAGATGGTGGAACCCGAATCAGGAATGGCAGAAGCTGCTTCGTCTGAAGTTGTCTCTATGATTGTTGAGGAAGCTCTAGTAATTGAGAAGCGTATGATAGCGCATGAATATCCTAATGCATGGATTGTTTATGCTCTTCCCTTCAGTGAGACACTCCCAAATCATACGCTAGTTGGTGGATTTAGCGTTCCCACTGGGTATGTTTCTATGTACGAGAAACTGTGGAAGTTATGAATCCCGTCCAAGAATTGTTGCTTGCATGTTGTATGCTCTAGGAGATGTAGAAACCTCATACGACGTCGAAATTCGATGCTTGACCCCAACTTTTGAATCTAAGAGACTGACTTATCAAATGAGAAAAGAATCACTCGATTTGGAGTTGTAGAGATCAGCCAACGAAGCGCGCACATTTGTAATTTGTAATCCCGTATAAATTTTTCAGATTTTCATTGACCTGACGGTAAAGGCCATATATTTCATCTCGTATGTCCGATTGATGTGCCCTTTTGGTATGTTGTAGAAGAAACATAGACGAACATCTTTCGTTGAGGAAGTATTGTCCTATTTCTCACCCATTGGTACGTTTTTGTAAACCCATGGCTTGAAGTGTGTTGTATATCATTTGTAGAGGTGATGAGAACATCTTGTAGAAGTCTTTGGATTATGTCCCCCGGTCATGCCAGCTTTGGGAATACTTTCATGTGAGCATGTTATCAGGCCTACACATCTTGATATGAGTCATTATTTCTTGGAGAAGTCCTCTTCATGTGTAACACTTTAGAGAATGGTTATTTGATGAAGTCATGTCATGAGGATGTTGCTCCTGAGACCGTTATTGACACTGAGATCACGATTGTATTTTCTCCAGAAATTCTTATTGATGCTGAGACCATGGATGAAGTTACTCCATATATACTTGTTGATGCAGATACTACGGTTGAAATTTCTCCAGAGACCGAAAAGGCTATAACCATATTATCAATATAGTTTTTTGGTCCTTCATCCAGTGAGCTGTGAAGTGACTTTGTCAGAGAATTGATATTGTTGTGGCAGATAGCAGCAGTAGGCTTTATCCTGGAAGTGATTGGTGAAGAGAGGGAGTTCCTCGGTCGTGCAGAGGTTTGTGATGTAGAGAAGTCTCGTTGATGAAGTTTCATAGAATCAGCTCAGGTTGCACAGTGTATGTTGAAGGAGTCAGCACCATTCATGTATGAATGATTTTGCATTTGCTTCAGATTCCTTATCACGGGATGATGAAGATTTATTGATTGTAGTTCAGTTACACTTTGATCGTGTTGGTGTTGAATCAGTGTCGAGATATTTGTGCTGAAGCCAGAGGCGCTATTATCAAAGGTGTACTCTTTGATTGGGAGTACAGTTTGAAGGCTTCTTAGAGGCTTGAGCATTGAACTGTTATACCCCTTAAGCATGTCTTAGGTTAGGTTTGATCGTCTCGGCCCCAACTATCTTCTGTTGATTCAACATTCCTTTCGTTGCGGTAGTGGGATTCAATACTTGTGCAAACATTAGAGCTTTCCAATTTTATGGCACACATGGACACTTCTGCAAAGCTATGGAGAAACGGCCGAAGTGTTTTTTCTATGCTTGGACATCACCTCAATAATAAATGTCTCAGTGCTCGATTCGGAGGAAAGCACTTGGTAAAATATCGGTGAAGCTACCATTCATAACATCTTGCAGAGTTGCTAGCGGAATTGAGTCCCCATGCTAGAATAGCATGTGAGGAAATAAATGACACATACATGGAATGAGACTTACCTGAGTGCGAAACCTCTTGTATATGCATCTTTTGCAGGTTCTTGCTTCAACTTCGTCAAAGTTTGATATTCCTCCAAATGCTCTGATGATGGAATGTTTGCCAAATATTTTGGATCAGAACTTTCTTTGTTGGAGAGATGTGCAACTAAAGGCTCTTTGTCAGTAGTCATGTTTTCAGCGTGGATTCACGTTCGTCTGAAGACCATGTTATATCCTGGATCTTCCTGATTATGTGAGACCAGGTTTTTGTCGAGGTTGATTCAACTTTCTATGCTGAGAGTGCTGAAAACGTATGCATCTCTGAGCGTTCCTTCATGGTATCTTATTGAGGTGAGAGCATGAGTAGATTCTTGTCGAGTGATGCCTGCGACTCTGAGGGATTTCAGAGGGATGATATTGACAGCAGTGCCAACGTCGACTAATTCTCGTCTAAATTCGTTCTCCTCGATATGCACCATGGTGAGAAGTCCTGATAGACATATTTTTATGTCTAATTTATCTCGCTTCTTTATATTGATAGTGCTCATTTTTGTACTTATTATGGTGTTTTATGTGTGAGTAGGTATTTTTGGCCAATAAACATTTTTGGAAAAAAATTGGCTCGAAAAGTTGTCAAAAGCACCCCGGAGAACATTTGATATACGGACCCCCAGTTTGGATAAGGGGAAACCTAAGGGGCACCCCTAAGACAGCTACTATTCGCACCCCAGCTGAGGATAGGGGGCGACCAGCTTTTTCCCCAAATTTGAATTTCAGAAAAGGCGGGAAAACATGAGCAGTGAAGAACATTTTAGGGTTGGATTTTCGGAACTGATTGGTGGAGATTCAACCGCCGGATTTAGCTTTGTTGGACCTGTTAACACTAAACAGTCTTGGTATAGTCATTATAATCGAAAGAGTTGGGCTAGAATTACACAGGTTCCATAAAACAGAGGAGGAGTATCACGGGAAAGTTTGGGCTAGATTGTGATCGAGTTTTAGTCAGATTTTGACGTGGAGATGGATTAGGATTATCTTGATTCATTGAAACAGGGATGGTAATCCCTTTAGATTCGGAAAAATAGGCATCAATCTTCGGTTTGGATAAAACAGGGAGTTTCGTGTATTCTCGGCAGTTCAAGTTCATACTAATGGAAAGTACGTGGAGATAAGGAAGGAGAGCTTGCTGTTAGATTCAGTAGTATCCTATACAGAATCTGAGACGTTGGATTTGGTTCAGAAACGCGTAGAGGAGAGTTTGGAAAGTGGAAAAGTCTGGGACTTTATGCCGAAGAAAAGAGGATATTTAATCGAACTTTAGGGTTGGTGTTGAGTATAAAAAGGCTTCTGGGAAGTCAAGGAAGGTTCACATACACTTTAAGGGAAGTTTAGGAGCATTGCAGAGCAAAAATATCAAGTTTCAGAGTTCACAGCGAGAGGTTGAAGAAGAACCAGAGAACAGCACTTAAGGACAGTCGTTTATACCGTGACCTTTTCTTTAAAATTCAATACCTTTGTCACAACTTCTGTAACAATTATTTAGAGTTCGCAATAGTTCTGTGTTAGGGTTCTTTGTAACAGTGGTTTTGTAACAATTATATCTGTTACGAACACGTTGTTTTATACCTTCTCTTCTATTTAATCAACTTTTGAGCAACAAACATGTATTTTGAGCAAGTGGTTAATATGAGGAGCTAAACCCCATTGCTGAGGCGATAGAGGAAGCTATTTTTCCAACAAAAAGTGGTATATTCTATTTTATCTTTTCATTTGCAACTATTATATGATTATTTGCCTTGAAATATTATTGAATATGATTTTTTTTTGAGTGATTGTGATTTATTTTGATGGAGTATGCTTAGTTTTAAGACTTTTGATGCTTCATACTTGGTATTTACAATTATTACTTGTGAAAATATACTTGTTGCAATAGTTTAGAATCAACTTGATTAATTATTGGATTAAATCACTTTGAACTTGGAAAATAGTGGAATCTTAGCCTCAGTGTTCTTTTAATATTGATATCAACTTTGTCAGTGTTTGCTATAATTTTTAGTGCGTTTTCTATTTTAGTTTTGAATTTAAGTCTGAAAAATCCTTCACAAGTCTGAGAGGAACGATAACTTTACTACCACTTTACAACGACAATTAAAATCACATCAATTTTTGGCCCCGCCGACGCGGACTTGTTTTTAGGGTTTTATATTTATTTTTTAGGTTTTTATTATTTTTTGTTCTATTTTACGTTTTTGGGTATTTATCTTTTGTATACAGGTTTTGGATCATAAAGAAAGTTGAGCCAAGGAGTTTGGTGATTTCATAAAGACTTTGAGCTAAATATTAAAGCAAAGAGAACGGAAAATAAGACAGTTTTATTTTAGTTATATTTTTATTTTATTTTTAGGGTTTTGTTTATTTTTAGAAAAAACTGTTTTAGGTTTATTTTTTTTGAATTTTTTTTATTTTTTTTTTTGGACACTTGAAATTTTGGACTTTGGGACTTTTTTTTTACCCTACGGAAGGGTACTTTAAATATAAATTGTTTGCAGAGAATGAGCACAATTACGATATTGTCTCTACACCTTGGGTTCGTACACTGACATAGGAGTCAGTGGCCCGAGTCGACTACAACCGATTCATCCCCCATCTGGAACGGGAGGTAAGATTCTAAACACTCGCGAATCCCCTGTCAGCGAGTTACTGGACTCCTTCGCATGCATATATGTTGAGGACTGAATACAAACATTTATTTTTCTAGTAAAGGGAAAGGCCTGTCCATATAAGATAAGGGTTAGGATTTCATCACCGTTCTCTTCTTGACCGCCTTAGGAACACGTAACCTACGCGTACCTAAGCCTTAAAATTTTGACTAGAACGAGACCGATAAGGTAACGAGCTTAATAGGAAAGTCATTCGAAAAATATTGGTTACTCTTTTAAGCATACTTCAAAGTTCTTGATGGTTTCTGTGAGTTGAATGCGTGACTGCGCCGCCTTGTAATATCGGTGAGGCCTTGGGTATAAAAGCTCCACTAAGCTTCCCTCGCCTCAATTCAACTTACTTTGACTCGAATTGATTCCAAAGGGGTTTTCTTAAATTGTAACGAATTCCCTTTCGAAAAATTAGAAGCTGGTCTAGAAACAATCTAAGTGGAGCCATCATGCTTTTTCTTTGCTAGAAATCTATAGGTTTGATTTGGTTGAGTCAGCCATGATTTGTGATTGCTTAGAATCCCTTTCCATATTTTCTTTTATATGCCTGAACGTAAAAGAGACTCCTTAGGTAGATTTGTTAAAGAGAAACCTAGTAGTTCTAAGCGTCTCGATTACCTCAATTTAGAAGTCCGATTTTTGAAAAGTACAGTTTTGAACCTCCGTATTTTACTGAGGATAGAATCCCTATAGATACTGAGGAGAGAATCCCTACAGAGCCAGAAATGGCAACTTTGAAAAATTTGTTGAATCCGACTAGGACTACTCGTCCCTCATGTATCAGGTTAGCTGAAACGGAAGTAACTTATGAACTTAAACCTGGGACCTTACAGATGCTACCAATCTTTTTAGGGAAAGAAAATGAAAACCCATATTTCCATGTTAGGGACTTTGAGGAAATTTGTAGTACTCTGAAGATTAGAAACCTTGATGATAATGCTTTGAAACTTAGGTTGTTCCCTTTTTCCCTAAAAGATAAAGCTAAATCATGGTTATATAGTTTGGATTCCAATTCAATTGAAACATATGAACAACTTACTTCTGCCTTTTTGAAAAAGTTTTTCCCTAGGCACAAAACATCGTCTATTAGGACGCAAATTTGCACATTTTCTTAACAGGAGGGAGAATATTTGTATAGGTATTTGGAAAGGTTCAACGATTTATTAGCCCAATGTCCTCATCATGTTCTATAAAAGGTTAGGTTAGTTCAGATCCTTTATGATGGTTTAGATTATTCCACTATGACCACAGTAGAGGCTATGTGTACAAGTGGGTTTGAAAACCAAACAGTTGATGAGGCGATGACATTTTTGAGTGAAATCGCCGAAAAGACCCAACAATGGGAAAACAATAGGGGACCCCAGAAAACAATTCTTCTAGGTAGAGGAAACGTTAATAAGGTAGAAGGAGGTTATGAATCAGATGCCAAAATTGCTGCTATAGCAAAAAGGTTAGAAGCTTTAGAAGTGGGTCACACTAGTGGTAGTAGTGGTAGATTGGAGCCTTTTTTGGAAGGCCAGAATAATGAAGAGCAAGCCAATGCTCTTTATAATAACACTATATTTGATAGCCGTCAAAAGATTGACCCATATTCAGAAACCTATAATCCTGGTTGGAGAAACCATCCGAACCTTTCGTGGTCTAAGGGCCAGAGTCAGAGTCAGTTTAGTAATTCTAATGCTCCCCCGGGTTTTGGCTATACTAAGAGTCCTTCAGGAACAGCTCAGTTTCAGAATCAGTCAGATAAGAAAATCTTGAGTTTAGAAGAGTCTATCAACTTGTTAACTCAGCAAACTGCAAAATTTCAGCTATCAGTAGAACAGAGTCTACAAGCTAGTAACAAGATAGGACATGAAAATAGTCAGGTTATTTCCGAGTTAAAAACCCAGGTTGGTCTGATAAATGAGTCTTTGATAGAAAAAGGTAAGTTCCCTAGTCAAACACAACCCAACGCTAGAGGAGTTCATGACGTAGGTGCAAAACCATCGAATCATTTGAATGCTATTAGAACCCTTAGGAGTGGTAGAGTAGTAGACAATCAGGTAACCATGCCCGATAATGAACATACTGTAGTTCACCCCTCAGGAACACCACTAGCTGATGGGGCTGATAAAGTTTCCGATGATGTCAATTATGTTCCTGATAGGTCTGATGATGTGCCTAGAGCCCAATTTCCCAAGATTTTAGTACCAACAAAGAAGGAATCGAACTTTAATGACATATTGAAGGTTTTTAAGCAAGTTACCATAAACCTTCCTTTATTAGATACAATTAGGCAAATTCATGCTTATACTAAGTTTCTTAAGGATATGTGTACGCGAAAGCGAAAGCATAGCGTCCATAAGAAAGCCTTTTTAGCTAGCCATGTAAGTTCAATCATTCAGAACACTATGATAGGTGTATAATACACCTAATTTACTATCTAGTAGTTTATGCTTTCTTTTCTATTTTTCTTGTGAATTATGTATTTTAGTGTGTTTTTGAGCTATTAGGTACTCTGGAGTCGCACTGAGGAAAAGAAGAAGGAATCACCCAAATTATGCAAAAAGGGCAAAATTGTCATTTCATAGGGCGAGCACTATCTGGAGACCGGTAATGGTTAAGGGGAAACTCTTTTGGAGGTATACTAAACGCAAACCAGCTACGGTTAAGGGGTTGTCATTTGGGGTACCCCTTATCATTTATTAGAAGGTGTAATTATCACTGGGTGGTTTTATATTGGGTGCAAATATCGTCCGTGTTTATAACCCTAGAACAAAAACAAGAGAAATCATCTTTCTCTTTTATTCTGAATCTGACGAAGAACAGCAGCTGCTATTATCAAATCCGTTTGATTTGCAAAGAAATTGAAGAAAATCCTCTCTCAATCGTTCACTCATTCACTGAATTGATATTTGAGCCGGTGTTCGCTGCTGTGATGAGACGAGAAGATGCTGAGAGACAACAAATCTGAGATGGGTTTACGGTTAGTTTAGGGTTCTTTGGATGAATTAGATATGGAGTTGGGTTTGATCTTGATTCGATTGATTGATGGGAACTGTTGGTGTTGTTTAAAAGGGATCTGATAATGGCTGAGATGTTGATGTTGTTGGCGGTCTCTACAACTGAGATAGATGTTAATCGAGATGGATGAAGCTGCCGTTGTTTGTGATGGTGATATGCTGCTGTGGAAATTGGATTGAGGTTCCAAGTTTTAGCTGAAAATCGGAGATGGGTTCGATTCGTTGTCAAGATAAGGAAGAGGAAGATATAATTGTTGTTGTTGATTGAAAGAACTATCATGGATTGAATCTGGGTACCGCAACTGCAGGGTTAGGAAATAACTGGAACTAATGGCAATCATGGAAGAGCTAGTGATGATTTGAAGCCATGTTACTGAACTAGATGTATGCCTAGGTGTGTCACATGGAGAAGAAAAGAAAGGCCTGAAAATGGCCGAAAAGTCCTACAATTAAACGGAACACGGCCGGATTTCTATTCCGGCGAGTTGACTCATGCCGGCGATGATCCGATCTGACCCAGTGACTTGCTAACCCGACTCGGTTAATCAGCTGAGTAAGACCGAGTTAGACTGCTGACTCGATGTCTGAATACTCTCCCCTTGACCCGCTGACTAACAGTTGACTGACGTTTGACTTTTGACCGTTAGTCATAACGGTTGACGGACGGAATATACCTTGACCGGGGGAGAATCTCATGTGGCCGGCGGCGACGGATTCCGTCCAAAAACACAGTTTTCCGGTGACCAAAAATGCAGAATTTTGGGTGGACTTCTCTCATGTGTGTGAAGACTTAGAATTGGGAATTGGATGAAAACTTGGAAGTTTTGGAGAATTGGACTAGAAATTGGAATATGGCTCAAATTGGGAAAGTGGTGTTCTTTTGGAATGAGAATTCTTTTCCTACAAAGACATGGAGCGTATTGAAGCCTATAAATAAAGGAGTTCTCTACAACTTTTTACACACATCTACTTTGGAGAAGGAGTTAAAGTGCACAAGGATTGGAGGAATGAGCAACCATCATCTTTTCAATAAGTTTTTCTTTCTTCTTTAATTATTATTATTATTGTGTGAACTCCGAACTATGAGTAACTAATTTGATTGAGGATGAATTCCTAGTTCTTAACATATGGTTTGAGTTTTGTTTCAATTCTACTTTGAAGTTTTTCATATGATTATCGTTTGTTTTTACTAATATGAGTGTTTATGATTGATTGATAGGTTATTTAGGATGCATACTAAATTGATTTGTTAATTTGATCTAAATCTAGTGAAGGTTAGGGGATAAGTAATCGTTTCTTGACTCTTTACATAAGTAGAAAACACGAGACCTTGCTGAGGGATTCCGTGGAGCAATTGTGTGTGAAAACAACGCTAGAAAGTGGACCAAGCGAACCGAGTCTAACTACTAGTACTAAACCTAAGTTCATAAATCTTAATGCGTTCGGGGAATTACATCTTGTAAGCGAACCTCAAGTTGGTTCTTTTGAATAGAATCTGATAACTAAGCGAACCTGTTTTTCAGTGAAATAAGGAATTTTTGGGTTAGCTAAGCGAACCTGCTATCCTACGGTTGGTGATAATCTATGACTAATAAAAAGTGGAAAAGAACATAACTTTAATCATTGTTTTGCAGCGAAGAAGGATTCCTTGATCTAATTTCTCTTTATTGATTACCCTTACCTTTTTAATTGCTTTGTTTATTGTATTTACTTTCTTAAATTCTTAACCAATACCCCCCTTTGTGTGACAATTTTACAACTAGAATCTCGTGCTCCTCGTGGGATCGATCTTGACTACCCTATATTACTTGTTAATTAGGTAGTAAAATATTAATTAATTTGTTGTGGTTACGACACGCATACAAATTTTGGCGCCGCTGCCGGGGAGCATCGGGTGATTTTAGTTGTTTTCTTTTTACTTTTTGCTTTATTCTTGCTTTGTTGGATTCTTTATCGTATCTAACTTAGTTTTTGAATTGTTTTTTTAGGTACCGGTTTTCCATGTATGGTGGACAAGAGCACGCATATTAAAACAATCAATACGGTTTTCAACCTCAACATCATGGCAACTTCCAACCATCCTTAGGATACAATCAAAACCAATATTTTGGCTATGATCAAAATCCTACGGAGCCTTATGGATATTCTCATACATATCAACAACCTTATGACGGGTATGTAAGTAAACAATCAAAAGGATGGACGGATAATTATGCTTCTAATACATTGTTTTCTAGTAATGTGCAGAAGGAGAGTTGGGAATATACTCCTCTTCATCGTGTTTTTCCTTCACTTTTTAAGGATATACAATCTAGAAACTCTATACACAGTGGTAAGCGTGTTAATATCCGTAAACTTTCACAAAAGTTATACAAATTGGAAGATGATGGAGACTCGGAAGAGCTTGTCGCAGAAATTAGTAAGACCATTCATATGGAACTTAAACGACGTCGGGATAAAGGTTATGAAACCGATGAAGATTCTTATTATGGTGATTCCGATAATGAAGATGATTGTGTTGAAAAGGACCAACCTTTGGAAACTTTTGATGACGCTAGTGTAGTTTACTCGAGCCTTGATCTTAATAATGATCAATCACCTATTCAAAAGGTAGAGCTTGAGGAAGATGCATTTAGTGCTTGGAAAAAATTCCTTAGGGAAAATTATGAGTCCGCAGAAGTTTATGAAAGTTGCAACCATGAGGAAGTTATTCCAACTCCGGATCATAATAACGATCCTTCACCTATTCAAAAGGAGGAGATTGTGTGTGACTTGCCTATTGTTGTAAACGGTATAACACCCTCACAAGAAGATCTTACAATTTTTACCGACGAAAATCATTTTAGTGAATGGCCCGATTCCGATGATGAAGATGTTGAAGAGGTGATGCTCGATAATGGAACCGAATTGATTGAATTTGTGGAAGACCCAATTGAACTTGCTAATGATTATGATGATGCCGATACTTTGGTTAAGGTAGAAAATGATGAAGAATGGTTGCAAAGTTTGATAGAGGACCACGATATGCAAGAGGCAAGTAATTCACTCGAATTTTTTAAGGATGAGGAGGATTCCGTAATACAAGAAATTGTGCAGGGTTTGTCTAACCCTTTGCATATTGATTCTTCTCCTTTACCTCTTATTGGATTGAATGTATGTGCTTCCAAAGTACTTTTGAATGATTTTGTTTCTCGATATCCACCATTGGAAACACTTGATGCTAATACTATGTAGGTTTTCCAAGAGGAATACATAGAAATTCCCAAATTCTATGTTCTTTATACACTTCCGGGTGTGGACAAGAATAAGTGTGGGGGAAATTTCTATCGGGCGATAACTTTACTATTATTTTGTTGTGCTAATATTTGTATGGAGTTATTGTATGCAAAACAGGTACCATGGGAGGATCCCCAAATTTTCGATTGTTAGTGTATGGGGAGTGAATTTTACAAGAGCCATGTCGGGCCGTCGACTTTAAAACAAGCGCTAAGTGGGAGGAAACCCACCGGTTTTGTATCTCTTATCCTTATCCTTTTTCTTTTTATTATTTTATTTATTTTTCTTGTTCCATATCATGTTAGGATTTCCCACCTTGACTTTACTTGGACGATTCAATTACATTGAGGACAATGTAAGGTTTAAGTGTGGGGGAGTGGCTAAGCATATATTTTTGCATAAAAAAAAGAAACTTTTGCATGAAAATTTCAACTTTTAGAGATTTTAGAGTCACGAGCATGCTTCTAGGTATGATTACATAGAGAATTCTGACCGACATAATTGAACTTGGAAATGTTAGGGAACTACGTTCGATTTATTGCTTGTTAGAGTGTTAAATAATGGATTTAATCATGCCGGTGATGCAAATTAGGAGCAGAGAAGAATGCATTATTAGAGTTGATGATCAATCATTAGTGGAGACTACCCATTTTCATATCATGTGAGGCACCGACCAGAATTTTTCCATTTGACTAAAAAAACTTTCTTTTGAGTGTGTGTCACCGTACGTTAATTCTGGGTAGAATGGTGAGCTACCCAACTTCACACCAATTTCAGCACTATTTTTGATCTCTTGAGTGCTAATTTTTGTCAATCATGAGGGTGACGTCTATGGATGAAAGCCTCCTTCTTGTAGTTCGATTTGCAGTTAACACCATTCTCTCAACAACGGGTCCATAGAAACACCATAATCATCAACAACAAGGGAGCGACATCAAAATCTACAAGGAAAGTTGAAAAGGTTCAAGGTTTGCAAGCAACAATGGAACAAGAAAAAGAGCAAATTTTTATTCAAGTAAAGCAACATACAATGAGAAGATTTTTACATATATGTTGAAGACTTACAATGCAATGAGGTAATTCTATATCCAAGTATTAAGACTTTTTTTCAAGAGCGAAGAAAAGCAAAAGGTGAAAATTATTGAAGTTTATGATTTCCAGACGATACAAGTTGTGAAGAATCAAGCGGTAAAGTACTTTTCCACGGCCATGGTTTATTTTATTTTTCACTTTGTTTTGTATTTTGTTTCTCTTGTCTAAAAAAAAAAATTGAAAAAAAATAGAAAAAGAAAAAATATGAGACAAGAGAAATATCTATTATTGTTTTGTTTTGAATAAGCCGTGGGGAAGGAAAATTTATAAGGAAGTTTCAAGCGACAAGGAGTTAAGGAAAAAGGTTACAAATTGTCGAGGATCTATGAAATTCGAAAGTTTATCATCAATAGTTGAAGCCGAAGACCAAGAATATGAAGACAAGGAGCGGAAGACGTTTCTATTGGATGCCGTGAGAGTGGTGTTATCATAATTGGCAATCGCATGTGAAGGTAAGTAAGTAATCTCATCCTCAATATAAGTGGTTGATTTCCTTTCTTAGAGATCGTTAGAAAAATGGTTTTTCAAAATGTTAAAAGATGTGGGTTTTTTAAAATTTCGGAAGATGTCCTTCCCACCATTCAACGTGTTGCAGGAATTCTCTCTTCATTCCCACCTGCACACATGTGAGACCCATAAAAAAGCCGTCTTTTTGAGTGCAATTATCATAAAATCCTTTTTGGTGAGGCAGAAGTCGAGGCGAAATGCTTATTGATCGTTTATCAAACACGTGTTCTCTCATTATGGTGTGGTTATTTCTCACTCAACATTTAAGAATGAGAATATGTTCTTTAGTATTTCTAACTTCTTATTACTAGCATGCAGAAACTCTATGTCTTCATAACTCTTAGGATGCTTGGGACGCTGGAACGCTTTGTTGTAAGTTTTAGTTTGATTTGCTCGAGGACTAGCAAAGTCTAAGTGTGGGGGAATTTGATAGGTGTAGAATACACCTAATTTACTATCTAGTAGTTTATGCTTTCTTTGCTATTTTTCTTGTGAATTATGTATTTTACGTGTGTTTTTGAGCTATTAGGTACTCTGGAGTCGCACGGAGGAAAAGAAGAAGAAATCACCCAAATTGGGCAAAAAGGGAAAAATTGTCATTTCATAGGGCGAGCACTATCTGGAGCTCGGTAATGGTTAAGGGGCAACTCTTTTGGAGGTATACTAAACGCAAACCAGCTACGGTTAAGGGGTTGTCATTTGGGGTACCCCTTATCATTTATTAGAAGGTGTAATTATAACTGGGTGGTTTTATATTGGGTGCAAATATCATCCGTGTTTATAACCCTAGAACAAAACAAGAGAAATCATCTTTCTCTTTTATTCTGAATCTGACGAAGAACAGCAGCTGCTGTTATCAAATCCGTTTGATTTGCAAAGAAATTGAAGAAAATCCTCTCTCAATCGTTCACTCATTCACTGAATTGAGATTTGAGCCGGTGTTCGCTGCTGTGATGAGACGAGAAGATGCTGAGAGACAACAAATCTGAGATGGGTTTATGGTTAGTTTAGGGTTCTGTGGATCAATTAGATATGGAGTTGGGTTTGAGCTCGATTCGATTGATTGATGGGAACTATTGGTGTTGTTTAAAATGGATCTGATAATGGCTGAGATGTTGACGTTGTTGGCGGTCTCTACAACTGAGATAGATGTTAATAGAGATGGATGAAGCTGCCGTTGTTTGTGATGGTGAGATTCTACTGTGGAAATTGGATTAAGGTTCCAAGTTTTAGCTGAAAATCGGAGATGGGTTCGATTCGTTGTCAAGATAAGGAGGAGGAAGATATAATTGTTGTTGTTGATTGAAAGAACTATCATGGATTGAATCTGGGTACCGCAACTGCAGGGTTAGGAAATAACTAGAACTAATGGCAATCATGGAAGAGCTAGTGATGATTTGAAGCCCTGTTACTGAACTAGATGTATGCCTAGGTGTGTCAGAGGGAGAAGAAAAGAAAGGCCTGAAAATGGCCGGAAAGTCCTATAATTAAACGGAACTCGGCCGGATTTCTATTCCGGCGAGTTGACTCGTGCCGGCGATGAGCCGATCT
Source organism: Papaver bracteatum (assembly GCA_023529315.1). Taxonomy (NCBI): domain Eukaryota; kingdom Viridiplantae; phylum Streptophyta; class Magnoliopsida; order Ranunculales; family Papaveraceae; genus Papaver; species Papaver bracteatum. The sequence goes on along the minus strand of JAJJWX010004745.1, from coordinate 1,479,658 downwards.
GACCCAGTGACTCGCTAACCCGACTCGGTTAATCAGCTGAGTAAGACCGAGTTAGACTGCTGACTCGATGTCTGAATACTCTCCCATTGACCCGATGACTAACATTTGACTTTTGACCGTTAGTCATAAAGGAGTTCTCTACAACTTTTTACACACATCTACTTTGGAGAAGGAGTTAAAGTGCACAAGGATTGGAGGAAGGAGAAACCATCATCTTTTCAATAAGTTTTTCTTTCTTCTTTAATTATTATTATTATTGTGTGAAATCCGAACTATGAGTAACTAATTTGATTGAGGATGAATTCCTAGTTCTTAACATATGGTTTGAGTTTTGTTTCAATTCTAATTTGAAGTTTTTCATATGATTATCGTTTGTTTTTACTAATATGAGTGTTTATGATTGATTGATAGGTTATTTAGGATGCATACTAAATTGATTTGTTAATTTGATCTAAAGCTAGTGAAGGTTAGGGGATAAGTAATCGTTTCTTGACTCTTTACATAAGTAGAAAACACGAGACCTTGCGGAGGGATTCCGTGGAGCAATTGTGTGTGAAAACAACGCTAGAAAGTGGACCAAGCGAACCTAGTATAACTACTAGTACTAAACCTAAGTTCATAAATCTTAATGCGTTCGGGGAATTACATCTTGTAAGCGAACCTCAAGGTGGTTCTTTTGAATAGAATCTGATAACTAAGCGAACCTGTTTTTCAGTGAAATAAGGAATTTTGGGGTTAGCTAAGCGAACCTGCTATCCTACGGTTGGTGATAATCTATGACCAATAAAAAGTGGAAAAGAACATAACTTTAATCATTTTTTTGCAGCGAAGAAGGATTCCTTGATCTAATTTCTCTTTATTGATTACCTTTACCTTTTTAATTGCTTTGTTTATTGTATTTACTTTCTTAAATTCTTAACCAATACCCCCCTTTGTGTGACAATTTTACAACTAGAATCTCGTGCTCCTCGTGGGATCGATCTTGACTACCCTATATTACTTGTTAATTATGTAGTAAAATATTAATTAATTTGTTGTGGTTACGACACGCATACACACTACAAATCCAAAGTACAAAGACCCAGGTTCCCCTACCATTGCTTGCACAATAAGTAAATTCCGAGTAGAGAAAGCTTTACTTGACTTAGGAGTTAGTGTGAACTTACTTCCGTACCATGTGTACTTACAACTAGGACTTGGTGAAATGAAACCTACTTAGATGACACTGCAGTTAGCTGATAGGTCTGTCAAAATCCCTCGAGGTGTTATCGAGGATGTTCTCATTGAGGTCGAGAAATTTATTTATCCAGTGGATTTCGTGGTCTTAGTACCCAATTTGTCCCTGACCCGGAGAACCAGATACCTGTGATTTTAGGTCGCCCATTTTTAGCTACGTCTAATGCGATCATAAACTGTCGAAATGGTGTGATGAATTTATCTTTTGGTAATATGACTATGGAAATGAACATTTTTAATGTCAGTAAGCTACCTTATGAGCTATATGACACATGTGTTGAAGAGGTGAACATGATAGAAGCCTTAGTTCAGGAGTCATTGCCGAATATTTTGTTTGAAGACCCATTAGAGAGTTGTCTATCCCATTCTGGTTTAGATTTTGATGATGATAGCATTATTGAACAAGTGAATGCTCTATTAGATTCTACTCCTGTGTTAGACACTGATAGATGGAAAGCTAGGTTTGAACCGTTACCATCTTCTGAGACTACCTTAACTCCTTCTTTAGAAGAGCCCCCTAAGTTAGAACTTAAACCACTACTAGATACCCTGAAGTATGTGTTTTTAGGACCATCTGAGACTTTACATGTGATTATTGCCTCCGACTTGGATAGTGATCAGGAAAGTAGGCTAGTAAAAGTACTTCAAGAAAATAAGGAAGCTTTAGGGTGGACTATAGCAGACATTAAGGGTATAAGTCCTACTGTGTGTATGCATCAGATTCATTTAGAGGAAGACTCCAAACCATCTAGGGAGATGCAACGTCGACTTAACCCTAACATGAAAGAGGTAGTTCGAAAAGAGGAGCTTAAGTTATTAGATTCGGGTATTATCTACCCAATTTTAGACAGTAAGTGGGTCATCCCCGTTCAGGTTGTCCCCAAGAAATCAGGTATCACTATAGTCCAGAATGATAACAATGAGTTAATCCCAACTCGAGTGACCACGGGGTGGCATGTCTGTATTGACTATAGGAAATTAAACAAGGTCACAAGGAAGGATCACTTCCCCCTTCCTTTTATCGACCAAATGCTAGAGAGATTAGCTGGACATCGTTATTATTGCTTCTTAGATGGCTACTCTGGTTATAATCAGATCGTTATTGCCCCAGAAGACCAAGAAAAAACCACTTTTACCTGTCCCTTTGGTACCTTTGCGTATAGACGCATGCCTTTCAGGCTATGTAATGCCCCTGCAACCTTTCAGCGTTGTATGATGAACATATTTTTTGATATCGTAGAATGGTTTTAAAGGCCTTTATAGATGATTTTTCAGTGTTCGGTTCATCTTTTGATGAGTGCTTGCATCATTTGACACTAGTGTCGACTAGGTGTAAGGAAAAGAATTTAGTGCTTAATTGGGAAAAATGTCATTTCATGGTTAAATCAGGAATTGTTTTAGGGCACGTCATTTCTTCAAAGGGTATAGAGGTAGACAAAGCCAAAGTTGACCTTATTAAGACTTTACAGGTCCCAAAAACCGTAAAAGATATTAGGTCTTTCCTAGGGCATGTAGGTTTTTACCGTCGATCATTAAGGATTTTAGTTTGATTTCTAGGCCTCTTTGCAATTTGCTTGCAAAAGATGTTAAGTTTGTCTTTGATGATGCTTGTTTAGAGGCTTTTGAGAAGCTTAAGAATTTACTCACTACTGCCCCGATAGTCCAGGCACCTAACTGGAACCTACCCTTTGAAATTATGTGTGATGTTTCAGATTATGCTATAGGCGTTGTGCTAGGTCAGCGAGAAAATAAATTACTTCATGTCATTTACTATGCTAGCAAAACTTTGAATGATTCCCAAATGAACTATACATCTACCGAGAAGGAACTGTTAGCCATCATGTTTGCCTTGGATAAGTTTAGATCCTACCTATTAGGTTCTAAGATCGTAATCTATACTGATCATGCTGCTTTAAAATACCTTTTGTCTAAGAAGGATACCAATCCTAGATTGATTAGGTGGATCCTATTGTTACAATAATTTTCTCCAAACATTAGAGACAAAAAGGGTGCAGAAAATGTAGTAGCAGACCACTTGTCTAGGCTAGTTGTTAGATCCCCTAATGATGCCATTCCTATAAGGGATAGCTTTCCTGATGAGCAATTGTTCTCTGTTTCCCAATCACCTTGGTATGCAAATATAGTGAATTATCTTGCTACTAGTCGAATGCCTAAACATTGGGGTAAACAAGATCATTCTAGGTTTTTAGCCAAGGTTAAGCATTTCTTTTGGGATGATCCTTATTTGTTTAAGTATTGTCCAGACCATATTATTAGGAGATGTATACCTGAGAGTGACCAGTCTAGTATTATCTCCTTTTGTCATGAACATGCATGTGGGGGTCATTTTAGTGCTAAGAAGACTGCTGCTAAGATTTTGCAGTGTGGATTTTACTGGCCTTCGTTGTTTAAAGACTCCAATAGTCATTGTATTTCTTGTGAGCGTTGCCAGAAGTTAGGAACCATTTCCCGTAGAAATATGATGCCTTTGAACCCTATTTTAGTGATTGAGGTTTTTGATGTGTGGGGCATTGATTTTATGGGTCCGTTTCCTAATTCTTGTGGTTATATTTACATACTTGTCGCTGTAGACTATGTGTATAAGTGGGTTGAGGCGGTTCCGTGTAAAACAAATGACCATAGGGTCGTAGTCCAGTTTTTGAAAGAGAATATACTTACACGTTTTGGTACACCGCGAGCTATAATTAGTGATGGAGGTTCACACTTTTGTAATAGACTGTTTGCACTTTTGATGAAACAATATGGTATTACCCATAAAGTAGCAACCCCATATCACCCACAGACTAGCAGTCAGGTAGAGGTTTCCAATAGGGAAATTAAGCGTATTCTAGAGAAAACAGTTAATCCTAATAGGAAAGACTGGTCTTCGAGGCTTACTGATGCTTTATGGGCTTATCGTACTGCGTTTAAGACACCCATTGGAATGTCACCTTATCATTTAGTTTTTGGAAAGGCATGTCACCTGCCTGTTGAGTTAGAGCATAAAGCCTATTGGAATATTAAGCAGCTAAACTTTTCACTTGACAAGGCAGGAGCTCACAGAAATCTCCAGCTCAATGAGTTGGACGAGATTCGTAGAGATGCATACGATAGTGCTAAGGAGTATAAGAACAAAATGAAACTTGTGCATGATAAGAATATTTTATGAAAGTCATTTTCTCCAGGTCAAAAAGTTCTTCTGTATGACACTCGTTTTCATCTATTCCCTGGGAAATTATGCTCTCGGTGGAACGGTCCTTTTGTGGTCCGTACTGTTTTTCCTCATGGAGATGTTGAGATTGAGACACCAGATGGTAGTAGTTCTTCTAAGGTTAACGGTCAGCGATTGAAGCCCTTTTTAGATCCTTTCCCTTCAGGTGATGTTGAGGAGGTCCCTATGGAGGACCCTGTTTACCTTGATTGACCATCGAGACGGTTTTGTATGTTGCATATTATTTTTGTAGGTTTTTGGCTATACTTCACCCAGGTACTATCTTTCCGACTTTTCTCTTTACTATTTCCTCATGTTATTTTTATTTTTGGTACTGTTCTTTAATTAGAAACATTAAGGACAATGTTATATTTAAGTTGGGGGGTGGGGTAGAAACTTTTTGTTACCTTTTAGTTGTAATAAATAAACTCCAGAGACTAGGTGTTTATGCTTATTAAGGATGGCACTAACCAATCTAAGTGGATGGAAGCATTTTGGTTGTAGGAGTTGAGGAACCAATCTGATTAGATGGGAACATCTTGAAGAGTCTATTCATAAAAGCACAGAGCTCGGGTGTTAGAAATAACATGATAGTTTCACCATATCTCGTTGAGTCCTTTTCACTTCTGTTTTTATTTTATTTTGTTTTTAAACTATGTTTCTCTAAGTGATTTGGTGGGGCTCACGATTCAAGTTGTTACCAATGCTAGGGTGAAATAGAGTGATTGAGTTACTAAAAAAAAAAAAAACCAGACCAATTAGACCAAACGAAATAAATTTAAAAAAAAAAAATTAACACTTGGGAATAGCAATATGTGTGTGTTTTCCCTGTCTCTGTCGCCTAAACAAGCGTGGAACGCAGGATCCATGGGAACTATCATGTAATCTGCTGACAAGAAGCATGCGCTTGGATCCAAAAGATCTAATCATGCAGTTAAAAAAAATGTTCAGTGAATAAATCAACCGTTGGTTCCCTTGTATATGCCAGATGAGTTGATCTAGAATTAGGATTATCGACCACTGGTTCCCTTGTATATGCCAGTGTGTTGATATTAGTCAGACCAGTATCTCAGTCCATTAGGATAGGTTCATTTTGGCAGAGGCCTTGACCAGATATGGGAAACACCGTTCACTTAGTAAACATCAAAACCATCTATGTTTTTCTCTATATCTATCTTCTTGATCTATCCATGTGATTAGTTTTGACTCCGTTATATTGATGTCCATAGTGATACTATATGAGTAGATCTCTGTGACTTATATATGAATTTTAGTATGCCTGAGTGCAAAATCGTGTACAATAATTGGAATTTCGCATCAGGGTACTTCCTCTTGTAGTCAATAAGTATGCCAACCAAGGAGAATCTTTAGTTCCTTCCAAGGTTCTGCCTAGATATCTAGGGTCTGGAGTAAAGGTTTTGTGGGTATATCTCTGGTAAGCCCTCCCGAGACTAGGGCTTATTACTTGGCCACTAGGGCCACCTAGGGGTTTAAAGGCTTATTGCATACACTAAATGCAATCGACGATGCCTGCGACAGTGAGTTAGGATTTTATTTATTTTATTATTTTTTCCCGAGGACTAGAAAATAATAGGTTGGGGGTATTTGATAGACACATTTTTGTGTCTAATTTTTCTCGCTTTTTTATATTGATAGTGCTCATTTTTGTACTTATTATGGTGTTTTATGTGTGTAGGTATTTTTGGCCAATAAACATTTTTGGAAAAAAATCGGCTCGAAAAGTTGTCAAAAGCACCCCGGAGAACATTTGCTATACGGACCCCCAGTTTGGATAAGGGGCAACCTAAGGGGCATCCCTGAGACAGCTATTATTCGCACCCCAGCTGAGGATAGGGGGCGACCAGCTTCTTCCCCAAATTTGAATTTCAGAAAAGGCGGGAAAACATGAGCAGCGAAGAACAGTTTAGGGTTAGATTTTCGGAACTGATTGGTGGAGATTCAACCGCCGGATTTAGCTTGGTTGGACCTGTTAACACTAAACAGGCTTGGTATAGTCATTATAATCGAAAGAGTTGGGCTAGAATTACACGGGTTCCATAAAACAGAGGAGGAGTATCACGGGAAAGTTTGGGCTGGATTGTGATCGAGTTTTAGGCGGAGTTTGACGTGGAGATGGATTGGGATTATCTTGATTCATTGAAACAGGGATGGTAATCCCTTTAGATTCGGAAAAATAGGCATCAATCTTCGGTTCGGATAAAACAGGGAGTTTCGTGTATTCTCGACAGTTCAAGTTCATACTCATGGAAAGTACGTGGAGATAAGGAAGGAGAGCTTGCTGTTAGATTCAGTAGTATCCTATATAGAATCTGATACGTTGGATTTGGTTCAGAAACGCGTAGAGGAGAGTTTGGAAACTGGAAAAGTCTGGGACTTTCTGCCGAAGAAAAGAGGAGATTTAATCGAACTTTAGGGTTTCTGTTGAGTATAAAAATGCTTCTGGGAAGTCAAGGAAGGTTCACGTACACTTTAGGGGAAGTTTAGGAGCATTGCAGAGCAAAAATATCAAGTTTCAGAGTTCACAGCGAGAGGTTGAAGAAGAACCAGAGAACAACACTTAAGGATAGTCGTTTATACCGTGACCTTTTCTTTCAAATTCAATACCTTTGTCACAACTTCTGTAACAATTATTTAGAGTTCGCAACAGTTTTGTGTTAGGGTTCTTTGTAACAGTGGTTTTGTAACAATTATATCTGTTACGAACACGTTGCTTTATACCTTCTCTTCTATTTAATCAACTTTTGAGCAACAAACATGTATTTTGAGCAAGTAGTTAATATGAGGAGCTAAACCCCATTGCTGAGGCGATAGAGGAAGCTATTTTTCCAACAAAAAGTGGTATATTCTATTTTATCTTTTTATTTGCAATTATTATATGATTATTTTCCTTGAACTATTATTGAATATGATTTTTGTTTGAGTGATTGTGATCTATTTTGATGGAGTATGCTTAGTTTTAAGACTTTTGATGCTTCATACTTGGTATTTACAATTATTACTTGTGAAAATCTACTTGTTGCAATAGTTTAGAATCAACTTGAATGAGAAAATTGCATAAATATAATTATTGGATTAAATCACTTTAAACTTGGAAAATAGTGGAATCTTAGCCTCAGTGTTCTTTTAATATTGATATCAACTTTGTCAGTGTTTGCTATAATTTTTAGTGCGTTTTCTATTTTAGTTTTGAATTTAAGTCTGAAAAATCCTTCACAAGTCTGAGAAGAACGACAACTTTACTACCACTTTACAACAACAATTAAAATCACACCAAGTCCCCAGTCGTACATCTCTTTGTCTGTCACAGGTGGTTCAGGAAATATTTCCTGAATTCGTTTGCCTAACACGACATGGTTTAGCGCAACAAACATGTCATCTCTTTGGGCCCTTGACAAGTATAACAACTCGCAGGCGTGCTCCATTAAATACTGAACTGCTTCTTTGATCGTCTACTCTGAGTGTGCGAATGTTCTGATTGGGAGAGGATTTCTGTGTACTCCTTCAGTCCCCAGTTCTCCTGAGTCGGAATTTTCTTTGAAGGTGCGCTTCAAATTTCTGCAGTCACGGGTTGGATGACTGACATACCTATGGAAGTGGCAATAGCGTGCATTTTCCATTTGCTCCGCAGTTGGTTCCTTTTTGACAAGAGGTAGCTTGATTGCACCATCTTGGATCCGGACTTCCAGTAGTTCGATCACTTCTTCAATGGGAAATGGGAAATCAGGAACTTCCTCATCATTCTGTTGTGATTGTGCATTTCTAGTCTGGTTGTCCTTACTTGGAGCTTTTGGAGGATGAGACGCTGGAGAAGCATTTTTGTGTTGCTGTGCTTCATCTTTTCTCTTGCTTTCTTCAGCAACATTCAGGAAGCTTCAACATTTTTTGTTGATCAGGCGCCGAGCACTGCTGCTTCGAGTGTCTTTCGATTCCTCCATTTTGACAGTTTTTGTTCTTTCTAGCAAGGCGGGAGCAGTAGTTGTCGATCGCTTGGCTGCTTCGTGAAGTTCCGAAAAGGTCTGGAAGCGGAGATTCTCTAACAAAGCTCTGTAAACAGGGATCATCCCATTGATGCACAAGTCCACCAGTTGTTGTTCGGTAACATTTGGATCATGACAATCCAGAGCTTGGATCCTGAACCTCTTCACATAATCGTTGGGGTTTTCAGTAGTCTTTTGAGCCATCCTCCCCAAGTCAGAAAGGGTAATTTTCTCAGAAACAAAGAAGTATTTCCTGTAGAAAGCATTAATCATTTCTCCCCAATTAGCAATGCTTCCTGGTGCGATTTTATTGTACCATGTGTATGCACGACCCGTCATGGATTTTGAAAAATCCTTCAAGCGGACAACATGGTTGTGTTAATGTTCTCCTAATGCTTCCAAAAATTGAGAAACGTGTTCTCGATCATTTCCCGTTCTGTTGTAGAGTGTGAACGTTGGAGAGGTGTAGCCTTTTAGGAGAGGGATCCTCTGCGTGGATGCATGATACGGAGGTTGATGACGGTGCATGGTCGTTGTATGACCCTTCCTCGATTCTCCATAAAGCGCTCCAAGTCTTCACGGGTGATGAAGCCGGCGGGTTGAGGCTTTGCGGGTTTCATCGTCATTAGGAACAAAAATAACTTCGGGGTCTGTTAGTGGTGAGCGTCGTTTACTTAACAAAATAAAAAGATATTTCCTACTAATTAAATATAATATAGCGGTAGTAAGGATCGTTCCCACGAAGAGTAATGCAATTGTTATGTTATCTAAATCAGCAAAAATATAAAAGAAGGATAATATGGAAAAGATATTGAAGAAATCCTTTGCAATTACTAACCGTTAACTCAACATTGTACCCGTTTATCTCTTGTTAGACTCAATTGTCACCAACCGTAGGAAAGTAGGTACGCTTAGCAATCCCCAAAACTCCTTATATCACCAGATACGGAAGCGCTCAACTACCGGATTCTATTAAAAAGAACCACCTTGACACGGAAGCACTCGACTACAAGATGTAATTCCCAGAACACATTAAGATTTGTGAATTTAGGTTTGATCCCAGCAGTTAAACTCGGTACGCTCGGTCCACTTATTGGTATTGTCTTTACTCGCAATTGCTCCACAGAATCCCTTCGTAAGGTCTTGCAATTTCTACTTTTGTAGGAGTTAAGAGACAATTACGGGTCGACTCAACTCTCTACTAACATTAGAATGATTAATAAACTAATCTGGTTGCGCACCCAAACCAATCTAAGAACCAATCATAAACCTTCGATATGGTAAAAATAATCCACAATGAATCAATTTAAAACTTGAAACAAACTTGCAAAATAATTGAGCTTCACATTAGAACTTATAATTCATCCTTACAATATAAAAAGTATAGAAAAGAGATAGTTCTCCCCCTAAGGGGGAGAAAAACGGTGAAAAGAAGATATAAAGATAATAAAATTGTGCCTAGGGTTCCCTATATATAGAGTTTTGTAACCTCCTCCTTAAGAAACTAGAAAACCTAGCAAAAATAGGAAAGTGCACCTCCTCTTGAAAAAAACTAGAAAACCTAGCAAAAATAGGAAAATGCACCTCCTTAAAAGTATCCCGTGCATAACGCCCGGTCAAAGTAAGTTGCAAACTCGTCCCAAATAATTCACGTCCAAGGCTGCTCAAAGTGAGCCACGGCAAAGGCTGGTCATCAAAGTCGTGTAAATCCCAAATAAATCCCAGCTCATTTAGTCCTTGGCTTGTCAGTCCAAATGCACTGACAACACAAACTTAATTTCACTCTTTTATTCTGCCCCAGACTCTCCATATATTCCGATGTCCTTGCACCATAGCAGCAAGTCAAGTCCGGTTCCATCATCGTTCAGCTACCATCTCTCTGTACAAAGTGGATTCCAAGTTCCAACTCGTACCATTTCCAGCCACTACCATATTTCGTTCACCACCATTATTCATGAACGTTATCATTACTTCCCTTCCATCATCTCTTTGATCAACTATGGCAGCAACCATTCACAACACTATCAATCAAACCATCTTCCTGGTTTTGCTCGAAACCCACAGCAGCTAAATCATTCTCCATCTCCGTTCACTTTGTTCAACTCGAGCAGCAGCATCATTCTTCTGTTGTTCCTTGGACTTTTGTCATGACCCTCAGACTCTATTAATCATCATCAAGCCACCACAATCACCGGAACAGCTACCTCCTTTCTTCATTACATCACAGAACTCACCATGCACTTCACACCTCGGCCTCGAGCTTCGAACCCAGAAACAAAGCCTCAATCCCGTACATGTTGTTTTCTTCCTATTTTACTCGTCAAGATGCACCATATCCATCAGCTTCTCAGCCATCCGTCATCACCATTCCTGAAGAATCACCATCGACAACTCAACTTCTCCATCGATCAGTGGCATTCCACCACCAGCCAAACTCTCCGGGAGTATTACAAACTCCATCCAGTTTATTATCCTTTTCTGCCATCTATCATTAACACCAACAGCCAACTTCTCGAGCTCCACCATCAGTAGCAGTAATCGCCAATGGAATCAACCCCAAACAGTCGAGTATTGTCTATCTTCTTAACGTAGCAGTTCCTCCTTGGGTCTTCTTAACTTGAGATGAGTTTCATCACATCACAATCTACCACTGACAACACAAATCCGAGTTGTTCATCATCTCAGCAAACTTCAGTTCAACTCCATTATCTCTTCTCAGTGCGCTGCAGCCAACGACCCGATCACCAGAAGATGCTACCATCTGTGACTGAACCACAGAGTCGAGTTCAACTTTTTTACCACTGTCCGAAACTCCACCAGCAAACTCTTCCCACCCAGCTTTAGTTGCTTCCAAACTCCGTTCCAACTGCAAAAAATGTTTCATGCACTCTTTCCAAACAACATCGTCGATAACAACAGTACCCATTACCACAACTCATTATCATCTGCAACTATGCATGTCCTGCTCGAGCTTAATGGCAGCAGCTCCAACATCTTCCCAGTTGCACCTTGCACGTGTTATACCTAGTTGGTGGAGTTTATTAAGGCCCGTCATCTGTAAACCGGGCTGAAATCCCATGAATGACTCTCAGCACCAACTTTATTTGGCTAGTGACAAACAGCATTATGAATTCGGCACTTTTTCTTGCCATTATACCTTGACGGCTAGTAGTGATCCCATGTAATGATAATTCTGTCTCTCTTTTGGCAAATTGGACGACTTCTTGTTCTTTTCGGGAATAAGCTCAAAAATTCCCATAAAATATAAAAGAAAGCTAATAATACAATTTTGCAAGAAAACTAGCTAAGAAATCATAACCAATCGATACTTAGAGAGGTGTTTTTACACACCTATCAGTTGGAGATGTTTCCTTGTCTTTCCCCTTCTCTTGAGTTTTGTCTGACATCTTGTCAGTGAAAGTTTTGAGATAGTTGAATAGTTCCTTCTGAGTAGCAACCATGTTAGTTTATTCTTGGCGAGAACTTCCTGGACCTTCATGAGATCACCTATGGTAGGAGGATTTTCTCTGATTTCTTCTGGATGCCGCCCGAAAAGAGGATGATCTTCGACATTGGTGTGAGGAGGATTAATGTCACCACCATCATTAGAAGCGGGAATTGTTTCCGGAGTACCACCAGTGTTGTGGCTGGTACTAGCATTGTTTGGGTTAGGTTTGTGACTGAAACTGACCTAAGATCAACCATTTTGTTAAAATGAGAGATTGCAACCGAGAGATTAATCTCCCACTGTGGTCGCCAATCTACGGATGGGGAAAAACACGTCGCCGATTTTTCGGGAAAGTGGAGAGTCGAGCGAGTTGTCGAGACTCCTCAGTAGGGCAAGATGTTAATCCTCACACAGATACACCGCTGTAAAGGGGGTGCTTAGATTCGGGAAATCAATCTGTATGATTTTGGCCTAAACCAAGGCAATGGCCGTTCCAGAATCAATTCGGTCACAAAGAGGGAGATGGGTTGATCTGTAGGAGGGAAGCTGAGAATTGTGTAGGATCAGTGATGATCGAGGATTGTGGGTGTGTTGAAGGTTTCTACAGTATTGGTGAACTGTTGAGTTCTGAGTGATTGATGAATTCTTGAGAGTAGTTACTCGAGAAATTTAGTGTTAGACGTGTATTCGAGTGTTCGAATATCGATAAAGATTGTCCTTCAATCACGAATTCAGAGACTTATTTATATTGTTAGAGTAGTAACACCACTTACCCTTGTAAGTGTGACAGTTTCTTGAGTGAAAGAGTGGGAAAGTGGGAGATCGTGGTAAAGTCAGTTCCATGTCGTGTGGAGACTTGGCTGATTGTGCACCCACTACTTTGATGATTCCTTTAACCTTTGACACGACTTACGCACATTTATCGTCGTGGGATGAATCCACGTGCCGTAGACCGCCAGACCAAAACCCTAAGTGATATCCTCTTATTTGTGACGTGATTGATGCATCACGAATCGTGGAGTCTGCGGGGCAGACGTGTTTAGGTTAGTCAATTATTGACTGATTAGACACTGAGTCTAAGTTTGGTGAATAAAGCATGAATGGTGATGCTCAGCGATTCATGGGTCGAACATGTAGTTCTTTGGAGAGATGTCAGTATGACAAGTTACTGACTATTTGAGTGGTTGAGCAAGTATTGCCGCGAATTATAAGAATTCAATGAGTAACTGAGCAAGTGTTACTCAATTCACCGAATTATGGAAAATTGGTGGGCATTTGAGCAAGTATTGCTCAACTCTCCGAAATTAAAGATTTGATGGCAACTGAGCAAGTATTGCTCAATTCACCAAAATTAAGGATTTGGTGGGCAACTGAGCAAGTGTTGCTCAATTCACCAAATATTGGAGAATTGTTGAATATTGACTATTATTCAAGAGATTGAGCAAGTATTGCTCGATTCAGCGAATTATTTACTGGTGTTATGACCCAGTAAACTATTAATTAAAATATTGGTAGATTACCGAATATTGTTTAATTAATTTTAGAAATTTATTGACGGATCAACGTAAATTTATTAGTGTTCGAAATTTCTCAGAATGATGGTTTCACAGAGCATTCATTAGAAACCCTAATTTTGGACAATCCTCCATCAATTGGAGAATTGCCTAAAATTGATTATGAGTGATGGAGGGACTGACCACATGGGATGAGGAACGTCCATGTGATGCCCAGCGCTCGAGTAAGCATGCACCAGGGTTCTCAGTTTGAGAGTTGGTGAAAAGTGATGATTAAATGGGGAGTTCACCATTTACTGAAAATATTGCTGGATTTAGCATTAGGTGTAAAACCTAGTTATGAGAGATGGTACCGACCAAGAGGGCATGGACCAGCTCCTGGTGGTCACGTGACCAAGTGTTGGTCATTTGGAGGATTCTCTAGTTTGGTTAAATCCCTGATTAGCGTCCTTTACTAGAATCGATGTAGAATTCTCATACGGACTCGGATTTCGATGGTCCGCCCCTTCATTCGATACGGAAAAGAATTTCCTATCTCCCTGTTCGGGAATATTTAGGTTTGGAGCTCGTTAGGGAGGTGAAAACCATTCGAAAGTAAAATTCTGGAAGAATTCAAGAGGGACGGTAAGAGAGAGTTTTGGGCCCAGTATGAGCGATTGAGCAAATTGGGTCAGAATTGCGAAAACATGTGGGACCGGCTTCGTGCAAGCCCTAGGGGTGACCTGGTCGGTCATGGGGGCATGCACTTGTTTCCATGATGTCCGTGTCCCCATACTAAGAGTTTTAGTATTTTCTTATGTGCATTTGAGCGATGTTGTGAATTTTCAGAAGAGTTTCATCTTGGCTGAGAACTCTTGACTTTTTGGTGGAAGGAGCATGTATGCTCAATTCATCAATATTTTGAAAATATTAAAACAAAATATTTTAATAATCCAAAATTGTCGTGAGGGGCTAGCCGGCCGTGTGACCATGTTGGCTTTTGGTTTTGCGTGATTCGAGCCATATTTGAGAAAATATGGAGAAGTCACGAATTTTGTTCAAACCCAGGAGTTTCACGAGTTGAGGGAAATAATAATAATGAGAAATTAGGGATTGCAAGGTGTGGGACCGATCATGGCTAGGGCATGGCCGGCTGGCCAAGTTTCCCGGTCCCACACACCTTTCCCTATTTTATTATTTTTTTTCGTGAATCCTTGAAGTTATGGAGAGTCCTTGAAAATATGGAGAATCCAGGAAGATACGGAGAATCCATGAAGTTTTGATATAATAATTATAAAAAGCTAAGGATTGTGAGGTGTGGGACCTGCCACGGTTTGGGCATGGTCGGCCGGCTAGGTTGCCCTGTCCCGCACACTTCTCCTTATTTTATAATTTATTTGGTGAATCCTCCAAGTTATGGGAGAACTCTTGAGTTTTTTGCGCAAATTAGGAAATTTTGCCAAGATGGAGAACTCTCCATGGGTTTATGAGAATTGTGAGAAAATAAAGAAAATAATGGGGAAACATGGGCCCGGCCATGGCTATGGCATGGCCGGCCGGCGGGCCCGGCCCATGGGCGCTTCCCATTATTTTATTATTTATTATTTTCTCTCTCCTATTTTGTGGAGAACTCTCCATTGTTTCATGTTTTTTGGATGCTCGTTCACGCATCCGAGTGCTCAGTCGTGCATCATTGTCGAGTACACTTGCACCATTTTTGTAGGGCTTACTCAGTGATGGTCCAGATGCCTAATTATTGAGTATTTATTATCAATTCATGAGATCTAGTGGAGAATAATTCATGAAACTGAGTAATAAAAGTGAATAGATGTTCGATTATTAATTCGTAGGATCAGACGTGGATTCGACTACGAATTCAAAATAATAAAATGAGCATTACCATCCCATGGGATCGTGGATTCGACCATAGGATAGGAGTAATTGAGATTTATCCATCACCATTTCATGAGATCAGTAGATTCGATCATGAAATCGTACTAATGAGATAATATAGTTGTTTCATTGTTATTCTATGAGATCAATCCGCGGATTCGATCATAGAATCAAAAAAATTGTTATTGCCATTCCGTGGGATCAGGCCATGGATTCTACCATGGAATAGGAGCAATTGTTATTTCCATCCCATGGGATAGTGGACTCGACCATGGAATATGGGCAAATTGTTATTGCCATTCCATGGGATCAGGCCGTGGATTCGACCATGGAATAGGAGAAATTGTTATTGCCATTCCATGGGATCGGGTCGTGGATTCGACCATGGAATAGGAGCAAATTGTTATTGACATTCCATGGGATCGGGCCGTGGATTCGACCATGGAATATGAGCAATAATAGACTATTCTGAGAATTCAGTGGTAAATGTCACGACAGAATTAATCTATGTGCATAGTCAGGAGACGGCAAATCCTGAGGGTACTCTCAGACACTACTTAGAACATCCGAGTATATACACGTCGCTCTACATAGTCAGGATCAGTGAGTGTCACTGTCCTGAAGGCGTTGTTGCTCTCAATCTGACGGAGAACCGCCCAATCTTTCTTCTATGTAGAGGGGGTCGCTCTCATGTAATCAGGGAACAGTGAGTATCTCCGACGTCCTGAAGGCGTTAAGCCCTCTCAACAAACAATTATTTAGGAGGACCGCCCAATTCTATTATTCTACATAGAGGGCACAATGAAATGCCAGGGATCGAACGCTCAGCTAGTGGAGGCTTTTCGAAAGACATGTTCATCATGGCTTCGTAAAATATGAATCATCACATGCCTGAAGCCGTATCAGAAACATGCAGTATCATGATTTTACGGTTTTTCCCTTTATTAAAAATCCACCATCTACAATCACAACAATTGCCTATTTTTGCCAGGGTTAGGCTAGGCTTGTAAATTGCGCGGCCAACTTTCGCGGCCGTGATCGTTTCTGAGACTGATATGGACAGTCCAGATTTCCCTTCAGGAAATTAAGCATGCTCAATCGGCTAACCAGAACACGTCGATGCGAGACTCTCTTTAAAGAGTGATGTAGCATGTACGGGTATTACGTGCACATCTCAAAATTGGCACTTGGAGATTCATGTTACTCTCTTGAGAGTGAACACTCAGTCGTCATGTCATGATAATAATGAGAGTTCGGCTGAGAACAGCACATGAAATACTAGGCAAATCATGCATTAATTAATAATGCTAAAACATTCACAGAATATTTGGGATTGTTGTTTCACGCACCATTCTTGGTGAATTTTGTGTATTTATTGAATTGCTTCGAATGAATAAAGTGAAGAGGTACTCATCACTTATCAAACGGCTTTTCCCTTTGTAGGATGTCAGCGTATTATCAAACGGCTTTACCCTTTGCAGGATGTCAGCGCATTAAATTTGGTTTTACAATTTTATCCATGAACAAAAATCCACCATCAACAGTTGGTATGTCAAGTTCGGTTGTCATATTTTAGTGTGTCAAAACTCATATAGAGTAGCTTGATTAAATACTAGAGTCAACTTCGTTTAGGTTAGAAAAGAAATTCTAGGAATGCTGAGACATACAAGTATTACTCTGAATACCTGAAGAAGTATTGAATTGAAATGATGACATCATCCTTCCACTTGAGTTAAGTAATATTGTCTTGAATTGTTTCATTCCTAACTATCTTTCAAATCGTGTTATATTGAAAACATAAAATACGAAGTTGTATATACTGTACATATTGTATATAATACTCTAGTGATGTGACATGATCATAATATTAAGGAATTTAAACTATGAAGTATAACACTTATCTTTTGAACTTCTTAGATATGACATCGACACAATCTTGTATATAGTGTTATGATTATGTGAATGGGTTATGGTGAAGATTTCATCCTAGGAAACAATGTTTTACATTTGTTTAAAGGAAGTACATTCATGAACTTGTTTCGTGAATCGAAAGGGAAATCAATAGGCTTATTGGTCCGGCTATTAATTGCATATATTTGGACGACCAATATGTGTGAGTTGGTAGAATCGATCTTAACTCAGGTTATGTATCTTGGTATAATCAATCACAACACCTAGACTTATGATTTGGTATGAACGGTCATGGAAATTGGTGTAACTAACCCCAAGTAATCACCATAAGATGGTGTGATCGATCCTTTTAATTGGTGTGACCGATCCTAGTAATTGGTGTGACCGATCACAAGTGTTGTGTGACGGATACTTGTAATTAGTGTAACCTGTCCTGATAACTGGTATGACCGATCACAAGTAGATACCATGTGTAGATGGAACCGATCCTTGTAACTGGTGTAACCGATCCTAGTGACTGGTGTGATCGATCACAAGTAGGTACCATATTTAGGTATAACCAATCCTAGTGATTGGTATAACCTATCTGAACCCATGTATGTGACTTGGTGGAACCGATCATAACTAAACACTGTGATTTGGTATGACTAATCACATAGTAGTCTTGAAATACTAGCAAACCAATTCAAAAATTGTTATGGAAGTGTGGTATAACTGATTCCAAGAAAGCAAATCCATGTAAATAGGAAATAAGGATTTGCAGTGAAAAGATGTCAACATACTTTGAACACGAGCAGTAACTTTTTTCATTTATTGTTCAGAGATATTCCTTGGTACTCAAGGTGATCCTGTGCCGAAATAAATTAAGAATATTTTAATTAAAGTTTTTGGTTTTATATGCTTTAATTACCAGCAATTAATGCATAGCTCTAGAAAATAAAAATTAGTAATGTGCATTTACTAATTGGAGATTTTCTATTGAGAGATTTCGGAAAATATTAGACCAAAATTTATTGGAATTATGAAAACCGAATTTGGGCATTCATTGCATATCTTGAGAATATGTTCGGTTTTGGAAATTCCTTGGTGTCCAAACATCCTTGTTCTATAAATACTTAAGTTTTCATTTATAGGAAACTATCATAAGAGCTAGACAAACTTCATTTCTTGTTGTTTTGAGTGGATCTGTCTATTCAGAGAGGAAAGTATCCTAATTAGGTGAAATCTCTTACGACCGCTCGTTTAAATACTTATGTGGGATCAAGAAGCTCTACGAGTACCATTGGAGGGAAACTAGATAATTGCAGTGTTATTAGGTTTTGATTTGATTTGATTGACTAACGGTTGTTGAAACTTTGATTGCACCTCGTTTGTTTATGCTTAAGAATTTTCTCTTCTAATATAAGATTCACTCAGACTAGATCAAAGTATCGACGTGATATTTATAACTATTGTTAGATCTAAAGACATATTGTGATAATACATTGTTAACAGAATTCATTTTGTGCGTGATTGATCTCAAGAGATTCAAGTGGTGTTATGTAGGTTTTGAAGATAAAAGAATATTTGAAGACGAAGAATATTTCTTATTAGTTTTCGTATCTTGTGGATTTTGAGCACAAACCTTGATCGGATGGGATCCAATTAACTAGAATCGATTTATCTTTGATAGATCTTATTGATTAGTTGTGTGAGATCGGAATTCTCTATATTTTTCTTTGATATCTATATTGATTAAGTGTGAATCTATACTTGACTCTTTCGATAGTTAAAGTTAGATTGATATAGCCAGACAAAGGAGTTTATTAAATTAAATGAAAGAGCCTTTGTCAGCGACTCATCTATATCTTGTAGCAAGATTAATTAGAGTGGTGACCAAACAGATTCTTCCTTTGTTGTTTGGTATAAGATCCAAATGACTTGTTTTTCACATGCGTGACTTTAGAAGTCAAAGGTGTGGGGATACTGAGGGAACTAAGTAGCTAGGGGTAGTATGTTTGGTCTCAACGATGCGAAGTTGGTATTGGATTTTGTATAGCGGCTTAATTTTAAGAGTATTCAAAACTGGACTAGAACCCGAGGTTTTCTGCATTTGTGGTTTCCTTGTTAACAAAATCTTGTGTTGTGAAAACAATGGAGACCAAAACACAGAATGTGGCAGGTTTTGACATTTGTTTGACTGAGGCTGAAAAAGCAATGCAGCAGAATGTTGAGAGACTTTTAGATGATGAAGATGAATGAGGCTACAACTGGAGTAATTTCTTCTGAACAGTTAGATAGAGAAATGGATAAGCAATTCACTCTGGACATACAAAAAGACTTTCCATTCTTATCAGCTGAGAAACTAGTGAGTGTAGCTTCAGTGAATTTTTAAAATTTACAATCACCAAAAAGTGATGACACCAGTACTGAGACAGTTAGGAAAATGAACTCAGGTGGAGGACAAAAGGTTAATAATATAGGAGAGAGTTCAAAATATTTGAATTAATTTCAAATTTTAAGAAATATGGCAGAAGAGGGGAATGTTGAAAGTGAAATGAATACTTCTGTGGCTGAAATTGGAAGAAATAATAATATTGTGAAGTTGGTTAAAGGTAAAAATACTAAACATATACCTAATGTGACAACTAGGAAGCATGCTGCTTCAAGTAATTCAGTGAATTCTCAAGGTGTGATAGGTACTTTAACCTCTCAACAAAATCCATAAAGGTTATTTTTTGGAATCTCAGGGGCATCAAAAGAATAAGGGACGGAGATAAATTAAGAAGTTTAGTTAATAATTTTTGTCCAGCTTTGGTGTGGATTGCTGAACCTAAAGTCAAAGTAAATAATAATTCTATTACTAATCTGAAGTTACCTAGTACGAGCAAAACATTAATTCATAATTCTGCTCATGGGGAGAAAGCTAATATATGGTTATTTTGGCATGTTTCTTTACCTACTCCAAATGTGGTGTCTATAACTAAACAAGCTATAACAGTTGCAATTGGGGAAGTGATGGTCACTGATGTGCATGCAGATTGTTTGACTATTAACAGAAGGGAACTATGGGAGGAATTGATTAATCTGAGTATCAAAGATTGTCCTTGGCTAGTGATTGGTGATTTTAATGTAGTTCTCACAAATGATGAGAAGAAGGGAGGAAGAAAACCTTTAAGAGTTTCTATTCAAGATTTTAGAGAATGTTTGGATACATGTAAATTGATGCAAGCTTCTAGGTCAGGGATTAAATTTTCTTGGTGTAACAATAGAGCTGGGGAAAAAAGAATATTATGTAACTTGGATAAAGCTTTTATAAATGTGAAGTGGCTGGAATTATATGAAGGCTGGAGCTATAAAGTTGGAAATAGAGGTGTCTCAGACCATGTAGCATTATTGGGTTCTTTGGTGGGAGTTCCAAAACCTCAAAATGCTCTATTTAGATACCAAAATGTTTGTACCTCTCATCCTGAATTTATGCATTTGATTAAAAAATCATGGGAACAACCTTGTGAAGGTAATGCTGCATTTGTATTCTTGCAAAAACTCAAAAGATTCAAGCAGCGTGTGAAGTTATGGAATTGAACTGTTTTTGGAGATTTGAGGAAAAAAGTACTTGATGCAGAAAAAGATGTATCTGAAGCTTTACTACTATCTGATAATGATCCTGAAAATATTGAACTGTTAAATAACTTAGTTACAGCTAGAGGAAGGCAGGAGTTAGCTGAGAATCAGTATAACAAATTAATGCAAGCAAAATATAGAATTAAATGGGTTAAAGGTGGTAGAGCTAACACAACATTCTTTC
Organism: Papaver bracteatum; assembly: GCA_023529315.1. Lineage (NCBI taxonomy): Eukaryota > Viridiplantae > Streptophyta > Magnoliopsida > Ranunculales > Papaveraceae > Papaver > Papaver bracteatum. Next base: position 1,458,681 of record JAJJWX010004745.1, on the reverse strand, counting down.
ATGTGAGTATGAAAATAAGGCAAGATCAGAATACAATTGTTGAATTGACAGACAAAGATGGTATTGTGGTTACAGAGCAAAAAATTTTGGCAGATATGATTGTTAATCATTTTCAGAATAAGTTCAAGAAAAGGACAGTGGCAACTTCAAGTGACATTTTTAATGTAATTCCAAAGGTGCTTAATGAAGAAGATAATGCATTTCTGGATGTTGTTCCTTCAAATATTGATATTAAAAATGTTGTTTTTGCAATGGATGCTAACTCATCACTAGGTCCAGATGTATTTTCTGGGTGTTTCTTGCACTTTGGTTGGTCAGTTCTTGCAATATGATGAAAAATAAGAGCTCAATCATTCAACAACTTTGGTTGGTCAGTTCTTGCACTGCAATGGTTGAAGTTTGGTTCAGTAGAAACAGAAAAATGTTTGAAGATCAAACTCCTAGTGCTGCTCAGGTTCAATGCAGAATAATGAACTTTACTACAGAATGCAGTATGAGAATGAATAGAAAAATTACTAGTGAGCAGTATGATTTCAGATACTATCCATTTTTGGTATCAAAAACATCCCTATGAGAAATACTGTGGTGAATGAATGTTATTTCAGGTTCCGTGAAGCTCATCAAATCTTACTTTGCTGTGATGGTTCTGTAAGAGGAAACCCTGGTACTGCTGGGGTGGGTTGTGTTGGCAGAGATAGTAAAGGAGGATATATTGGTGCCTTAGCAGGAGGGATTGGTGTTGCTACTGAATATATAGCAAAAGTGATGGCCTTGATCATTGTTGGAGAGTGGGCAATTAGAAGAAATTTGTTGAATGTATGTTTCTTCCTTAAATCCAAGGCAGTTTTATCAGCTTTCATGTCTGGGAAGGTTCCTTGGATAATTAAAACCAGATGGCAGATAATCAAGTACAAACTGGTTATTGCTTTTAGGCATTCTTACAAGGATACCAACTACTCAGCTATTAAAATGGCAAGGAAAGGTGCAGCAATGTCAAGAGGGGAAGTTGAATACTATGAGAACAAGCCTGATTTTTTAGAGGAATAGAATCTGAGGAAGGTGCTTACTTTAGGTTTTGAACTAATATTATGTATGGGCTTATAGACTATTGGCCTGAGTTTGTAAAATTGTCATTTTTGTCTCTGTTTTTCCTTAGAGATAGTTGTTCTGGGCTTGTCCAGGCTGCTGGGCTTGTAACAAATACTTTGGCTTAAGTTTGATAATAAAAAAATTATGATTTAGCAAAAAAAAAAAAAATCTTGTGTTGTGTTGTGTTATTTACTTTACTTCCGCATTATAATTGTTTTATATTATAATAAAGTAAATACACTTGTGCGTTAATCCTAATCACTTGATCTTTATCCTATAGTAAATCGGCTTCGAACCGTAATTATTATCAAGTGAATATCAAGTTGTCGTATTATCTCGACTTTGTACATAGACAATCACACTTATAGGTTGAAATAAAACAATTGTGGAGTATCTGTATATCGTCGTATTTTTAGATCTAGTTTTTTTTTAGTCCTTCTCTTATGATGTAAGGTCACTCGAACTAGTTTAAGGATCGACGATTTCTGATCTACTTTATTTATTCAAGATTTGAAGACAACATTTTGAAACCCGGACCGGACAGCAAACCGCAAAAATTACTGGGTCAGGATCAACTGGTTTAACCATTGGTTCATTGGGTCACTTATATCTAGCTTAATATGAAAGATCATAAGATAAAGACTAGAATATGACCAATACATTGGGCGTGCGAGAGTAACGTGACTTATTTAAGATAGAGTTTGGTATTTTTCCTTAAGTTTTTACCTTGCTAACTCGTTCACTGAACCCTCTTATTTGAGTTATTTACATTATCCGCAACTAGCCCAAATCTTTATAGGATGTTGTCTTGTTCCGCATATCCCATCCAGTCATCCGTCGCACCTTATTCTCTTTCACTTTCTTCTTCTTCGCTCTTCTCGTAACCTAACTATTTCTAAGTTTTAATTATGTGCCTCTATCAACCGATACCGACTCTCTCAAGAATAACAATAACGTTGAGATAAATTTAGGATTTACTGTCATAAGATTTATCTTAACCAAGAAATTGAATATTTATCTTAACAACAATTTTTCTTTTGGACTATTAGCTTCTCTCGATCTTTGACTTTAAATGCTTCATTACATGCTTTGTGTTTTCTCATGTATATTTCATTCATTTTTTCAAATTAGCAATTTTCTTTTATGAGACTGTAAGTGATACGTCTTAATTCTTTAATGGAATGAAGAAGATGCTTTAATCGAAAACGATTCCCTTGGATTTGAAAATATTTAGAAGAAAATACATCAAAAAAACTTTTTACCAAAATTAATGGTACTGGGTCAAAACATTTATACCTATATGGGTGGTATGGATTGACGAGGTTTCAACTCACAAATAATATTTTATACTTCTATTTACACTAGAAAGGAATATAATAATAATCAGATTCGGTCTCAAGGGAGGTATTAAGAAAACGTTTTATGAAAATACTCTTAGAAATATTGTTTTGTTGTAGAAATTCTGAAAATCGTAAAGTTGTATTCAAATATGAGATGAAATTGATTAAGGATTCATCCTCGGCCACATAACATAAACCAAATCGATATATATCACATTCTTCGCATTATCTCGTTACTAACAACCATAAAATAATTAGTACGCTCAACTATTCTGTTATTATCTCTGTTAGAGCATTGCTCGGTTGAACCCACCAAGCGTTGGTATGTCAAGTTTGGTTGTCATACTTTAGTGAACCAAAACTCATTTAAAGAGTCGTTTGATTATTTACTAGAGTCAACTTCGTATAGGATAGCTAGAAAGTTATTAGGATATGAGACTGTTGATGGTGGTTTTTAGCTTTGGGTTAAAGTCGTAAAATCCTAGGCAAGACAGTGACGTCATAGGGTTCGAGTAATAATAGATCCAATAAATGCATTTATTGTACCCTTTAATATGTTTGCGAGAAAAACACCAGGGTACCCTTTTTTATTAATTAATTACTCATTAGGGTTTCGACATGCCAAAACCCTAATTCCCACGTCACATGTGCCGATGGCATACCATGCCAGCCACACCCACCGCGCCAAGGAATGCCTACCATGATAGTTGCACCCCTGTGCCAATGAAAAACCATGCCAGCCACACCTACCGCGCCAACCATGCTAGCCGCACCCCTGTGCCAATGGCAAACCATGCCAGCCACACCCACCGTGCCAAGGCATGCCAACCATGATAGCCGCACCCATGTGCCAATGGAAAACCATGCCAGCCACATCCACCGCGCCAAGGCATGCCAACCATTCTAGCCGCACCCCTGTGCCAATGGAAAACCATGCCATCCACACTCACCGCGCCAAGGCATGCCAACCATGCTAGTCGCACCCCTGTGCCAATAGCAAACCATTCCAGCCACACCCACCGCGCCAAGGTATGCTAACCATGCTAGCCGTACTCATGTGCCAATGGAAAACCATGCAAGCCACACTCACCGCGCCAAGGCATGCCAACCATGCTAGTCGCACACATGTGCCAACGGCATGCCAAACCCTTGGCCCCACCATGCCAAGCCAAACCTCGCCTTTCCTTGGCTCTAGACATGCTATCCGCACTATACGCCAATGGCATGCCAAACCCTTGTCCCCACCTAGCCAAGCCATACCGCACCTTTACTTGGCCCTAGCCATGCTAGCCGCACCACATGCCAACAGCATGCCAAACCCTTGGCCCCACCTATCCAAGCCAAACTGCACCTTGCATTGTCCCTAGCCTTACTAGCCGCACCATATTCCATCGGCATACCAAACCCTTGGCCCCACCATTCTAAGCCAAACCGCACCTTGCCTTGGCCCTATCCATGCTAGTCGCACCATGTGCCAACGGCATGCCACGCCCTTGGCCCCACCATGCCAAACGCACCTATCCACGCCACCATGTTGGCCTTCCCTACGCGGCTACCAAAACGAAGGCGTGCGACAATCAACGGTCCCCTTTCAATCCCAGGAGAAAATACTAGCCATCCAAGGTTACCAGACAACGCATGGTAACCTTTGGCCCGAAAACCTAAGTTTGGCCACGCCAAACCATGCCATGCCAACGGCATGCCAACCTAGCTGCACCACCATGCTGGCCTTCCATACGCGGCTACCAAAACAAAGGCATGCGACAATCAATGGTCCTCCTTCAATCTAAGGAGAAAATCCTAGCCGTCAAAGGTTACCAGACAACATATGGTAACCTTTGGCCCGAAAACCTAAGTTTGGCCACGACATGCCAACCTAGCCGCGCCACCATGCTGGCCTTCCCTACGCGGATACCAAAAAAAAGGCATACGACAATCAACGGTCTCCCTTCAATCCCAGGAGAAAATCCTAGCCGTCCAAGGTTACCAGACAACACATAATAACCTTTAACCCAAAACCCTAGTTTGGTCACGCAAAACCGCGCCAAGACATGCCATGCCAATGACATGCCAACCTAGCCGCTCCACCATGCCATGCCAATGGCATACCAACCTAGCCGCGCCACCATGCTGGCCTTCCCTATGCGGCCACCAACAAACGAAATCGTTCGAAAATCAATGGCTACCTTTCCTCTTAAGATGCAAAATCTCGACCGTCGAAGGTCACCAAGCTAGTAAGTCTCCCAAGCTCGACTTGCCAAGCAATAACAATATGCTACATGTTTTCCACAAAAACATTCGAGACATCAACACATATCACAAAATGGGGGATCCTCTTTGGGTATTGGTTTGGCGGTTTACAGCGTGTGGCGTACACTATGCCCGTCATAAGGATGAGGCGGTTAGTAAATACATGGAAGTTAATGGTGAAATGCTCCTTTTTATGGAACATCAATTCCATACGTTAATGTTACCACCTCCTCCCATTTACTCACCCATTTTTTTCCATTCCTTAATGAGAACAGAGTACATTTCACTTCGACTTGTATAAATAGGTCTTATATATTTCCACCGAACAACAAGTTCAGTCAGGAGCATACACCACTCAGAAAACGTTTACTAGCTTTCCATCTGTTAGCTTCCCACTTTATGATACAAGTCGTAACAAAACTACTATTCCAGAATCAACTATTCTGGTCTCATCACTTTCCTTGCTTCCCTCCCCAAAACCAACCCATTATCCTTCACTTTGTGACCGAAGCAAGTCTGGAACGACCATTTCTTGGTTTAGGCCGGACTTGTACAGATTGATCTCTCAAATCTAAAGTACTCCCTTGCAGTACATTGTTTAGGGTTTAAATTCGTTTCTCACCCGCACACCCGAAATTATCGAAATCAGCAGAAACCATTTTCACCCACAAACAATTGGCGACCACAATGGGAGATTGATCTTTCGGTTACAATGTTAATTTTTATCCATCGATCTCGTGCATCGACCAAGACATCAAGATGGTAGAAGCAGGCGATCCGCTCAGGGATCAACGACTCAGTTACCAGATGACTCAATTATCAGTCATGACACAACAAGGGATGACTAGGGACTTCCCCGAGGTCAGAAGTAATCAATCCACCCGAGAATCGATGACTCTGTTATCATATAACTCAGTAACGACTGGGGACTTTCCACAATCACGGTTGTACTTCCCCATAAAACTTGGTCTCACACCTGGAAGGTTTCTTTTCCATCAGGAGACCTAAAACACCAAGTAAGTCCTACCGAGACAAGACACGTGGTTTGCTTTTTCAAGATTTCACGGGAATGATAAAACCAATAGCCATGTTATATTTCACCGCATGCCATCTACCAAACGCACGGTTCCATGGTTTTCCTGGGATGCCTGCAACACTTTCAACCATAACCAAGACCACATTCATTCCTAAACAATTCATTCCTAAATAATTCATTCCTACACAATTCATTCCAAAAGAATAATCCAAAACCATCAAGGTAACATTTATCTGTCAACCCCAAAAATCCAGAAAATCAAAAACATAAACCAGGCGCTTTCATTTGCCTTTAAAAAAAAAACCTAAAAACAAGAAGTTCAAAAAATAAAAATGTATTCAAGGAAATTTTTCTAACAGCGGCTTGCTCCTCTTAGCAAAGGCCTCCCTTGTGCTCCTGCACAACTTCTTGAATTCCGCTTCCTGCTTCTTCACCATGTCTGCGGAAGGACCTTCGACTGCTTCGGCCAGCGACTTCTCAACCTCGGAGAAACCTTCAACGAACCAAGGGACATTAAATTCGAAGCCCACGTATATATCACGATGGAAACTCCATCTCGAGATTACGTCCTCAGAAACCGTATGACCAGTCATGATGCATATGTCGTCAATCAAAGATAAAGCTTCCTCCACTCGCTTAAACAGCGCAAATCTACTAGTAATTTGTTTGGCTATAGCAATATGTCCGTATCTTTCCCATATTTTGATGTATAACGCCGCATGTTTAGCTGGCACGCTAAATCCCCCGAACAACACATGACCCGGATGAGGGACGAGGTACGGAGGGTCGAAAGTGACGCCTGTAACCGAACCAACAACTGGAAAAATATCCCTAACTACGATTGCGCCAGTAGTATTTGGAGTACTCTCCACCACCTAATCCATGAAAACACCTTCAGGATGATGAACTTCAATGTCCAAGTCACCAACCGGCACAGTTTCCGCAATTGGAGTTGTTAGAGCACTGCTCGGTCAAACTCGCATGTATTGCTATCTCAATCATGTTTGTCAATCTTAGTGATCAAAACTATAACATCTTAATTTTTAGTCTATTATAGCTAAGGTCTCAGACTAGGATAGAAAGTATAGTTGAGCTCAAGAACTCCATGGCGATCATCATACATGATGAAGGACTACTCAAGGAACCAGTGGATCTTTATCGACTAAAAGGTATGTGGAGACTTGAACTTATCTATCACTCCAAAGTCTATCTACTCTATCTCCTATCTTGTGACAAAAGTCGCTTTACTATATAGACTAAGAATATGCACATGTGACATTTGGAGCTGAGTATATCTTGCTTATATACTTCTCGAAATGGGTGTTGGTAAAGATTTCGCTTTAGCCAAGTTCATCTTTTCCTAGTGACGAAAGTCATGTTATGTTTCAATCACTTTGGAAATCACTCTGACAAAAAATCGTTTGTGAATAACAATTATATAACGCCCTCTGAAAATGTTTCAATGATTGAAATAAGAGTGTAGACTATATAACCATTGTGGGATATAAACATTGTTGTGGTAACACATATATGTATAAGTTCTTAGCACTTAAACCGAAGTTTGCGAACTTTGTTGATTTAGTGGAACCGGAACGTGAGCAGTCAACTCAGTCCGTGAACTGGCGTAAGTTCTCGAACCCGAGAATATCTACTGAAGTTGAAGCTCAGGTGCAGTCCGCGAACTGACGGAAGTTCTCAACCCGAGAAATTCTGCTGAAGTTTATTAACTTCAACCGGTTATCTTGAGTCCGCGAACTCAGTCCACGAACTCAAGAGGTTATGTCTGAAAATGTTGTTCGTGAACTTATCGTAAATTACTAAGGAATTCTTTTGCAAATCGTGGCTTTATAGTTCATGAAATGATTCAAGTGAATCACATCGTTTTTGATTCAATTGTGTCTTGTGTAGTACATGAGATCTCATAGCAATTGAACAACTCTCTAACTAGTTCATTTGAGTCATTTGGACTAGTTATGGTGAAGAAGAATATGGTTGATATGAAAGTTATCATTTGGTTGACTAATATTGAACCAACATTGTACATGTTTGGATACGGTTACATAAACCCAAAACGTCAAGTACATGTGTATGGCAATCTAAGTTTTCGATCTAACGGTTGAGTTATATTAGCTTGTATCTAATCTGGTTTTCATCTAACGGCGAATATTGAATGCTTTGTTAGTAAGGTCACATTGATTGCAAACCATGATTTAAAAGACTATATAAGGGAGAACTCTAGCAACTGGGAAACCTAATCCCCACACATTCTGTGTGATACTAGTTTGCTAAAGCTAGAGTCGATTCTCCTTTAACCTTTGGTTTTCTTCTTCTAAAACCAGGTTAACGACTTAAAGACTTCATTGGGATTGTAAATCCAGACTGATACTACTTTTCTTGTAGTTGTGTGATATTATTTTTTTGTTTCTATCGTTCGAGTACAATTGTAATAATTGGCTTGAGATTTCTATCTCCGATAGGCAAGATAAAAGTAGTCACAAACATCTTTGTCTCATTGTTTGTGATTCCTCAATAATCTTCTTCGCTGCATCGATTAAGTTTATTGTGAGGTGATTGATAAAACTGAGCTGTTCTTCGGGAATATAAGTCTGGTTTTATCGATTGGGTCCTGTTCACCTTGATTTATCAAAATACGGAACAAAACTTGTAGGTTTATTCGCAGGAGACGAATTTATCTATTACCTGTAAACTTTTCTGTGTGAGACAGATTTGTTTATTAAAGTCTTCGACTTTGGTTCATAGCAACTCATAGTTGTGGGTGATATCATCTAAGGGAATCAAATGCGCAGTATCCTGCTGGGATCAGAGGCGTAGGAGCATAATTGTACCTTGGATCAATGTGAGATTGGTTAGGGTTCAACTACAGTCCAGACCGAAGTTAATTTGGAGTAGGTTAGTGTTTGTAGCAGCTTAATACAATGTATGTTTAATCTGGACTAGGTCCCGGGGTTTTTCTGCATCTGCGGTTTCCTCGTTAATAAAATTTCTAGTGTCTGTGTTATTTCTTTTCCGCACTATATTTTTATATAATTAAAATAATACAGGTTGTGCGTTATTCAATCAACCAGAATATCCGACCATTTTGGTTGTTGATTTAAATTGATTGACACTTGGATATTGGCCTTTGGTACCATCCAAGTTATCTCTGTTTGATTAGACTCGTTAATCATATTTGCTTGAGTAAATCAAATCGAGAGATTGAGATAATAACTCCCTGAGTATTTTCTATTGATTGAGTCTAACTGTCTAGTTGATTCTCTAGAAAACAACTCGAAGTTGTCCATACAGATTGCTAATCAAAATATTAGGTGGTGTTGTTAGACCCCCCGCTTTTTCAATTGGTATCAGAGCAGGAAAACACGTTAAAGACCTCACAAGTATGTGTTTGTAGTGATCTGACTCTATGGACAGAGGTGATATCTCAATAAACATACCACCAGTCTTCGATGGCTCTAATTACTTATGGTAGAAAATTGATATGCGAGCTTGTTTTCAAGCACGTGATTTTCAATCATGGTTATATGTTGTTAATGGCTATGATCCTCCCGTTGCTGCAGAAGGAGAAAATGTTCTAAAGAATATTGTTGAATATACTCCTGCAGAGATTCTTGATGCAAAGCAAAACTCCGACGGTTTGAATGCGATCATACATACCATTACCCCAAATCTTCAGCACCATGTGTCTAATTGCACTAAGTCGCAAGAAGTTTGGGATATCTTAGCAATCGTATTCGAAGGAAACTCCTGTGAAAAGGATGCAAGGCTTCAGAACCTAAATTCCGATTGAGGAAACTTTCGTATGGCAGATGGAGAAATATTTGATGAGTTTAATCACAAAGTGTCTGAAATTGTTAATGCATCTTTTGCATTGGGTAAGACTATTCCTGAAAAGGACATTGTGATGAAAATTCTCAGATCACTGCCATCTAGATACGATGCTAAGAAGCATGCCATCATTGAGGGAAATAACCTAGATACTCTCTCCGGAACCACGCTGGTTGGTAAGCTTAAGATCTTTGATCACGAACTTTCATCCAAAGTTAAGGATGTTGCGTTCAAAGCACTAAAGGACACTAAATTACTTGATAAAAGTAAAAAAGTGTATATATCTGAAGATGATCACTCTGAGATAGATTCATCAGATGAAGATCTTGACAAATCGGTCTCGATGATCACAAGACAGTTTAGGGATCTTTTATTGAAGAAAAGTGAACGGTTCTCCATAGATAAGCCTAAGGCATCAGTCAAACCCCATAATCGTGTTCCTCCTAAAAATAGGGATATTGATGAAACTGATGATGAAGATATGCCTCAGTGCTTTAAGTGTAAGGGATTTGGTCATTTTGCAAATGAGTGTCCAAATCGGAGAAAATACACTGGGAACAAAGGTCTTGCTGCAACTCTTGATGAAATGTCTGACGAGTATGATTTAAATGAAGACGAGAAATCAAGTGTTGCACTTATTGGTGAAAATATTGATTTTGATAATTGTAGCAATATACATATCAATCTTAATATTCTTTCAGAAGATAATCCAACCGTTCTGGAAGAAAAAGTTGACTCCCTTCTTGGAAACACTATTTATAATGAGTCAGGATCCACTATGTGCCTAGATGCTTGCACAATTCAGAAGCCTGATTATCATCCAAGTGTGACGTGCTCATATTGTTCATTAAAAGGTCATGAACTTTCAAGGTGTTACAAGTTCAAACACAAGCAAAGATACGTCAACAAACTTCAACGAAGGGCAAATCATTTAGCAAGAAAGCTCAAACTTGCTCAGAAGACTGCAGAGGTATGTAAGATTTTATCTTCGTCTAAGAAGTTAGTTTCCAAGGAAAAATCAAGACTATTTGAAAAGAAAATATGGTCAAATTGTTTTGATAGACAGAGGTCTATGGATTCCTCTCAAGAGGAAATTGGTGGACAAATTGTTGTTCACCACAGCACAACTTAATTGTGTTGTTTCTATAATCTTGTCTCATGTGCCTGATCAAAAGAGACAATGATTTTGTACCTCTCAGGCTTTAAGAAAAGTTTTGTTTTTTTTTCTTCTTTTCTTAGTTCTGCCTTATTTTTGTCAATCAAACAAAAGAAAAAAGTGTATTATCGACAACTTTACTCTCGATAGGGATAATAGTTGATCGTTTACAAACCTATTTTACGTTTCGAACCCTACATTCCTTTTCCTTCTCTAAAACCTCTTTTTATCTCTAGACTACTTGTTGAGCCAATTGTGAATTCCTCTCACAAACCCATTCGTTGATGGACGCTCCAAGAATGATATCTTGCGATGGAAAAGAAGGTAATGTGGTTGTTAATCCATCAATCATGAAGGAAAAAGAAAAATCTCCATTGCCTCCAACCTTGAAAAGAAAAAGAAGGAATATGAGGAAACCAAGGGCTGTTCCTTCAAATTCTCATAAGTTTTCTGATGTTCTTGAAGTGTTGAAGGAGCTGTGTAAGGAGATTCAAAAAATAAAGGCTTTTGTGTATAAGACTCATGAGATTCAGAAGGCCCTGGTTCGACAACATCAACCAAGAAGGTTCATCAATATAAACTCCTTTCTTAATAAACCCTATGTTCCAATGGCTATTGACAACAAGGAGTTCGGAGACGATAATGAATTCTTCAAAGGTCTTAATGTATAGTAAATCTTCTATGTTTTCTGTTCTATTTAGAAGAATAACTAGTGTTTTGGAATAGCCATGATTGTGATTACACATAGCTATATCCAATGATTTCATCTTCTTGTTTTTAGATTTATTGGTTTTAATTCTAAACTTGTTTGGAAGATGATGGTTGCAGTATTAATCTTTATGATTTTATATATTGCAATATTTTGATGGGATATGTGTGTTTACGTCCGTGAACTTGATTGTCCCATATTTTGTCAAAAGTAAAGTCGTTCACATATTGGTATGCAAATATTGATAAAGGAATGAATGGACTTTTGGCAAAACACAAAAGTTAAGCCTATATTGTCAATTTTTGATGTAAGATAGGTTAAAATCTTTTGTGATTCAAGGATAAAGTCTATTATGTCACTTTGTGATGGAAAAATAGAATAGGTCCTTTTTTGTAATCCACGGTTTAGAGATTAATTTTTCCATATTATTATGTATTACTGTGAAGGTTCGATCTTGTATCTTATGTTGAGCACTATACGACTAAGTCGATTTCTTATTGGCATGGTTGGTTGTTCCATAAAGATGCAATATGTTGAGAATTAAGAACTAAATTAATCAACTTGTGTGGTTATTTATTTTGTATTCCGTGAGTTATCTCATGTTGAGTACATGGACGGTTAAGGTTGTCATTTTCTATGATAATCTTAGTCGGGGTTCCATAATCTATTATGTTGAGCCCAAATGAACTAAATCAATCATCTAGTATGATTATTTAGTTAGCACTCTATAGATTTTTCTCATGTCGAGTGTGGACAATTGAATTAATTACTTTGTGATTAGTTTAATTGTGCAAACCCGGTTAGAGTATTTATGGGTTCTCTTGTGAATAATCTAATCGATGTATTAAGTCTCCATAAGTTTACTTGTGTTGAGAATATTTAGTCAAATTAATCTTGGTTCGCTTTGGTTAATATGATTGAATATTTTGGATTCCAAATTCATACTTGTATGTAATTTTTTGAGTCTAAAGAAATCCTTCTTTTCTCTTGAAAATAAGGTCGCTTTTGTTGTTCCCTTGGGAGTGACATCTTATGGGGGAGAGTTCTTTTAAACTTACGCTTAATTTCCAAATCTTTGTGGGGAGTGCGGCTGTGGAATTTTTAGGGGTTATCTTGTATCTTTATAAACTCCTTGATGAATGCATTTAGCCTCGGCTTTATGATTGCATATAAACAAGATGATAGAACATTTATATTTGGTCATGAAATGTCTCTTACGGAAATTCATTAGGATCCCGTTCTTGTACCTTTGCCAATTTTATTGACAAAAATTGGGAGAATTAATTGTAGTTCATACTACAAATACATATGGTTTTCGGATCATTATGTAAGGGGGAGTGGTTTCCATGTGAGATGGAGTACTGACTAAGGGGGAGTGAAGTATCAGCATAGTATTGTTGTTGAAGTTGTGATGCAATTGGACTTTGACGCTGTGTAATAATACTATGACACCGTATAACAATGATTGAGAACTGATGCTTTTCTCATTGTTATAGCTACGGATTTTCAACAATGATGATTCTACACTTACAACCTTTGGGATCATTGGACTACTTGGAAATGACAAATATTTCGAGTATTGTTGAAGATTAGGCATGTGGAATATGTGACAAAGGGGGATATTGTTAGAGCACTGCTCGGTCAAACTCGCATGCGTTGCTATCTCAAGCATGTTTGTCAATCTTAGTGATCAAAACTATAAAGTCTTGATTTCTACTTTACTATAGATAAGGTCTCGAACTAGGATATAAAGTGTAGTTGAGCTCAAGAACTCCATGGCGATCATCATACAAGACGAATGACTGCTCAAGGAACCAGTGGATCTTCATCGACTAAAAGGTATGTGGAGACTTGAACTTATCTATCACTCAAAAGTATATCTACTCTATCTCCTATCTTGAGACAAAAGTCGTTTTACTATATAGACTAAGAATATGCACATGTGACATTTCGAGATGAGTATATCTTGCGTATCTATTTCTCAAAATGGGTGTTGGTAAATCTTTCGCTTTAGCTAAGTTCATCTTTGCCTAGTGACGAAAGTCATTTTATGTTTCAATCACTTTGGAAATCACTCTGACGAAAAATAGATTGTGAATAACAATTATATAATGCCCTATGAGAATATTTCAATGATTGAAATGAGAGTTTAGACTATATAACCATTGTAGGATATAAAAATTGTTGTGGTAACACATATATGTATAAGTCCTTAGCACTTGAACCGAAGTTTGCGAGCTTTGTTGACCAAGTGGAACCGGAACGTGAGCAGTCAACTTAGTCCGCGAACTGGCGTAAGTTCTCGAACCCGAGACAATCTGCTGAAGTTGAAGCTCAGGTGAAGTCCGCGAACTGACGGAAGTTCTCGACCCAAGAAATTCTGTTGGAGTTTATTAACTTAAACCGGTTAGCTTGAGTCCACGAACTCAAGAAGTTATGTCTGAAAGCGTTGTTCGTGAACTTATCTTAAATTACTTAGGAATGCTTTTGCAAACTGTGGCTTTATAGTTCATGAAATGATTCAAGTGAATCACATCATTTTTTATTCAATTGTGTCTTTTGTAGTACATGAGATCTCATAGCAATTGAACAACTCTCTAACTAGTTCATTTGAGTCATTTGGACTAGTTATGGTAAAGAAGAATATAGTTGATATGAAAGTTATCATTTGGCTAACCATTTGGTTGACTATTATTGAACCAACCATTGTACACGTTTGGGTATGGTTACACAAACCCAAAACGTCAAGTACATGTGTGTATGGAAATCTAAGTTTTCGATCTAACGGTTGAGTTATATTAGCTTGTATCTAATCAGGTTTTCATCTAACGGTGAATATTGAATGCTTTGTTAGTAAGGTCACATTGATTGCAAACCATGATTTAAAAGACTATATAAGGGAGAACTCTAGCAACTGGGAAACCTAATCCTCACACATTCTGTGTGATACTAGTTTGCTAAAGCTAGAGTCGATTCTCCTTTAACCTTTGGTTTTCTTCTTCTAAAACCAGGTTAAAGACTTTAAGACTTCATTGGGATTGTGAAGCCAGACCGATACTACTTTTCTTGTAGTTGTATGATCTGATCTTGCTGTTTCTATTGTACGAGTACAATTGTAATAATTGTCTTGAGATTTCTATCTCCGATAGGCATGATAAAAGTAGTCACAAACATATCCGTCTCATTGTTTGTGATTCCTCAATAATCTTCTTCGCTGCATCGATTAAGTTTATTGTGAGGTGATTGATGAAACTGAGCTGTTCTTCGGTAATATAAGTCTGGTTTTATCGATTGGTTCCTGTTCACCTTGATTTATCAAAAGACGGAACAAAACTTGTAGGTTTATTCGTGGAGACGAATTTATCTATTACATGTAGACTTTTCTGTGTGAGACAGATTTGTTTATTAAAGTCTTCGACTTTGGGTCGTATCAACTCTTGGTTGTGGGTGAGATCATCTAAGGGAATCAAGCGCATAGTATCTTGCTGGGATCAGAGGCGTAGGATAATAAATGTACCTTGGATCAGTGTGAGATTGGTTGGGGTTCAACTACAGTCCAGACCAAAGTTAATTTAGAGTAGGCTAGTGTCTGTATCGGCTTAATACAGTGTACGTTTAATCTGGACTATGTCCCGGGGTTTTTCTGTATTTGCAGTTTCCTCGTTAACAAAATTTCTGGTGTCTGTGTTATTTCTTTTCTGCATTATATTTTTATATAATTGAAATAGTACAGGTTGTACGTTATTCAGTCAATTAGAATATCCGACCATTTTGGTTGTAGATTTAAATTGATTGACACTTGGATATTGGTCTTTGGTACCATCCAAGTTATCTCTCTTTGATTAGACTCGCGAATCATATTTGCTTGAGTAAATCAAATCGAGAGATTGAGATAATAACTCTTTGAGTATTTCCTATTGATTGATTCTAACTATCTATTTGATTCTCTAGAAAACATCTCGGAGTTGTCCATACAGATTGCTAATCGAAATATTGGGTGGTGTTGTTCGACCCCCGCTTTTTCAGGAGTTATGGCTACACCTTCACTCGGGCGGGTTTTCACTTCAAAGCCATCCTCAGGAATGATTTCCTCCTATAATATCAAGACTTGGTTTTTGCTTTAAAAAAAAAAAAAAAAAGAAGAAAGAGCGGAAGAGGAAAGAAAGAAAGCTCACCGATTCACTTCCGGACTCGCTGGAGGAAGACTCAACACTGCTACCGGAAATACTATCCTCCCCATCACTGGCCTCCGAACTCTCTTCCTTCTCGGATTCCCATTCACCATGGGTAGGCTCAGCATCGCCGCTTTCCATCTCAAGATATGTTGTCTTCTGACTACGTGCAAGTTTAGTGAAGGCATTCTCCCTGCTAAGACCTGGGCAAGACACAAGAGTGGACACTCAGAATTGAGAAAAATACATATGTAATCTGACCGAATCAGGAAGAAAATTATACGTACTCGCATATTGGAGGAACTAAAAGTCGGAAGAGCCGTCAGACTCGACTGAAAACCACCAGCACGATTTTTAGACCTTCGCTCCTTCGTTTGGGGACTGTCCGCGTCCGGACCGACGGATTATCTCTTGGATAAAGAAGTATCCCTTAACAATGGATGCTTTGCTAAAATCGCGGCAGAAGGCCTACCACGGGTGTTCTCCACTACGACTTTCACAAATTCCTGGATGACGAGGAATTCACTCTGCCAGAACATGTTATACTTGGAGGTAGTTGAAGGATTTTGTTCTGAAAGTAAGAAAAAGGGAGGCTTTTGCCTGGCACGAGAACACTAGCATCAAGTCTGGCCGGTAATGAGTCCTCTGGAGCTACCAGCTGACGAACGAGAGGGATTCCTTGGTCGAAACCCATATGTCGAGCTGCCCGATCAATATTGTAAGAGACTGCCTGACAAGATCCTCGAAAGAAAGACGGTATATAACCAGACGTGCAACTTCGCATGAATACAACCTCGACGATGCCCAGGTTCCCTTCATCAGAAAGCAAAGACATGTTTGGAGCAGAAACAAAAGTATTGACCTGGACTATGGACGTACACACTAGGTCCCATGGACGGAAATTAGCGACGCTCGAATTACGGAGGAAATCAGCCAGGTTTGAGCCAGCTCTTGGGCGCCTATTTGACCAGCGAAGTATTCTCGAGCCACCCCAAGATGAGGGAAGTGAAATCAATGGTTTAGGAGCGTATTTTTCAAAATGCTCCCATAGCCACGCCTGGAGAAAAGCAACGTGAACATACGAGTTCACTTTCATGTAACCATTTGAAGCGCGCATGTCCATAGCCAGATAATCCTAGTGTGTGTGCAGATAACCGAGAAACAAGCTGCCAATGGGGAGAATGACTCCTTTCGCCAATCTTATAGCAAAATTGATGAGTTCCGGCCTTATCTCCTTCTTACCAGAGCCATCATCGAAAATATCCCGGGATAACCAAAGAGCCAAGAATACCGCGACGTGGAGTGTACTATTCTTTTGATCTTATGCCAGCTCATCAGGGAACCATTGAGACATCTAATAGATATAGAAACACTTCGTATTGTTCTCTTTCCGAACAAACCCTTTCGACTTCGCAACCAGGGCGGTATGTATTTTTTATTCATCATCTGACAGCTTGATGTTGAGGTTTCCTGTCATGGGAAGATTCAGCAGGATAGCCAAACTTTCTAAGGATATAGTTATTTCTCCCCACCTGCATATGGTCGTGTGAGTATCTGGACACCACCTGGAGATGAAAGAAACTAAGCTCGGGATGTCTTTCCTAATTTGAAGAGATGCAGAAGCCGCGACAGCATCAATGATTTGCGCCTTGGTCAAACTAGCTCTTACACGATCTTGACTTATCATAAATTGCATCCATTTATCAAAGGAGCGCAATGGACTCACGGAGATTTTGAAATCAATAGGAGAGGCGGAATACTCTTTCCTCTAAAGACAAAAGCGTATTACATTTGTAGGAAATACCATATGGTCCTAGAAATTATATATTAGAGAGAGTCTAGTCCAATTGACCCAGTCAATTGTCTGTTTGGTCCTATTTGGTATTATAAATTATCATTTGGTCCTAAATATTATCATTTGGTCCTAGGGTGATGTCATGGATGATGTAAATGTCATCTTGTAGTGGCAGAAATACCCTTTTAGGGCCATTACATCATCCATGACGTCATCATATGGATATATATTCAATTATCATGAGAGAGGAAATCATTTTCAGATTTATTTTCTCTCACCTCCATATTTTCAGATCTAGTTTTCTCTCTCTCTTTTTTTTCTTCGTCTTTTTTATTTTGCAGAGATTAAAATTTAAATCCGTAACAATGGCGAGAAGATTGTGTGAATTCATCATCTCCATCTTCATCTTCGTGATGCCGTAACAATGGCGATTCAAAGGTGAAAATCTAAATCCTTTTCTTTTTTTTAGATTTCTTTTTGATTTCTTTTCCTGATGTTGTTGAAGATGAATATGATGAAGACGAATAATTTCGTTCTTTACTGATGTTGCTCATGAAGATGAAGATGATGAAGACTTTTCAAGATCTGTTGTTGCTCGTGTTAAAGATGATGGATACGATGAACGTCGATGAAGACTTTTCAAGATCTGTTGCTGCTCATGCTAAAGATGATGAAGACGATGAATACGTTGCTGCTGCTACTGTTTGAAGACGATGATGTTTTCTATTGCTGCTGTTGAAGACGTCGAAGAAGATGAAGAATGATGATGATTATGGACTTCATTTCTGGAATGAAGTCTGTTTTTTTTAGGTTTTTTATATGGACTTCATTTCTGGAATGAAGTCTGTTTTTTAAGGTTTTTATATGGACTTCATTTCTGGAATGAAGTCTGTTTTTTAGGTTTTTATATGGACTTCATTTCTGGAATGAAGTCTGTTTTTTTAGGTTTTTATATGGACTTCATTTATGGAATGAAGTCTGTTTTTTTTAGGTTTTTATATGGACTTCATTTATGGAATGAAGTCTGTTTTTTTAAGGTTTTTATACGGACTTCATTTCTGGAATGAAGTCTGTTTTCTTAGGTTTTTATATGGACTTTATTTCTGGATAATGTCGATTTTATATGGACTTCATTTCTGGAATGAACTGCTACAAGAAAATAAGTAAAATTAACACGGAAGAGTACTTTTGTCAGTTTAATATTTTTAAATAATTATGGACCAAACAGTAAAGGAATTTGACCAAAGGACCAAACAGACATGGGCCCCCATAAAAAAGGACCAAACGATATTTTTCCCATTACATTTTCGGGCGGAACCGACCGATCCCCTCCCTCACTCTCCGGACCGGTCAGAAGAATCAGCACATGCTTAAGATAACTTCTCCTGGCAGAAACTATCGTGAAGAATTTCTCAGCCACGTTTGGCTTGGAATTGCCGACATCCTTCGGTACGGCTGAAATTGTTGACATCCTGACGAAAATTCTCTTACGCTGCTTTAATCCTCTAAGATAACTACAATGGAATAATACAAAGAGAGATTATTACAGAAAGTGCATGGAATTTATTTTATCAGGCGCAGGAAGGCCATCCTAGACCCAAGCCAATTGGTTTCAAATTCATTTTTGCACATATGCGAAGAAATGGAGCTGACAGACTCTACATCACCACTTCGTGCAGCAGAAAATTCGTGCCCATGAGGCGCGCCCCACTATGGGAACTGTGCACACGGCCACACCAAGACAAGGAGTAAACCTAGAAACTAGGTTTTCATAGGAAAGAAATGTCAGCTACCGTCTCTCGCCTACTTCGCACAGTAAGTTGGGGCGGTCAACATTGCTATGATATTCACGCCTAAATACTACTATAAGCTTGTGCAAAACATGAATACGGCCAGAATTCACACCAACACAGAAGAACAACATTTTCTACAAGGTCGTGAAAAGGTATGCCTACAACTAGGGCTTTGCACCAACAAGGAAGAAAAAAGAAAGCAAGTTAAAGAGGAAGTGTTGGAAGACATACTTGGATTCGCTCGTCTACTTTATTGTTACCACACAACAAGAGCAAAAAAATATATATGATGGAGGCATGAAGTAAAGGGAGAGGTCGGCCCCCATTTTATAGGCGTGATACTGGAGAGTTTGAATAAGGAAAGGACTTCATATTTGAGCCAAGTAAGGAAAAGAGGCAATTGGGCCCCAAGACATCTGCGCCACGCCTTGGCCCCACCATGCCAAGACGTCTGTGCATGCCTCGCCGAACCACGCCTTGCCTTGTCCCACCACGCCAAGCCGTCCGTACGAGCCTTGCCTCATCAAACCGTACCTTACCATGACCGCACTGCGCCAAGTTGTTCGTTTGTCGTGGTCTCATCACGCGAAGACAGTCCGCACCACTGCCCTGGATCCACATGCCAAACCGTCCGCCATGATTTGCATCTCCGAACCGTTCGTACGTGCTTTACCTCTCCAAATCGTCCGCACGTGCTTTACCTCTCCAAGCCGTCTGCACCGTGACTTGCCAATACCAACGAATTCGCCAAGTCAGCATCATGAGGTTCCCTAGCCCAGTCAAGGTGATGTACGGCCAGACCAAGCCAGTAATTTTCGTCTCACCACTCCACGGTCTACATCCCCAGCACAATTTATGTAGGGCCACCAACACGGGAAACACAAACTCTCTACACCTCTCAAAAAGGTTAGACGAATCTTCCTGACCATCTTGCATGATTTATGTTTCGATTCTGTCCTTGTCTGTCACCATCTTATGCTTACCTCGCAATAACTCCCCTGTTCCGAGTTAAGCAGGGGACTTAATGTTGTTGTTGGTTTTTAGCTTAGGGTTAAATTCGTAAAACCCTAGGAAAGACAGTGACGTCATATGGTTCGAGTAATAATAGCTCCAATAAATACATTTATTGTACCCTTTAATATGTCTGCGAGAAAAACACCAGGGTACCCTTTTTTTTTAATTAATTACTCATTAGGGTTTCGACAGACCAAAACCCTAATTCCAACGCCACATGTGCCGATGGCAAACCATGCCAGCCACACCCATCGTACCAAGGCATGCCAACCATGCTAGCCGCACCCATGTGCCGATGGCAAACCATGCCAGCCACACCCACCGCACCAAGGCATGCCAACCATGCTAGCCACACCCATGTGCCAATGGAAAACCATGCCAGCCACACCCACCGCACCAAGGCATGCCAACCATGCTAGACGTAGCCCTATTCCAATGGCAAACCATGCCAGCCACACCCACCGCGCCAAGGCATGCCAACCATGCTATCCGCACCCCTGTGCCAATGTCAAACCATGCCAGCCACACCCACCACGCCAAGGCATGCCAACCATGCTAGTCGCACCCCTGTGCCAATGGCAAACCATGTCAGCCACACCCACCGCGCCAAGGCATGCCAACCATGCTTTCCACACACATGTGCCGATGGCGAACCATGCTATCCACACCCACCGCGCCAAGGCATGCCAACCATGCTTGCCGCACACATGTGCCGATGGCAAACCATACCAGCCACACCTATCGTGCCAAGGCATGCCAACCATGCTAGCTGCACCATATTCCAACGACATGCCAAACCCTTGGCCCCACCATGCCAAGCCAAACCTCGCCTTGCCTTGTCTATAGCCATGCTATCCACACCATATGCCAACGGCATGCCAAACTCTTGGCCCCACCTAGCCAAGCCAAACCGCACCTTGCCTTGGCCCTAGCCATGCTAGCCGCACCATATGCCAACGGCATGCCAAACCCTTGGCCCCACCTAGCCAAGCTAAACCGCACCTTGCTTTGGCCCTAGCCATGCTATCCGCACCATATGCCAACAGCATGCCAAACCCTTGGCCCCACCATCCCAAGCTAAACTGCACCTTACCTTGGCCCTAGCCATACTAGACGTACCATATGCCAACGGCATACCAAACCCTTGGCCCCACCATGCCAAGCCAAACCGTACCTTGCCTTGGCCCTATCCATTCTAGTCGCACCATGTTCCAACACCTTAGCCCCACCATGCCAAACACACCTAGCCATTCCACCATACTGGCCTTCCAAACGCGGCTACCAAAACGAAGCTGTGCGACAATCAACGGTCCCCCTTCTATCCTAGGAGAAAATCCTAGCCATCCAAGGTTACCAGACAATGCATGGTAACCTTTGGCCCGAAAACCTAAGTTTGGCCACGTCATACCATGCCATGCCAACGGCATGCCAACCTAGATGCGCCATCATGCTGGCCTTCCCTACACGACTACCAAAATGAAGGCATGCGACAATCAACGGTCCCCCTTCAATCCCAGGAGCAAATCCTAGCCATCCAAGGTTACCAAACAACGCATGGTAACCTTTGGCACGAAAACCTAAGTTTGGCCATGGCATGCCAACCTAACTGTGCCACCATACTGGCCTTCCCAACGCGGCTACCAAAACGAAGGCATACGACAATCAACGGTAGCCCTTCAATCCCAGGAGAAAATCCTTGACGTCCAAGGTTACCAGACAATACATAGTAACTTTGACTCAAAACCCTAGTTCGGTCACGCCAAGGCATGACATGCCAACCTAGTCACGTCACCATGCAATGCCAATGGCATGCCAACCTAGCCGCACCACTATGCTGGACTTCCCTATGCGACCACCAACAAAAGAAAGCGTGCAACGATCAAAGACTATCTTTCCTCTTAAGATGCAAAATCTCGACCGTCGAAGGTCACCAAGATAACAAGTCTTCCAAGATAATACCTGACAAGTCTCCCATAGGGTTTTGAGTCCCACTAAGCTAATACCTGACAAGTCTCCCACTATGCTGGACTTCCCTATGCAAAATCTCGACCGTCGAAAGACTATGCTGGACTTGTTATTGCCTGACAAGTCTCCCAAGCTAATACCTGACAAGTCTCCCATAGGGTTTTGAGTCTCACCAAGCTAATACCTGACAAGTCTCCCACTATGATGGACTTCCCTATGCAAAATATCGACCGTCGAAAGACTATGCTGGACTTGTTATTGCCTGACAAGTCTCCCAAGCTCGACTTTTCAGGCAATAACAATATGCTACATGTTTTATACAAAAACATTCGAGACATCAACACATATCACAAACTGGGGGATCCTATTTGGGTATTAGTTTGGCAGTTTGCAGCGTGCGCGTACACTACGCCCTTCATAAGGAAGTGTCATAAGGATGAGGAAGTTAGTAAATACAGGGAAGTTAATAGTGAAACGCTCCTTTTTATGGAACATCAATTCCATGCGTTAACGCTACCACCTCCTCCCATTTACTCACCCATTTTTTCCATTCCTTAATGAGACCAGAGTACGTTTCACTTCAACTTGTATAAATAGGTCTTACCTATCTCCACTGAACAACAAGTTCAGTTAGGAGCATACACCACTCAGAAAATGTTTACTATCTTTCCATATGCTAGCTTCCTACTTTCTGATACAAGTCGTAACACAGCTACTCTTCCAGAATCAACTATTCTAGTCTCATCACTTTCCTTGCTTCTCTCCCCAAAACCAACCCATTCTCCTTCACTTTGTGACCGAAGCAATTATGGAATGACCATTTCTTGGTTTAGGCCAGACTTATACAAATTGATCTCTCGAATCTAAAGTACTCCCTTGAAGTACATTGTTTAGGGTTTAAATTCGTTTCTCACCCGCACACCCGAAATTACCAGAAACCATTTTCACCCACAAACAGAGACGTACAAGTATTACTCGAAGACTTGAAGAATATGAAGAAGTAAAGAGCTACAACGACGATATCATCATTCCTCTTGAGGTTAGTAATATTTTGACTTGAACTGTTTCATTCCTAATGTATTTTTCAAGTCGTGCTATATTGAAAACATAACTGCGAAGCTGTGAATGATTATACTCTAGTTAGACATAGTATTAAGGAATGATAATACGAAGTATAAAGCCTATCTTTTGAACTTCGTATATAAGACATCGACATAATCGTATGAATGCTATTGTGATTATATATGGGTATGGGTGAGATTTCATCCTAGGAAACAATGTTTTACATTCGTTTAAAGGAAGTATAATTCATAATCTTGTTTTGTGAATCAAAAGGGAAATCGTTAGGCTTATTGGTATTGTTATTCATTGCAAATATTTGGATTACCAATATGTGTATTTAGTATAACCGCTCATAACTTGTTTATGTATCTTGGTAAAACTATTCACAATGCCTAACTTATGTATCTGTATGACTTTTATTAGTGAAACCAATCTTAAGTAATCAGTTGAGATGGTATGATTGATATTTGTAATTGGTGTGACCATTCCTAGTCATTGGGTAACCGATCCTAGAACTTGGTAGGACTAATCACAAGATGTGTAATCGATCCTTGTAGTAGTTTAACAAGTTTTAGTAATTGGTGTAACCGATCCTATAACTTATGCAACCAATCAAAAGTAAGTACCATAAATAAGTGGTAACCGATCCTAGTACTTAGTTAGCCATTTTATGGAAACTAGTGTGATCGATCCTAGTAGCCACTTGGAGGTAGAACCGAACTTTGTGTTTGGTAGAACCGTTAAACCCATGAATGGTGATTGAATGTTTTTGATCAATCACATAGTTCTTGGAAATCAGATGAACCAATTCTAAACTCGTTTGGAAGTGTGGCAAATCGGTTCCAAGATTGTAAATATGAAAAAGAATTTACAAAGTAAAGATGTCGACATACTTTGAACATGTGCAGTAATTCTTATCTATTATTGTTCAAAGATATTCCTTAATAACTAAAGGAGAATCCCGGATCGAAATAAATTGAGAATCTTTTAATTAAGGTTTTTAATTTTATATGCTTTTGATTTCCAGCAATTAAATGCAAATCTTTAAAAAATAAAAATTGGTAATGTACATTTACTAACTGGAGATTTTCTACTGAGATTTCAGTCAATATTTGGACAGAGCATTTCCAGGAATTATGAAAACCGATTGCATATCTTTGTGAATATTCGGTTTTGGAAATTCCTTGGTGTCCAAACTTCCTTGGTCTATAAATATTGAAGTTTGCATTTCGAGCAAACTAATCCTCAGAGCCAACAAAACTACCTAGTAGTGTTGTTACTGGTGGAGCCGTCTATTCGGAGAGGAAAGTACCCTAATTAGGCAAAATCTCTTACGACCGCTCATTTTAAAGACTTCTTTGGGACTGAGAAGCTCTACGAGTACCGTTAGTGGGAAAATAGATAATTGCAGTTTATTATTAGTTTTCGATTGATTTGATTGACTAACGGTTGCTAAACTAGATCGAAGTATCAACGGGGATCTTTAGACTGTTTGTAGATCTAAAGACGTCTTGTGATCATTAACAGACTCCATTGTGTGTGTGATTGATCACAAGAGATTGAAGTTGTTTGTGTGCATGTGTTTATTGAAGATCTAAGAAGATTTGAAGACAAAGAAGATTTCTTATATGAGTTCATAATCTTTGGTGTGCACAAAACTTGATCGGCTGAGGATCCAACTATAATCGGTTTATCTTTTGATAGATTGGATTGATTAGTTGCGTAGATCGGCATCAATACATTTCTTTGTGATTCAAAGTATTGATTGCATAGTCTAAACAATTACTTTGGTGATTATTGAATAGATTGATCTAAGAACCCGACAAATGAGTTTATTGGGATAAACGGGAGAGCCTTTTGTCAAACTCATATCACGTTGTTTGAAAAGAGTTGTTACCGAACAGATTTGTTGTTCCTTTACTGTTTGGAATAGGAACCAAAGGAATTGTTCCAAGTGCGTGACTTATTGCAAGTTGGGGGCGCAGGGATACTAAGGGAACTAGGTGAACTATAGGTTTAGTTGTTTGGTCTCAACTATACGAAGTTGGTTTGGATTTTGTATAGCGGCTTAATTCTGAGAGTATTCAATTAGACAAGGTCCCGGGTTTTTTTTGCATTTGTAGTTTCCTCGTTAACAAAATCTTGTTGTGTCTTTTACTTTTCTATTTCGGTAATTATAATTGTATTTATTATAATTAGAAGTAAAATACACAAACGTTAATTCCTAATTACTTGATAGCAATCCTATAGTGTTTGGTTAAGTCCGAACCTATTATCAAGTAATCATACTTCGTTGTTGTATTGTCTCGATCTTGTATCCATAGTCAATCACACAATTTATCTTGATGTTGTATTGTCTCGATCTCGTATCTATAGACGATCACACGAAGTATGAACCGATTCGGTGTATTATCTCGACTCAGTCCATAGACAATCACTTTCGGATAAAGGACTTATAGGTGGAAAAGTTTTAGATTGAGGTATATTTGGGTACCCTCGTATTTTCAATTGGTATCAGAGTAGGCAAACACGAAAATATCTAACAATCTGTGTTTGGTGCGATCCAACCTATAAAAATTGAATCTAATGACTGATTCTGTTAACTTAATACAAGATACTAAGAGTTCTGAATTAACTCTTGATGACGAGAAAAACATTATATCTTAGAATATAGAAACATCTCAGTCAAAGGGATTATACGAAAATTTTCTTTCATGTTCAACCGAACTAATTCATGCATTAGAAAGAGAAGGAAAGCTTCTAGATGATGTAAGATGTCTGCAAGCCAAGAATGATCAACTTGTTATTGATCTTGCCTCCTCAAAGGTTGAAAATAATTCTCAACATATACAAAATCTTGAGGACAAAGTAAGTGCTAGTCTTTCTCGAACTGAACTTTTAGAGAAATATCATAATGCTACTCTTAAAAAAGTCTATTTGTTGGAAAAGAAACTTACTGAATCTGAAGAAAGGATTAATTACTCTCAACAAGTAAGTTTTGAAGAGAAAGAAGGTGTATACCTCTCTTGAGAAAAACACCTTGAGGATGATCTAGTTGGTGCTCTTGATAAAATAAAGACATTGGAAGAAGAAAATTTGGACCTTAAAAAGTTCAATGTTAGCTCAAACAATTTAACCTCAATGTTAGAAGCAAGTAGAAGTTATCGTGATACACGAGGATTTGTCTATAAT
Source organism: Papaver bracteatum (assembly GCA_023529315.1). Classification (NCBI taxonomy): domain Eukaryota; kingdom Viridiplantae; phylum Streptophyta; class Magnoliopsida; order Ranunculales; family Papaveraceae; genus Papaver; species Papaver bracteatum. The sequence continues at coordinate 1,432,265 of JAJJWX010004745.1, read as the reverse complement.
GGAATAGATGCTTCAAATATTAGCAAAGAGGTAAAATTTGTTAAAGCTACAAATTTTTCTCAACCAAAGGCTTCCACTAATGTCAAGGATGCTCCTAATTCTTGTAAAGAAGAAAAGCCTATCAATCCTAAGAATTGTCTTCAACCAGCAACAATCAAAGAGATCACTTCTGCGAATGACCAAGAAAGCAACAACGTTGAATAAAGATAAGAAGAAAACTCGTCGAGCTCCAATGCAAGAGGATCCACAAAAAGGTAACATTAAAACTCATACTTTGTATGTTACTAAGCATTGTTGTTATTGTGGTAATAAAGGACATGTGGAATGGGGATGCAATATTCGTAAGATAGAAGATATACTTTCTTTTGTATCAAACGAATTGGCTAAGATTTCTCCCCAAAGGAACTCGGATCGATATTTTCCAAAGTTTAGGCAAAAGAATTATTATAATGATAGTCTAAATTTTTCCCATCGCTCGACAAGGTCTTCTTATAAAAGACCTGAATATAGAAACAGATGACTTTGTAAATGCTAAGACAAGATCTGATGTTCCAAATTGGAGAAAAGTTGTTTCGCAAAATATCCAAAAGGACAATGGTTCTAATGGTATAAAGGAGAAAGATGCTCCCGCGAAACCCAACTCTAAATGGGTCCCAAAGTCCTCCATAGCGAAGAAGGGACCAAAGGTTAGTCACAAGAATGACTCTCAGATGTTAATTGTTGGTAACAATGATTACAAGAGTTTTCTTGAAAGGCTAAAGAAAGACATCATGTATGAAGTTTCCTGTACAAATGCAAGTTGTGATAATGACACTCTTCATCACAAGTCAAAGAAGAAAAACAAGACATGGAACAAGAGAAAACAAACCAAGCAAGAGGTCAAGAATGATGATTCTGTCTTAGTCACTCGTGACGAACAAGACAACGCTCAACTCAACACAACCTAGTTGTGTTAGAATGTGCATGCTCACCTTGGTGCTCAATATTTTTAAAGGTGAGGAGGCACATGAAAAACTGAGCATATGATCTCTCGGTTATTATATGATTAATTAACATCTTTAGGGAGATTTTTTTTCTTCTATACTCATACCTTCTATATCTATATCTGAGCTTTTGATAGAAACGGTAATTTTGAGTTTATGATGTTGATATCTACTGATCCTATATGAGTAGCTCTTGTTTTATGGTTAAAACGAGCCAAAAAAAATCAATGAATTCGGACATTGTATGCAAAAGTTATGTCTAAAGCAGTTTAGTGTTGTGATCCATCACAAGTAATCACCGTAACCGGTCCTGGTGATTGGTATGATTGGTCCATACGAAGGAGTGTAGAAACTGTTTTGCATATAACTTCTTCGTACGAACTCGGAATGACCTCATTATTCTTGAATTAGTTTCGTAATTTAATTCCCTACAAGATTGAGGTAAATTAAATACGTAATTTTCTGTTGAATATTTATTGTGTATTGCAAATTGGATTTATAGGATGTCTGATTTCGGTTTTCATAACCTTAATATTCGATCTCATATGATGTGTGAACCCTTACGGTTTGGGTGACTTTTTGATTTAGCGGGATTGAGTTCAAGCCCATGTTGGTAGGCTTTATCAAAGGATCATAAGGAGTTCCGATTAAACTCCTGTGTGAAAAAGTCACAATATGTTGAATCGTTTTTGGTTTAGCATAAAAGCATATGTGTTTCTGGTTTTCAACTTTTGCATCGCATAAGTTAAAACCAATTTTCAACCTTTCTCTGGTAAAGGTTGATTTTTGTTGTTTTACTTTTGTCTTGCAATAGGATGACAACACAGTGATATTCCTCCCCGGAAAGATGCAAAGAAAAGGAGAACAGGATGCGGAACTTGAGGTAACAAATTTATTATTTAATCATTTTTCCTGTTTAAGAAAAGCCTGATTTTGTTACATATATTTTTCTTTTGCCTAGCAAAATTTCGGTACAATTGTTGTTTATTCCATTATTTGTGTATGGATGTGTGTGTGATTCAATTGTTTTCGGTTGAGAAAAACTATTATTATCTTGCTTTATTGTTTGGTATCAACTGTTTAGGCTTAACAAAATTGCGGTACAATTGCGGTGCTTTAATGTCTATGTTTGTTTCAATTACTTCCGGTTGAGATAAATAATTATGTAAGTTGATTTATTTGGTTTATATGAATTGTTTATGGCTTAACAAAAAGGTTTTCAGGATCAATTTTTTAATCCAATTTGATTCCGGATAAGAGAAACTAAGTGAATTCTGATCTTAGTTAGACTTATCAAAGTGGAGGATTCGGTTATTCAAGTCTAATCGAATACCTTAACAAGAAATACTAGTTAAATAACCTAGTACTTGTCTTGTTTAAAGAGAAAGATATAAGTTATTGTTCGAATAATTAGAACCTGTTGAGAAAAATATAGTTATTCCGATCTTTATTTTGGTCTTATCAAACAAGCGATTGTATTTGTACAATCAGTTTAGCAAAAGAACTAAGCTGCTTAGTCAATTTTTAATTTGCTAAACTATTAGGGAAAATTTCTTCGGGCAATTATTTCCTTGATAACATATCAAAATAAAATTACTTACTAGTTTCGTTTTTGATATTGGTTATCTAAAATGGTGTGTGGAACCCTCGTGCTTAACTCTTATAGGTTATGCTAGTATTTTAGATTTGTAAGATCCTTTCGGTTTGTCCTTTATTTGCTCGTACCTTTGTCATTTTGTGACAAAAAGATATAGAAATATATGGAGTAAACAAGTGATTTGGAATCACTAAGGAAAGGACAATGGTGCTTAAACGTTATATCTAACGAAAGAGTAAAGCATAGACTAGGGGGAGTAACATATCATATTGATACTTGTGGTTATCTTAACTACAAAGGGAATAACAAAGATGTGTGGATTGAAAATCTACCTATCTTACCTTTAGGGGGAGTATTAGCTTTGTAATTTGTTTTTGGGTAAAAACTGCTTCTGGTGGTTTTGGTAAATTTGGGTGTGTTGATGAGAAACGAATTTAGACTTAAACAAATGCACTGCACAGGAGTACTTTAGATTCGAGAGATCAATCTGTACAATCCTGTCCTAAACTAAGAAATGGACATTCCAGTCTTGCTTCGGTCACAAAGTGAAGGAGAATGGTTGGTCTTAGGGAGGGAAGCAAGGTAGGTGTTGAGACCAGAATGGTTAATTCTGAAGGCGTGGCTACTTATGAATTGTATCAGAATTTGAAACTGGATTGCTGAATGTAAGCTATCAGTTTTTTTTGTGTTTTCTGGATATTGTGTTGTTAACTAAAACTGTTATCGTTTGGTCGAAATAGGTAAAACCTATTTATACAAGTCATAATTGAACGCACCCTGATCTCGTAGAAAGTGGGAGTGATTGAGTGATGGAGAAGTAGGATAATGTGTAAATGCCAGAAACCACATCCCCACTATGAAAGAAACGGGTTATTTTACACCCACTACTTCTTGCCGCCACTAACTTCCCTGCTTTCCTGACACTTTCTTATAATGGGCGTGTTGTACGCCACACGTTGTAAACCGCCATACCAATACCTTGATGAGCATCCCCCAGTTTGTGACATGTTTGATGTCTCGAGTATTTCGTAAAAATATGTAGCAGATTGCTAAGTGGGTCTTGTATGCAAGACCTAGCTATTCTGATTAATTGTACGCCAACTAAGTAGCGGATAGCCATGTGTGGCAAGTCAAAGTCAGGAGACTTGCCGTAAGAGAATAGTGTGTGATGTTATTAGGTTTGTTTTGGTTGGTCACCTAAGACTTACCATAGGCCGGTCAATTTTGTGGCGAATTTGGACGGCTGAGATTGTAATTCATAAGAGAGAGTGGTCGTTGATTATGGCCATATTTCATTGGAATCTGATAATAGCCATTGGCACATGCCGGTGGCATGGTGGCACATTTAGCGCATGCCAGTGTCATAGTGGCGCGAACAGCGCCTGACATAGCTGTGGCAGTTATATTTTGGCATATTTGTGTTAGACCCAAATATGGCTCGGCAACATTAGTTCCAGTTGCCATATCAAACTTAATGCCCCGGGGAGCATTACTTGGCTTGGTTGGGGTAGCAACCTTAGCTAAATTAGGGTTTGGCATATCAAAACCCTAATTAGCGCGTGTGGCATGTGGTTGCAACCATCTGGCGTGGTTGCGCTATTTGAGGCACGTTGGCATGGAGGAGTGGCATGTTGGCATGCCGATTAGCTCATTGGCGCGGTTTTGGAAAGCCAGTTGGCATTGTGACCATCTGGCGCAATTTGCCTATTTTAATACTACGACGGGTTTAGAGCGACCTGATTGGTTGATGGAAAATAGGGTCGGAAAGTATGGGCCCGACCACAACTCATGTGCATGTGGCGGATTTAAAGCGACCTGATTGGTCGATGGGAAAAGGAGAGCCGGTCAGGGAGCATGGGGCGTGGCCATCTGCAGGTGGCGCCGGCTGGCCTATGGCATGGCCACACCTCCCTTTGTTGTTGTTCCTATTTTTTGCGGCTCCTTTTTATTCCTTGTTTTCTGATTTTAGGTAGGACTTTGCACGTAATAATCCATGGGATATCAATTGCCTAGTTTGCCTAGGTTTAGTTTCGACTAGCAGGGTCTGATATACTGCGTAGGGCGCAAAAAATTATAATTTTCTAAATTAATTAGGTTGAAATTTGAATCTCGTGAATTATCACAAAATTGATTGAACTCTGCATGTTGACACAGAGTTCTTTAAATTTATTACCAGGGAGCAGTACGCTTTCCGATTAAGTACTTTTATGCAAATCCTTAACCTTGATACTTCTAGAAATTCATGTTACTCTGCTACGAGTGAACACTAATTGTCATGTCATATCAATATTAAGGGTTCGGCCGCGGAACACAGCACGGAAAGTATTCAGCGAGTCTTATATTAATGAATAATACAGGCAGGGTTCCGAAATTTATAGAATATCTAGGATTGTTGCTACATACACCATTCTAGATAAATTTCACATAAATATATTGAATTGCTCGATAAATGCGCAAGTGAGTAGGTTGGGAACTCATCACTTTACATGGCTCTGTCTCTTTGCAGAATGACAGCATATTAAACGAAGGGTTTTACAATTTTAGCCCTGAACTAAAAACCACCATCAACATTAAGTCCCCTGCTTAAAACGTAACAGTGGCATTGTTGTGGGGTAAGCATTAGATGGTGACAGACGAGAATAGAAAATCGAAAGGACAAGACATGAGGAGGTTACTAGGAAAAATTCGATTGACCTTTAGAAAGGGGCATGAGTAGTCTGTGATATTTGTGTTGGCGTACTTCTGGCTTGGCCGCGGAGTACTGGTGCTTCGGAATGTTAGCACTTCAGACCAATTGTCCCCCTCTGGATGATGGCCTCCATGCCGACGCTGCGACCTTGGAGCGAGGGTTTGACTTGGTGACCCGACTGCTCTTGTCCGTTAACGAATCCAGATGGATTCCTTTTCTTACTCGAATCCTTAAAACGATGTGCATACAGAAGGCGTTGCCCTCTTTTATATTCTTGTTTCGTTTCTTTTGCTTCTGTAGTGGCGAGCTTCTTTCCGTCAGTAACCCAGGTGAGCCAATTATCCCGGATAGATAAGTATCTAATCCAATTGATATACCGTATCCAGATCCTTCATATACGGCATGCAAAGAGTTTTTCTTTTTCAGGTTTCGTCAATCTGCGTGGTATAAAAGACCACTTTGAGCCTTTCCTTTCATATCGATCACCACATAATTGCATTCATATTCTTTTTAGGCATTGTTTCGTATCTTCTTGCAACTCTTTTTTTGTATTCTTTTACCACGTAGGTTGTTGATGCAGACATAATGCTTTTCTGCAGTATATGATGGGAACTCCAGGTGATGATTATCCTTCCGATTTTTCGGAGAAAAGCTTTGAAGTTGACAAACCCAGGGTTTCTGCATATGAGGAGGTATTAAACAAAATTGATCATTTGTTTCGTGAAACTGGTCGGATCATATAGGGTATGCCTCTCACTTATCTACGCATTGTTCGAGGGCGTGTTCAAGCTTTCATGGATTCGGTTAACATGGAGGAAAATTGGAGACGTGATGAAGCGTCCCAGCGTGTTGAGGCGTCTCAGCGTAATGAAGCATCACAACGACCCAGTGCCAGGGCTGAAAGGTTCGCTGCTTGATTGAAGCGGCGAAGGGTTAAGCATAAGAAACATCTAAGCGGGAATAAGTTTGATTACCCTATTCATAACGGTATTGTAATCCTTGACTCTGATGTTGATGAACCAGAGTATTCTCGAGAGGCTATTATAGCAGTTTCTGAGAAAAATGTCGGTGCAGCTCACGAGAAGGAGACTGAAACGACTTCTGAAGAGGATGCCAAAGATACTGTTGGAGAGGTTGAAGCGACCATTGAGGATGCTATTGAATCGGCCATTGGAGAGGGTACTGGAGCATCCATTGGAGAGGATGCTAGAGAAGCCATTGGGTAGGACCCTAGTGGAGGCGCCACTGACCTTGGCGTTGACATTGACAACTAGTCTTCCCATTTTGTTATTTCCTTCCGTAGAAGAGCAGTCTCTTTATAGCTTGTGGATGTTTTGATACTTCAGTTTTTTTTATGTGACTGGAGCCATGCTTCACCAAGTAATATTCTTTTATTCATGTTGCTTTGATAACTTCATATATTTAATTGGATGAATGAAAAAAATATCCCGACTAAAAATGAATTTTAAAAAAAAAAGCCTTTTGCGAAAAACAAGTTCTTTCATTTTTCTGGAGCAATTCAGCAAATGGGAAGCTACATCGCACAAACAGTGCAGATGGGAAGAGGACACACCAAGCAATAGTGCTGGTAGGTGTGTCACATTTCCTCCGCTTAGCTACTTCCACAATAACGTCCCACATGCCGGCCTTGGCAACAATAACTCAAAACATGGGAAATAGTAGTAATGGTTAAGGATTTGACCAACCTTCTATTTGATTTTCCCTTGCAAATTACACACTTTTATGCGTCTGTGGCATGCCACCTGGGTATGTATGAGCGTGAGTTGCCAAGAACTGGGAAGCACGTCACGAGAAGCGAAGGTTGAAGCCAGCTGAAAGAAGGTTTCCGTGCCGCCACTTGATGATGATCTTCTTCCTTGCATATTCTCTTCTTCAGTATTTTGAATGAGATATTTCTTATAGGGTTTGATATTGAATTGATGGGTAATGACTTTGTGAGGGTTTGGATTTACTTGGTATTTTTCCTTTGAGATGATTCAGGAAAACTTATTTTTGAAAGAAACAATGCTTTAATTAAAATCGAAACCCTAATTATGAATGCAAGCAGTGCAATCATTTTGGAGGAATTACAAATATTGCAATGAAAAGGAAAATTGTTGAAGGAAAAACTAAAAGGAATTTTGTTAGGAAAAAGGCGGTGTGATGCCTTAGGCTTTGAAGGGTTTGAGCCACCGGGCGTATATTACTATGCCTTCTAACTTGTCAGCATTAGGGGTGTGCAAAAAAACTGAAACCGCGGATTTCACCCTCAACCGTCCGCAAAATTACGGGTGAAAACCAGTCCTCAATAGTCTATGGGCCGGACACGATTGATTTTTAAAATCCGCAAGGTTAAGTAGTTTGGTTGCGGTGGGTTCTGTAAATCCGCGGATTCACCCGCACCGTAGGGTAGTAAGGGAATTTAATAAAATTACTAAGGATAATATTGGAAGTTTGAGATTTATATATAAACTTCTTTATCCTGAGAGAAACTCGGAAACCTAAATCGAAACCCTCTTGTCTCTCTTCTATGATTCCTACTGGGAAACGATAATTAAAGTAGAATTTTTGCAAGATTTCTCCTGCGAGAGTTGATTCATCTTCTCCTTCTGTAAATTTCACCGTTACTCAAACCAGAAATATCACTTTCTCTTCAACTAATTCCAAGTACGTATTTTCATTCTCTTTAAATTTCCCCTAATTTTGTTTTGTTTTCAGATCTCTATTGTTACTTTCGTCTCTGAAAACCTAATCTTCAGAATTTCTATAACATAGTTAGTGGTTGTAATTTTTTGTTTGATGGGTTTGAATATAGTGGGGGCTTGGAGATCTTTCGATCTATGCTTCAGGATTTTTCATGTTTAAGTTGAATTGAGCAAAAAATAAACAAATTAGTGTGCATGAATTGGCCGTTTTTAGGGTTTTAATTCTTGATTTTATATGTTATTGTATTTTTTAGGTTTGGGAGGTGTAGTTGTTCAAATTGATAGTTGAAATGTGCTTGATTAGGTATTGGACAGGAAGGTGTTTATGTTGTGTTTATGCTGTTTTCGTAGTTGTTTATATTTGTTTGGAGTTAGAATGTTTGTACTTGCTAATGTGTTCAATTTTGTTTGTAGATGGATTCAACTACTGAGGGACCTTTTATTCTTGTTAACAATCCTGATAAAAGCATTGGTACAGCTACCCCAGCAGCCGTCGAGAGCATAGCTACAGCTACAATGATATCTATGCCATCTCAGATTGAAGTTTCAAAGCCTCCTAAAGCTTCTGGTAACAAGCAATCAGATTGTTGGCAACATTATAATAAGCATCTTGATATGAAGCCAGCTAAAGTTGAGTGCAAGCATTGTAAGAAGAGGTTTTCATGGGGTAAAGACATTACAGGGTGTTATAACTCTCATGGAACAACAAATATGAACAACCATATAAAGAAAAGAAAGTGTCCTCAATTCACTCCAACTGAACATCAATAGTTAACATTTCAAGTAAGTGATGATGGTGAGACTCATTTTGTTGTGACTCACTCGTTTGACCAAGATGCATGCAGATAATCCCTTACCACCATCAACATTATTATAATGTCAACAATGGCATTTGAGGATTGAATGTATACATATTATTGTGTTGTTGAAACTTGGAATCAAGCGTATGTATAATGAATTCTTATAAATTTTTTATCTATATGATGTAAGAGTTTTGTCACTAAAATTGACACAGGGGAGACTGTTAGAGCATTGCTCGGTTGAACCCACCAAGCGTTGGTATGTCAAGTTTGGTTGTCATATTTTAGTGAACCAAAACTCATTTAAAAAGTCGCTTGATTATTTATGAGAGTCAACTTCGTATAGGTTATCTAGAAAGTCATTAGGATATGAGACATACAAGTATTACTCGAAGACTTAAAGAATGTGAAAAAGTAAAGAGCTACAACGACAACATCATCCTTCCTCTTGAGGTTAGTAATATTTTGACTTGAATTGTTCCATTCCTAACATATCTTTCAAGTCGTGCTATATTAAAAACATAACTGCAAAGTTGTGAATGATTATACTCTAGTTAGACGTAGTATTATAAGGAATTATAATACGAAGTATATCGCCTATCTTCTGAACTTCGTATATAAGACATCGACATAATCGTATGAATGCTATTGTGATTATGTATGGGTATGGGTGAAGATTTCATCCTAGGAAACAATATTTTACATTTGTTTAAAGGAAGTACAATTCAGAAACTTGTTTTGTGAATCGAAAGAGAAATTGCTAGGCTTATTGTTAGAGCATTACTCGGTCGAACTCGCATGCGTTGCTATCTCAAGCATGTTTTTCAATATTAGTGATCAAAACTATAAAGTCTTTGATTTCTAGTCTACTATAGCTAAGGTCTCGGACTAGGATAGAAAGTGTAGTTGAGCTCAAGAACTCCATGGCGATCATCATACAAGACGAAGGACTACTCAAGGAACCAGTGGATCTTCATCGACTAAAAGGAATATGGAGACTTGAACTTATCTATCATTCAAAAGTCTATCTACTCTATCTCATATCTTGAGACAAAATTCGTATTACTATATATATATATACTAAGATTAAACAAATATGATATTTCGAGTTGAGTATATCTCGCTTATCTATTTCTCAAAATATGTGTTGGTAAAGTTTTCGCTTTAACCAAGTCCATCTTTACCTAGTGACGAAAGTCATGTTGTGTTTCAATTATTTTGGAAATTGCTCTGACGAAAAATAGTTTGTGAATAACAACTATATAACGCCCTCTGAGAATGTTTCAATGATTGAAATGAGAGTTTAGATAATATAACCATTGGAGGATATAAGCATTGTTGTGGCAACACATATATGTATAAGTTCTTAGTGCTTGAACCGAAGTTTGCGAACTTTGTTGATCATGTAAAACCGGTGTAGTGCGTGAACTTTAGTCCACGAACTGGCGGAAGTTCTCGACCAAAAATTTCTGCTGGAGTTTGTGAACTCCATCCGGGAACTTAAGTCCGCGAACCCAGTCCGCGAACTTGAGTAGGTTATATCTAAAAACGATGTTTGTGAACTTATCTTAATAAACTAAGGAATGCTATTGCAAACTATGGCTTTATAGTTCATGAATCGATTCGAGTGAAACACATTATTTTTGCTTCAATTGTGTCTTATGTAGTACATAAATATCTAAGCAATTGAACAACTCTCTAACTAGTTCATTTGAGTCATTTGAACTAGTTATGGTGAGGAATAATATGGTTGATATGAAAGTTATCATACGGCTAACCATTTGGTTAACTAGTATTGAACCAACTAATGTACAATTTACACAAGCCTAGAAACGTGCATTACAAGTATGTATAACAAGCTATGTTTTCGATCTAACGGTTGATAAATATTATCTTCAATCTAATCAGGTTTTTATCTAACGGTGAATATTGAATGCTTTGTTACTAAGCTAACATTGATTGCAAACCCTGATTTGAAAGACTATATAAGGGAGAACTCTAGCAACTAGGAAACCTAATCCCCACACATTCTGTGTGATACTAGTTTGCTAAGCTAGAGTTGATTCTCCTTTAACCTTTGGTTTTCTTCTTCTAAAACCAGGTTAATGACTTAAAGACTTCATTGGGATTGTGAATCCAGACCGATACTACTTTTATCGTAGTTGTGTGATCTGATCTTGCATCTTCTATCCTACGAGTACAATTGTAATAATTGGCTTGAGATTTCTATCTCCGATAGGCAAGATATAAAAGTAGTCATAAACACTTCGTCTCATCGTTTGTGATTCCTCAATAATCTTCTTCGCTGCGTCGATTAAGTTTATTGTGAGGTGATTGATAAAGCTGAGCTGTTCTTCGAGAATATAAGTCTGGTTTTATCAATTGGTTCTTGTTCACCTTGATTTATCAAAATACGAAACAAAACTCATAGGTTTATTCGTGGGAGACGAATTTATCTATCCTTGTCGACTTTTCTGTGTGAGACAGATTTGTTTATTAAAGTCTTCAACTTTGGGTCGTAGCAACTCTTGGTTGTGGGTGAGATCAACTAAGGGAATCAAGTGCGCAGTATCCTGCTGGGATCATAGGCATAGGAACATAATTGTACCTTGGATCAGTGTGAGATTGATTGGGGTTCAACTACAATCCAGACCGAAGTTCTATTAGAGTAGGCTAGTGTTTGTAGCGGCTTAATATAGTGTATGTTTAATCTGGACTAGGTCCCGGGTTTTTTTTTCATTTGCGGTTTCCTCGTTAACAAAATTCTGGTGTCTGTGTTATTTCTTTTACGCAATATATTTTGTTATATAATTGAAATAATACATGTTGTGCATTGTTCAATCAATTAGAATATCCGACCTTTTTGGTTGTTGATTTAAATTGATCGACACTTGGATATTGGTCTTTGGTACCATCCAAGTTATCTCTCTTTGATTAAGACATGCAGATTTTATTTGCTTGAGTAAATAAAATTGAGAGATTGAGATAATCACTCTTTGAGATATTTTCTATTGATTGATTATGACTGTCTAGTTGATTCTCTAGAAAGTAACTCGGAGTTGTCCATACAGATTGCTAATCGAAATATTGAGTGTGGTTGTCAGACCCCCGCTTTCTCACTTATTGGTATTGTTATTCATTGCAAATATTTGGATTACCAATATGCGTGTTTAGTATAACCGCTCATAACTTGTTTATGTAGCTTGGTAAAACTATTCGCATTGCCTGACTTATATATCAGTATGACTTTTACTAATGAAACCAATATTAAGTAATTACCTGAGATGGTATGATCGATATTTGTAATTGGTGTGACCATTCCTAGTCATTGGGTAACCGATCCTAGAACTTGGTAGGACTAATCACAAGATGTGTAATCGATCCTTGTAGTAGGTTAACAAGTTTTAGTAATTGGTGTAACCGATCCTATAACTTATGCAACCAATCACAAGTAAGTACCATAAATAAGTGGTAACCGATCCTGGTACTTAGTTATCCATTTTATGGAAACTAGTCTGACCGATCCTAGTAGCCACTTGGAGGTAGAACAGAACTTTGTGTTTGGTAGAACCGTTAAACCCATGAATGGTGATTGAATGTTTTTGATCAATTACATAGTTCTTGGAAATCAGATGAACCAATTCTAAACTCGTTTGGAAGTGTGGAAAATCGGTTCCAAGATTGTAAATATGAAAAAGGATTTACAAAGTAAAAATGTCGACATACTTTGAACGTGTGCAATAATACTTATCTATTATTGTTCAAAGATATTCCTTAATAACTAAAGGAGAATCCCGGATCGAAATAAATTGAGAATCTTTTAATTAAGGTTTTTAATTTTATATACTTTTAATTTCCAGCAATTAAATGCATATCTTTAGAAAATAAAAATTGGTAATGTGTGTTGATGGTGGATTTTAGTTCAGGTCTAAAGTTGTAAAACCAATATTTTGTACAGCAGTCCTGCAGAGGATAAGGCTGTTTGATAAGTGATGAATACTTCTTCGCTTTATTGATTCACCTAGAATGGAGCATGTAGCAACAATCCCTAAATATTATATGAATCTCAGCATTACTAGTTAATGCATAAATGCCTTGTATTTCATGTGTTGTTCTCAGCAGAACTCTCATTATTGGGGCGGCATGATAACTGAATGTTACTCTCAGCAGAGTAGCATGAATATCCAAGTACCAACAGTGAGGCATGCACGAAGTACCCGTACAGGCTACACCATTTTCTAACAAAGAGAATCATCTCTCGGAGTGTTATACTAGCCCGATTGAGCATCCAGACTGTCTATATCCGTCTAGAAACGATCGCAACCATCCAACTTCACCAGCATGATTGGATGGACCAGATCGAATCCATAACCCCCAAGCAGGTATGGAGTATTCACCAACGACCCAATGTGGGCTCCATGTGGTCGGCTTCCCCAAGAGGATAGCATAGATTGCTAATACGTCCATCCAAGGCAGCGCGGACATGAAACCCTAAATTAGGGTTTACGACACATTACATGTGTCGCAAAACAGTCTCAACCATCCATCTTCGCAGGCATAGATGGAGGGTGTAGATGTAGATTCAAAAGGCTCAGAGCATGTTAACACAATCATCGTGGGCCCGCCTATACACACGACCAATCGGTCAAGACCAACCATGGTTGGTCATCCCAATTCGTGCGCCCAAACAAGGCATGACGCACGGCTGATGAAACCCTAATTAGGGTTTGTATCGATCACGAATGTCAATCTTCTCCTGCACAAATGAAGGGTCTAGGATTAGACTAAGCAGGTCTGGTATGCATCAACATGACCACCATGAGCCCATCTATCTCCTCACCCGATCGACCAAGGCATACCATGCCTGGTTATTTCAAATCGCATGCCCAAACTAGCGTGGTCACACTTCCAGATCACAAACTGATCTCGACCACTCAACTTCGCCGGACAAATTGAGTGGCTTAGATCACGTTTCCATGGGACAGTAAGGTATAGGCGTGAACACATACCTACCACATACACGCCAAACTAATCATCCAAGACCGACCACGCTTGGTCATCTTGGAATGCGCGCCTGAAGAAGGCACGATGCGCGGCTTTTGCGGCACCAGTTTTCTGTCGCAAATTGATCTGGACCACTCAACTTCGCCGGACGAATTGAGTGGCCTAGATCACACTTTCATGAGATAATGAGGTATGGGAGCCTACATCGTCATGCCATATACATGCATGCACGATCGTCTTGGCCATCATCGTGTCCCAAGCTTGGATTCGACCAAGCTGAAGAGTGATGCTTGTGCACCTCTTCATAAACCCTAATTCCACTAACGGTCGCAGATGAGCGTCTCAAAGATCATATTGTCCGTTCAACTTTACCTGCTTAGTTATACAACCCTAGTCAGGAGTTAATTGGTCAATGAGGCATCATGATGATTACCGTCTGCCACTCTACCATACCATGTGGACGGACAAGGGAGAGCTTGCTAGCGTAGCCTCCAAACCATCACATGAAGTAGGAAGGACATGATGATCAACAGCGATGCTTCGTACATGCTGAATACATTCGATGTATTACCTGCATAGAGTACACACGATACTTCACAAGTATCGGCTTCCTAAATAACTTAAATATTTAACCTAGCATCACATGATACCTTATGTGGGTCCCACGATCCACACACTCGAGACATCAATCATGTCACAAACTGGGGGATACATACTGGGGTATTGGTCTGGCGGTTTACAGCTGCAGCGTGCAACGTGCCATCACAAGAACGTGTCAGGAAGATATGGACAGTTAGTGATGATAGGAGAAGTGGGCAAGACTGATCATATGACGCTAATACACAAATCCACTACTCCATCACTCCACTTCCTCCACTTCCCACGAGAGACTGAATAAGGCTCAAATGACTTGTATAAATAGGTTCTCCTCCCTATTTCCACAAGACAGATAGAAACCAAGTGTTGATACAACGTATTCAAACACCCAGAGCTGATTGCTTACATTATTTGCAAGTCAGTTCGATATTCTGATACAAGTCATAAACAGCCTACACCTTCACAATCTCAACACCTTCTCCGCTTCCCTCCCTAATATCAACCCCATCTCCTTCATTTTGTGACCGAAACAAGTCTAGAACGACCATTTCTTGGGTTAGGCCAGAATTGTATAGATTGATATCTCGAATTAAAAGCAATCCCGTGCAGTTCATTTGTTTATGGTTTAAACTCATTTCTCATCCACATACCCCAAACTTACCAAAACCGGCAGAGATAGTTTTCACCCATAAATAATTGGCGACCACAGTGGGAGGTTAATCTCTCGGTTGCAATATCAATTTTCCAGTTCTCAATTTCATCTTTCAATACCCGGTTCGATTTTCTCAATTTCAAAGGGATAGATCTTAGGTCCATTTCAATCATTAAGTTGTTCATTTCTTTCAATTGCAAAGTCCAGTTTCTGTCTAATGATATATCCTCCTCAGCCGATTTATCTGAAAGCTGTGAATGATCCAAACCTCATGGAGAGTGTAGCCAGAATGCTAGAATACGTCATAGCAAACCAAGTCGGTATCGCTAGAAGGCAGAGTGAAACGTTCCGTATTTTGAATGATATAGCAATTCAATTGCAAGAAGGTTCTGCAGGTGCTTACCCAGGGAGCATCACGAACGACGATGCGGTTGAATCTCTATCTAGAAGTCGTGCTTCTACCAACGATGACGCAAGAAGAACATATGGACACACCACGAAGTCAAGCAGAGACGAACGACATGATCCGGATAACGAAGGAGGCTCAAAGCAACTCTATGAAAGAAATGACTCGTCAGGAATTCCACAACCTTCATCGTACAAAGGAAAAGAGCTAGCTTATGAAATCTTGCTGGGAGATTTATATCTCAAAACCCTTGTTGAAGTACAGAAGGCTGTCCAATCTTCCGCAACTTTTCAGCCAAACGAAGAACCACATGAAGAAGGAGAAATCAGCCAAGACTCACATGGATACAGAGGCTGGGAATACCTGACTCAGTCACCTGACAATGATGCTCTCGTTGATACAAGACCCTCAAAAGTAACTACGCCTCAGGAGAGGCGACCAACCAAACGGGCCGCTTAAATGTTGGCACATACTTGTGTCCCGACTCCGAAACGTTCTTCATATCAAGGTCAACAAGAGATATCATAGCAATATCCGTTAAAGCAAGAAAAGCCTGGATCAAGATACCCGCACTTCCTATTTTCCATGAATAAAGTCTTGAAATTATTGGAGATATGGGTACGAGACGGAGAAGTCCAACTGCCTCAGGTATGGCGAAAATCGACTGATCATGAGATGATAAATCCAAGATATTATCACTATCATAGTTTTCTTCACCACCCTACCAGTGAATGCAATGCCCTGAAGCGCATTTTCCAAGAGAAGCTTAGTTCTGAAGATTTGCCTCCTGTGTCCGAAGATTAGCGCGTGTAATTCCTCGAAGTAAGCACTAAGGAAGGTCTAATTTCATGCATATGGAATGCCAAAGAACAAGTAAGTTCTATTAAGCAAATTTATTGATAGATAATTTTAGAACCATCGGGGACTTCATGGCCCATTAGGAAAGAGATGCAATGATGCAAACCACAATAAACATCATGTTCTTTCCTCAGACATGCCCTTTTCACACAACATTTATAACCATGGATGATGTTGTTAGAATAATCACGTCATTTAATGCAAGTTTCTTCTAAAGACAAATCTCTTTCCGAAAAACCATTCACAAAACTATCTCAAAACAAACCAATTCAAAATTCAATCACCTATTCATTCAATACCTAAGATCAAGTTGTGAAAGGAAACCCTCATATCACTCATAAAATCCTAAAAACAAAATGAAGAACATAAACAACATTAAACAATTCAAGGTAAGTACTTGAGCAATAACCCGTACTTTTTTGCAAGAGCAGCTTTCATTTTCTAGAGAACGTCATGTTCCAGCTTCAACTCATTAGACAACCTTTCAATCATCTCTTCCTGACGAGCAATGCTATCTGCGGAAGGAGCTTCATGCGTTTCGCCTTGCAGCTTCTGGAATTCAGCGAGTCATTCACAAAACCAAGCGGCATTAAACTTATACTTCACGAACACATCCCGGTGGAACTCCCAGTTTTCGATTACCTCTTCAGAAACAGTGCGCCCAGTCACAATGCTCATGCCATAGATGGAAGATAAAGCTTCTTCAACACGTTTTAAAGAGGCGAAGCGACTCTTAAGTATATGAGAGGTGGCGATATGACCATACTTCTTCCATATTTTAGTGTATAACTCTTCGAACCTAGCTGGTACACTGAATCCTCCAACCAGCACGTGACCTATATAAGGAGTATTGAAAGAAGGCTCAAAGACAGCTCTAGGAACGGCAGGTTTCATCACCAACGCTCTGTCATAAGCCTTCTCAGCTGTAGGGGATCTTACGATTGCTTTATCAGTTGTCGTAGCTTGTTCAGAGGATTCATTGGAGGGAGTTACTTCGAACGTCATGGGTGTTATCTCTCTTGCGATCCTCGTGATGATTTTTTCACTCTGAAGAATGATTTCTTCCACGGCCTCATCTACAAGTTCACTGAAGTTGCCGCTTTGGGAGTCATATCTTTCAGTTGAGCTCGCATAATCCCTATCATTGTCATGAAGAGGGTCAGTATCACCAGATTTCTCACCGTGAGGATCAGCATTACCGGACTTCTCCAAAGTATATCATGGTCGCGTGCCAACCTCGAAAAATCATTTTCTTTCGGGAGACCCTGATTTCAAATGACAATCATCCTTAGTAAAAGTTGATCAAGACAGATGGGATTAGAGGATTGAAGAAAAAAGTTATAGGTACCTGCATATGAGAAGAATTAAAGACCACAGGGCTGCATGCCTGTTTCTTGGACCTAGCTCCTGCTTCCCGGGGACTGCAGTTATCAAAAATGTCGAATCTGGTTCGCTTACCCCGGAAGTGGCTTCAATCGCTTGTGATGCTTCAAAATCTCAAGTTATGGTTTGTCACGAAAGGTCATCTCCACTTTTTCTGAGAAAGCCTGAAAGATAACAGCTGCTCTCTCCAAAATTCCTTGTACTTATCAGTTGCCATTGGTTTTCTTCTAATGGGAAAAAATGGAAGGCTTTGCTCTGATGTGAAGATGTCGGTATTGAGAATGGACGGGATGAGATCTTTCGAGGGCATTTGCGGATGATGGAAAGGAACACCCTGGTCAAATCCCATTTGGAGGGCAACTATATCAATATTGTAAGAAACCGCAGAAAGGAGCTCATCGAAGAAAGTTGGGATATATCCTGGTATACAACTTCGAAGGTAGATGGCTTCTCCATAGCTCATGATTCCTCCCTTAGTGTGCATTACAACGTCAGAAGCAATGGTGAAGGTTTTAGGTTGAATCACTGAAGAATGGACTGGCCCCCACGGGCAGAAGTCTATAACATATATATTATCAAGAAAATCAACAAGTCTTAACCCGAGTATTGGACATCTGTTCTGCCAACGGAGTATCCTTGAACCACCATACAAACCAAAGAGTGAACTCGTGGGGATAGGAGCGTAATCTTTGAAATGCTCCCACAAGCACGCTTGGAGGAAAGCAATATGGATGTGCGTTTCCACCTTCTTATATGCATTGGAAGCATACATGTCTACCGCCAAAGCATCCAGATGAGAGTACAGTGATCCAAGGAACAAAGCGCCCAAAGGGAGAACCACACCTTTCGCCAACTTTATGGCGAACATGACGAGAACATGTCTTATAGTCTTCTTCCCAGAACCGTCATCGAAGATGTCCCTAGATAGCCACAAGGACAGAAACGCAACTACACTAAGCTCATCATCCAGTTTTTTACCAGGCTTCGGTTTTGCAGGAGACCACTCAGACACCCACCAAGTGTAGAAGTATTTCACGTCACTTTTCTGTTGGTCATACTCTCCAACCTTTTGAAGTATAGCTTTGAGGGTTACCTTCTCTTCGTCAGATAACTTGTAGTGGAAGCTCCCAGAAATCGGAAGGTTCATCAGCACGGCTACACTTTCGAGGGTAATAGTCATTTTTCCCCATCTGCAAATGGTCGTGTGTATGGAGGGACGCCATCGAGAAATGAAAGTAATCAAACCTGCAGTGTCTTTCTTAATATGAAGAGAAGCAGACGCCATAGCTGCCTCAATGATCTGCGCTTTGGTCAAGTTGTCCTTGATAATATCGTTACTCAACATACGCCTCATCTATATCTCGTAAGAACTCAGTGGAGTGTGACAAACCTTGAAGTCAATGAGACAAGGCGGATATTCATTCTTTTGAAGACATAATCTCATCACGAATATTGGAGGAGATGACGGAGCAACCTCTTCATTTTACGAATTCGTGAGCAGTATCATCTTATGGCTAGGATGCTTACTAACACTCGGAAAAGGCACGGTAAACAATTCATCATCTATATTTGGCGTATCTCTGGAGTTGTTAACATTTCCCGATTTGGCAGCAATATCCTCAGGTGACATCTTAATAAAAGCCTCTTTGTTCATTTTCAAGCAACTGCAATAAAATGAAATGAAAAAGGCCATTACTTCGAAGGGAGAGGTCGCGGGTGTATAGGTTGTTTGTTGTCTTTTGTGAGATAAATGCTCACGACCGGAGAAGCATTTTGCTCAGCCACGGAAAAACACGAGCATAATGGGCGCATGTCCAGGTTCGAGTAAAGCAGGCACACGACATGTCCTTCGAGCAAAGGGGCATGGATATTCCCACGTTTTGGTCAAACACACGACAAAATACACATTCACGTTGGAATATACAAGGCTGGTCCGGTGTTGACAAAGTCACAAGTCCGGTATTGCTCAAGGTGTTGATCAAGTCACAAGTCCGATATTGCTCAAGTTTCAAGTCCGGTGTTGGTCAAGGGCACAAGGCTGGTATAAGGTCGACTTTCAGTGAGGCATATGCGGGTGGGACCCATATTCAATCAAACACACATAGTGGGGGTCGCATTCATGCGCACGTATTATAACACGGTTTTCTTATATTCATGGGAATCGTGTTTGCGAAATTCAAGTCAAGTTTATCTCATGGATTCGTGGTTTGTTTTAGTAAACAATCCTAGCAATATCCGTGTTTTACCAATTTCATTGAAATTAATCATACGAAGGGGTTTACCTAAGAACTAGGGTTTTACCTTCAAAAAAAAAAAAGAGCAACAAGAAGATCATGAAGCACTCACCTTGTCATGGATGAGTGAATAACGTCGGGACAATAGCGAACAACAATGGCTGCAAATGTCAGCAGCGAACAGCAACAGCGGCAAGGCTCGGCAGCAAGTCAAGGTGGTCGAACAAAAAAAATGGGGGGGGAAGAGAACGAAAGAGGAATTAAGAGAAAATACAAGGGTTAACACCCTTTATACACGAGAAATTGAAGAATCCTGATAGAAGAATGATTCCCTTTTTGGCTCAAACACCCAGAGGAGGAAACCGGTCCCGCCAAGACCCGTGATCGCGCCCAACTTGCTCACATGGATGATTACCAAGATGACCGGCCCGGGTCCCTCCAGGGAAACTTCTTTTATCTCGCCCTTTTACGTTTCATGTGTCACCATATCATGCCTACCCCACAATAGTGTAACCATTATACGTTAAGCAGGGGACTTAATGTTGATGGTGGATTTTAGTTCAGGGCTAAAGTTGTAAAACCAATATTTTGTACAGCAGTCCTGCAAAGGATAAGGATATTTGATAAGTGATGAATACTTCTTTGCTTTATTGATTCACCTAGAATGGAGCATGTAGCAACAATCCCCAAATATTCTGTGAATCTCAGCATTACTAGTTAATGCATAAATGCCTTGTATTTCCTGTGTTGTTCTCAGCAGAACTCTCATTGTTGGTGCGGCATGATGACTGACTGTTACTCTCAGCAGAGTAACATGAATATCCAAGTACCAACAGTGAGGCATGCACGAAGTACCCATACAGGCTACACCATTTTCTAACAAATAGAATCATCTCTCAGAGTGTTATACTAGCCCGATTGAGCATCCAGACTGTCCATATCAGTCTAGAAACGATCGCAACCATCCAACTTCACCAGCATGATTGGATTTCCAAGATCGAATCCATAACCCCCAAGTAGGTATGGAGTATTCACCACCGACCCAATATGGGCCCCACATGGTCGGCTTCCCAAAGAGGATAGCATAGCTTGCAAATACGTCCAGCCAAGGCAGCGCGGACATGAAACCCTAAATTAGGGTTTGCGGCACATTACATGTGTCGCAAAACAGTCTCAACCATCCATCTTCGCATGCATAGATGGAGGCTGTAGGTGTAGATTTAAAGGGCTCAGAGCATGTGTTTATGGGAGAAAACTATCTCTGCCGGTTTTGGTAATTTTGGGGTGTGTGGATGAGAAATAAGTTTAAACCTTAAAAAAATGCACTGCGCGGTGAGTGCTTGTAGATTCAGGAGATCAATCTGTGCAAGTCCGGCCTAAACCAAGAAATGGCCGTTCCAGACTTGTTTCGATCACAAAGTGAAGGAGATGGGGTTGATCTTAGGGAGGGAAGCGATGAAGGTGTTGAGAATGTGAAGTTTTTAGCTATGTATGACTTGTATCAGAAAGCTGAACTGGCTTGCAGGATGTAAGCTATCAGTTCCGGTGTTTGAATACGATTGTATCAACACTTTCCTCTGTTGTCTTGTATTGTTTGAAAAATAGGATGGAGAACCTATTTATACAAGTCTTTAGCCTAACCCTCGTATCTCGTGGGAAGTGTAGAAAGTGGAGTGATGGAGTAGTGGAGTAATGTGTTAGTGTCACACGACCAGGCTTTCCCACTTCTCCCATCATCACTAACCGTCCATGACTTCCTGACACGTTCTTGTGATGGCGCGTTATGCGCTGCATGCTGTAAACCACCAGACCAATACCCCAGTATGTATCCCCCAGTTTGTGACATGATTGATGTCTCGAACGTGTGGATCATGGGACCCACAGAAAGTAGCATGTAATGCTAGATTGAATAACTGTGTTATTTAGGAAGTCGATACTTGTGAAGTATCGTGTGTATTCTATGCAGGTACTGCATCGAGTATACTCATCACGTATGAAGCATCGCTGTTTGAGCGTCTCAAAATAGCCTCATGTCCAACCTACTTTTATTTGATGGTTAGGAGGTTGCGCAAGCAAGTCCTTCCTTGGCCGACCACATGGTGTGGTAGAGTGACGAATGATGATCACCATGACGCCGCACTGACCAATTAACTCCTGACCATGGATTTATAACCAAGCCGGTAAAGTTAGACGGATGAGATGATCTTTGAGACACTCATCTGCGACACTTGAAGAAATTAGGGTTTCGAAGGAGGTGCGCAAGCACCACTCTTCAGCCTGATCGAATCCAAGCTTGGGATACTGTTTTCGACTGGCCGATCGTACATGGATGTAGATAGCATGATGGTGTAGGCGCTCATACCCCATTGTCTCACGAAATTATGATTTGGGCCACTAAATTAGTCTAGCGAAGTTGAGTGGTCGAGATCAATTTGCGACAGAAAATTGGTGCCACAAAGGCGGCACATCATGCAAACTTCAGGCACGCGTTCCAAGATGACCAATCTTGGTCGGTCTTGGCCGATTGGCCTGGCGTGTAGGTGGTAGTTGGTGTTCACGCCTATACCTGATTGTCCCATGAAAACGTGATCTAAGCCACTCAAATTGTCCGGCGAAATTGAGTGGTCGAGATTAGTTTGCAATTCGGGAAGTGTGACCACGCTAGTTTGGGCGTGCGATTTGGGATAACCAGGCAAGGTATGCCTTGGCCGATTAGGTATGGGGATATATGGGCCCACGGTGGTCATGCTGGTATGACCGGACCTGCTTAATCTAATCTCGGACCCTTCATTCGTGCCAGAGAAGATGGACGCTCGTGATTTCAAAACCCTAATTTTGGGTTTCAAGGTCGTGCGTCATGCTCCGTTCGGGCGCACGAATTGGGATGACCAACCATGGTTGGTCTTGACCGATCAATCAAGTATGTAGGCGGGCCCATGGTGATTGTGTTGACATGCTCTGAGCCCTTTGAATCTACATATACACCCTCCATCTATACCTGCGAAGATGGATGGTTGAGACTGTTTTGCGACACATGTAATGTGCCGCAAACCCTAATTTAGGGTTTTCCGTCCATGCTGCTATGGGTTGGACGTTTTTGGAAAGCTATGCCAATCTTTTTGGGAGGCCGACCATGCAGGGCCCGCGTTGGTTCGGCAGCGAATATTCCATACCTGCTTGGGGGTTTTGGAATCGATATGGGCCATCCAATCATGATGGTGGAGTTGGATGGTCGTGATCATTTCCAGACTGATACGGACAGTCCGGATGCTCAATCGGGCTAGTATAGCACAACGATAGTTGCTCAATCGGGCTAGTATATCACATCGAGAGTTGCAGCCTGTACGTGTATTTCGTACATGTTTTCATTAAAATGCTTGGAGATTCGTGTTTCTCTGCTGAGAGCAACACTCAGTCGTCATGCCGCACTGATAAAGAGTACAGGAAATACAAGGCTAGTTGCGCATTAATTAATAATGCTGCAAATTCACATGGTATATAGGATTGTTTCTACAAGCTCCAACCTGGATGAATTTCGTGTATTTAATTCACAGAATGGGATTGTTGCCACATGCTCCATTCTAGGTGAATTGGTAAAGTAAAGAAGTATTTAACACTTATTAATGGCTTTATCTTTTACAAGATGTTAGCGCATAATTTTTGGCTTTTACAATTTTAACCTTAAATGAAAATCCACCATCAACATTAAGTCCCCTGCCTAGCGCATAATGGTTACACTATTATGGGGTAGGCATGAGATGGTGACAAATTTGTACACTGAAATTACCAAGCTAAAGTGAATGCATATCTACCGGATAGGTCGACATCGTCAGGCGTTACCCTGGGAGTCCTGATTTGGGTCGTGAAGGAAGCAGGACTTGATCCGGTGAGTCGCTTTGGTTTCCTTTGTACATATCTAGACAGAGCTTGGTCCCTTCCTTGGGTCAGGTGTACTCCTTTTCATCATATGGCAGCTTTCCTCATATGTATCTGATAAGCATCTTGATTGTTATCCCGAAATAGTAGCCTTCATAGGTGGCAAGTAAAGACTTCTTTTCTCCTGGGATTCTGTCGACTTGCGATATTATAAAGAATCATCTCATGTAGTCGTTCCTTCTATATCTCAGGTACTGCTCCACACTCATATGATCTTCTGATTGACTGATTGATTTTTATTTATTTTTTTGTGTTCATAACTTCTTATTCTTTGTAGTTTATCATGGAAGCAATGGACGACCATCCTGTCACCTCTCCAGAAAGATGCTTCGAAGTTGACAAGCCCGAAACCCATGTGCACAAAGAAGTAATAGCTAAGATCGATCTTCCACTTCGCGAAGTCGGTCGTGCTATACATGGGATGTTTATTTTGCACCTGTGTATTTCCAGGGTACGCATCTGTGCACTTTCAGCTGCGATTGACATGGAGGAGCGGTGGAGGCGCGAGGAAGCGTTGCAAGCACCAGTAAGCGCAAGGGCAGAGAGATTTTCAGCGCGGTTGAAGAGACATAGGGTTGAGCATAAACGACATCTGAATGAAGATAAGTGCAATTACCCAATCCAGGATGGCGTGATAATTCTCGATTCCGACACAGATGAACCTGAACGTTTGAAAGAAATCGGCACGACTCCTGATGTTGTTGTGGCCTTTGATGCTCCTACTGATGATGTTTGGATGGAGTGCGTTGCTGCGGAAATGTCTGATGCAGAATCTGAGGCAGATCCGAAGGGAGGAGCATCACCTGCAGAAACGTCTGATGCAGATCAGAAAGGAGGAGCATCAACAGGTGGTGGCGTTGAAGCAGAACTTGACGGTGGTGCAGGTGGGGTCGACCTTCTTGACGACTAAAACCTATTTTCTTCTTTTTTCCTCTTTCCAAGTATATTCCGTAATTTGTGAACATCTTCCTTGTACAGTGGCAGCCGAGTTCAAGATTTTCTTCTATTTGATTGTTTGAATAAATGTTTTTGCTTTATAGCCCTTTCTCCAGTGTTCCTGATGCAAGATCTTCCTGGCCTTGATGGGGTGAGTGGCTCAAAGCTTCTTCCATTCCCGCGCATATCTTTTCCCTCAACTCTTTTCAGGATGTTTTTTGCTTAGGGTTTCTTTCCTGACCTAATCTAGTGGGTTGATTTAGGCTAGACTTTGTGTCTTTAGGGTAAAGAGGTTCTCATATGGAAATAACACTTCAATTAATTTGAAACCCTAATTATGAATGCAAGTATTGCAATTATTTTCTAAAGGAATTACAAATATGATGTGAAATTGTAAAGGGAAACATGCCGGAGGAAGTAGCACAACTTCTTAAAGTGTGTAGGTTTTAGAAAGTGATAGTACATCGTCTTAAGTACGGTAGGGTTTGAGCCACCGCGAGTGAATTATTACGCCTGTAGTTGCAGGAAATCCTACACTACACCCTTGTTAAGAATTTGTAATAACCAACTCAAATTTGAAGATTAAAAATGACACTTTATTATTTGATTTTCAGAAATGTTTACAGGAAATGTAAGAACTCAAGAAAATAACTTTTCTCTTGAAGTTTCTCTCTCCTCAAGACTTTCTCAACTCTCAAAAATACATCATCCCTCTCTGAATCTATTAGAATCCTTTATATAGGGAATTACGTAGTGGATGACAGCTAAGTTTTCCTCTTATTTCGGATTTACTCTGCGATCTCATCGCGGTAATTATAATATTTATTCTCGCAAGCTTTGTAACCATCGCGTGACAAACATGCTTTTCTCATGTCTTCTTCAATCGTCAGCTATTACGTCACTCTTTTGACTGCTTTTGTGACATTCGCAAAGTGTTGTTGAAAAGCTTGCGGTGATGCTCGCTGGGAAGTGTTGTTAATATCGCAGAGAAGTGTTGTAGAGATATTCTGGTCCTACATCTTGCCTATTCTCATGTCTTTTCTGCGAAGAAGAGAAGATCATGAGAACTTTTAGAATGCCACAACTACTTATCTTTTCAGATTTTTCTATCCTGACACGTTTATGTATCCTTCGCCAGCTGTTTTCACGTATTCTCTCTTCTAATAAATTTTGACACATCCTCTCTAACCGCTGCGATCTGACCGCTCATGTCTTTTCTTTGCATTTATTGCATTCATCTTCTTCGAGAAATTTATTCTTCTATAAATACTCCTTTCATTCTTTTCTTTTCCCCTTTTACTTTCTTCTTCTTTCTCTTCGTAACTTCTTTGCAAGTTTACTGTTCTTCCGCAAATTGCGCGTCTGTTATCGCAGTGATTTCTTTCTTGTTTTTCAGCCTTTTCCTTTGTTCACATACTTAAAAATGGTTGCTGCTGGTGCTAAAAGTTTGGCTGATTTTGGTCAGATGCGAGATAAACTTAAAAGCAAAGGTTTTATTTTGTCCACAATTCCAGATCAGAACCCTAAATCCGAACTTTCTCTCAAATTATTTATTGATTATCAATGTTCTCGTGAGAAAGTTATAGTATCGCTAGGTCAACTTGAAGCTGCTCTTCACATTCCTCTCTACAACCCGGAACTTCCATTATTCTATCAAATAATCTCTCACGAGAAGTTCTCGCGAGCAGTATATCGGATGGGTGGAGATTGTATTCGATTATTGCTTGAATATGCCTCTCGCGGTGCTGGTAAAGGATCTCGCTACCCCGAATTTGCAAAGAATCCTCAATTAAAAGATGTTCCAATTGTCTCTGCAAATTATATTGTGGAGAAATTCTTTGAAAACTACAAGATAATTCCTATGAAGAGGGAATAGCACTTGTTGGGGTGTTCGCTTGCAGAAGAAAGAGAAGATCGCTGATGATAAAGTTCTTATGCTAGATATAGATTGGCATACAAATAATAATCAAGGTCTTCGCCACTCCAGCGATGACAAATGGTTCATCTTCCCTCTAACTTTAGAGGGCCCATATATCTCTGGTTCTCATGCACTACCTGCGAGTGCTACAGGGTATCAACCATGGGTCTTCTACTGACCTGAAAGAACTAAAGAGGTATGTTCTCTCCAATTTTTGCATAATTATTATCCATTATCTTCCTTATGTTTTCATACTCTCGCTAAATGACTTCGATCTTTTCCAGATTGACAGGATGAAACTCAATTATCAGAACTTTAGGAAACCCAGCACTCTCTTAGCTCTTAAATCTTTCACAGATGAAGTAAGAAATATCTTTTCATGAATTTTAACAATATATTGTTGCCCCTATTTCTTATCTTCATCTGTGTTCGCAGGAAATCGAAGAATTAGAACCAATAAAACCCGCGAGAACCAAGGTGAAATATGTGAAATCTTCAGTTGATCGCAAGGGGGAATCTATTGCTCCTCCCAAAGGGAAGCCTACTGCTCCTCGAAGTGAGGAATCTGACAATCCTCCCTTAAAGAGAAGAAAAACCCAAATATCATCTTTTTCAACTCCTCAACCTATTCCTGAAAATTTAAGTGTTAATTTCGACAAGGGCAATAATGATGATAATTTTGGTGTTGATAATAACGTTCCTTAAATAAAGGATTCTTCTTCTTCTGAGTCTAAAATGGCTCAACTATCAAAAAAAATTGGCGATGGTACATTTGGTATCCCAAATGAGTATGAAGATGAAGTTATTAATGGAATATCCCAGTCTCTCGCCAAAGTCTGCGATGCTCCTATATTAGCTGATAATGATTCCCTTCGCGGGGTTTCAAGATCGCTGACTCCAAGTCTCTTAAATTCACTTGGTATCCTGGTATGTTTCTACTTGTTCATCCTTTTTATGTATTTATTGATATTTTTCCCAGATCTTGACTTATATAGTTCTATCGTAGGTTGGAAGAGCTTCTTTTGATGTTGCTTCTGATTTGGATAATAGACGTATTATTTATGAAAATAAAGCTGCTAATCTTCGCCAGGATAAATAAAAACTAGAAGTTGAAGTTTCCGAGCTTCGCAAGAAAAATAAGCAGTTGGAGACTGAAACTTCAGTTGATAAGCAAATAATCTATGATCTTGATAAAGCTAATCAACAACTCTATGGTATGATTTATTATTTCCTCTTTTAATTCTTCTCACCCTATCGCAGCTTATTCAAGCAACCATTTTTGTAGATATTTATGGTCTTACTGACGAAGCTACATTCCTCCAATCTTTTCCTGAACCTGTAGATGAGAGTACCCTTCTTGCTCGCCTTAATAGTTCTTTAAGTAGTTTCTCAGATGATCAAATTAGGTCCCTTTCTGTAGATGAACTTAAATCCAAACTTAATCTTTTAAAGATTGAGCACAGATTCAATTTAAGTTTAACTAATAAGTTTAAACGCCTTTATCTTGATTCAAAAGAATAAATCAATAGATTAAGAAGTAAGAATAGTGATCTTATTGACGAGAAAGATTGTGCAATTAAAAATGGCACTAAGGCCCATAAAACTCTTCTTAGCATTCAAATGGAAAGAGATAGACTTATCTGCGAGAATAAAGATCTTCTTGCGAGGGAAACTCAGGTTCGCTCTCGTCTTCTTATTAATAGCGATGATGAATTTTCTTGGGCTGCGATGGTTCTTGATAATGCCAGAAATAATTTAGGTGTAGATGTTAGTCATCATACTGAACAAACAGCTTTAATTAAAGACATGGTTTCTGAAAAAGAAGGTTGTTAACGGTTCCTCCTTATCGGTTCCTTGCTTTTATTATTCTTCCTTATAAAATTTCCAACCTGTTGCAGGATCTGAAAAGAGATACTCTGAAAGAATTGGAGAACTTGAAGCTGATAACTCGCAAACACTCTTGCTGCTCGTAACGAAAAATATTCAAGATTGAAAAACAAGTTGAGGATTACTACCACGAACTTTAGCACTTCCCATATTAAGGTTCGCAATGATTCCATTAAATTGGTTTGTGATGATCATGACATTCCTCATTCTACGTATCCTGATCTTGCAAAAGAAGTTCCAGCAAAAACTCCAAACCTTGTTATCTCCGATAGCGAAGCTGAGGAATCTAGCGAAAATGAAGATGATAATAATGGTGAAGAAAAAGGAAGAAAATCTGGTGAAGAAGAAAAATATGATGAAGAAGATGGTGATGGATCTAATTAATTATGTTTCTTCTTTTTATCTTCCTTGTAATTTTTGTGTATTTATTTCCTTCTTCTTGTAATATTGCTGCAAGTTTCTCCCATTTTCTGCGAGTTCCTCCAACTTATGAATTTCTTTGATGTATAAACTTCTTTTGCCTCCATATGTGTGAATTAGTGAACAATTCTTTTTTGCAACATAGTCAATTAACATAATTATTACCCTTTAACTATCTATATAAATATGTCATATAATAATATCTATGCAATTTTATCGTATGATGGATGAATAATAATTTCATCATTCTGTGCGTTCCCATACTTGCCTTTATTATTCATCTGCAATATGAAAAAATTGAATAGAGATTAGATATTAGTTGTAAATCAAATTAAATTTGCCTAAATATCGGCGATGTTATCACTAGCAACAATTGCATAACTTTATGATCTATGCGTAAAATCGCAAATCTCATAAATTCTGCGAGCATTATCGCAGTAAGCTTATGGTCTTATTATGCCTTCCTAATTAAAGGTCTTATTTTGCCACATTTTTTCTTTCTGCGACAAAATCGCAGGACGTCTTTACATTTGCATGTATTGACCCATTGATCTTGTCTTATCCATGTTTTTTCAACATCTCTGCGACAATATGATAAGTATAAACTCTCTTGCAAGAATTAAACCTTATGACATTGCCGTATTGCGATGAAATCTCAGGACGTCTTTACACTTTCATGTAAAAACCCATTGATCTCATCTTAACTTTTCTCTTTTGGCTTGTTGCCTCTGTATAATTTTCGTCACGCGATAATATGACATGCCTAAATATTCTTGCGATCATAAAGCCCCATGACATTGTCGTCTTTAGACACTTATCAGCTCCCTAATGGAGGGTGCCTCCCTTATCTTCCCCCTGGTTTCCCCTTCAAGGAGGACACATTGGCCATATAAGACTAGCTCCTCCCATCCAGATTTGCCAACAACCAGTTTTTTTCGCAACTTCTTGTCCTTTATGCCTATATGGCTTATAGTTACAATACTGCACCCTAAGTGGGGTTTTCTTCGGGCCGAGTGCATCATAGCCAAGACTTTCCAAGGTTGGCCAGGGTAGTTTCGTACGCCCCGGGCACCCTTGACTCAACCGTGTACCTCGGCGCCTTGGTCATACTTTGCACTCCTTAAAAGAGATTCTCGGTCGTCCAACCAGGGTATAACCTTATATAGTTGAAAATCCAAGATCTCTCTCCTGAATAGGTTTTATTTTAACCTCATCATCTGCATAACTTAGGTTCAAGCAGCGGTATAACCTTATCCTTGAGTCATGTAAAGAGATACCACCTTATATGACGCACTATTATGTCTTACATTTGCCTCTTGCGATGAGGAAATTTAATACACTGGTGAAAATTAGATGCTACACCTAATATCCCATGTAGCCAGGGTCGACCAATCAGGGCATTGTAAGGTGATTCAATGTCCACAACACATAACAAGATCTTTGAAGATATCCCCTTTAATGGAATCCGCATTGCAATTTCCCCTTTTGGTTTGTTAGTTGTTCCATTAAAGCCATAAATTTTATATGTTGATGGTATCAAATCCTCATCTTTTCCACCCATGGTTCTGTAGGTATGATATAATAAGATGTCAACTGAACTCCCAGTATCTATGAGAACTCTGTTAATGGCCCAAGAATCTTTATTTTTATCATTATTTTCTTCATCTTCTTCTTCTACCTGTTTTGGATTTATCTCTAATCTTACCACCAATGGGTTATCATGCTGCTCGCCAGGCTCTGGTACTTCTAGTGCTGTGAAAGATATAGCTTGCTTTTGCCATTCTTCTAATGGTGAGGCTCTCACAATATTCATTATCTCTCTTCCAATTGTATCTATCACGAAGACTCTGCTTAGAACATTATCATGAAAATCCTCAATAGTTCTGTATGAATGTACAATGGAATTACAAAACAAATTCTTTGCTTTGGCCCCAACTTCTATTACGAATGTTTCTGCTCCTTTTACAGTATTCACCCTGCGAATTTCTGGTGTTGGAGGCAATCGCTGAGACTGTGGATGTCCTACTAAAAAGTGATTTAACTTTCCTTGGTCAATCATCCTTAAAATTATTGTCTTTACATTCCTGCAATCATTTACTGTGTGACCATGAAAGTGATGGTAAGGACAAAATTCTTGAATCCGATTATTTGGATGTGGCTATCTTCCCATATTCCATGGTGATGGTATATTTTCCATCAAAATGATAGCTTCCCAGATTTCTTCTATACTAGCATTTAAAGGTGGCATCTTATCTTCTAATTACCTTGGATTCTGAAATTATTTTGCCTCTGACCACCATATATTTCCTATGGTAGATCAAGTCTTTGGATTTTGTTATTTCCTCCGCGATTGTAATAATTTTTCTCCCTTTCATACTCTTCTTGATCTCGACTGCCCATAGCTACTAACTTCTGCTGGTTATCAATCACCACTTTCTCTTGTTGTGCTTGCGAGCTAGTGTTTGCGATGGGATATGATTCCATCTCATTTTGTTTCTCCTCCAAAGCATTGTATTCTTCTTGTAGTTCTCGTAGCTCAGTCATTGTGATAGTATTTTTGATTCTGAAAATTTGTATGTACAACAGATTGGTTGCGAACATTGCATTAATGAAAGACAAAATGAGGTATGTTTCATCCACTCTCCCAGCCATCTCACTGCACATTGTCTTCCATCTTATGGTTAAGTGCTTCAAACTCTCGCCAATCCTCTGCTTTAATCCAAATACATCTTCAATGCCTGGCCGCGATGAATTGTTGCTTATATATGCTCCCAGAAATGTAGCTTGTAAATGATCAAAAAAGTTATAGTATTTTTTGGCAATACCTCGAACCATTTTAGCGCCTCGCCAGTTAAGCTAGACGCAAAATATTTGCATAATACATCATCATGGTTTTCCCACTGTAGCATACATCTAACAAAAGCCTTAACATGTTGTACGGCACATGTAGATCCATCGAAAATGCTGGTTAATGCTGGTAAGTTGCACTTTGGAGGTATTCCTCTTAACTGCACTTCTTGAGTGAATGGAGTTCTCGCAGTTTCTTCAATAGCTTCATCAAGTTGCCTTCTACCTCATTTTCTTCTGTTGTTTATTATTCCCCTCATCTCTGTTAATTCTTTTAAAATTTGCTCATTCGCAGCTGAATTTGATTTCATCGGTCTTTTCAATGCAACTTCCCTTCTCTTGCGTTCATGTACTTCTTGTCTTGCGAGATTTTGTGTATCTTCATCTACATCTTCATTCCTTCTTCTGCGATCTTCTTCTTCACCTTCTTATTGAAATCGCAGTTGGTTACGCTGTCTATTTTCTTCTCTGCGAATTTATTCATTTCTCACAATTTCTCTTCGCTGTCTCTCTATTCTCCTTTGTATTCTATCATACTCTTCCTGAATATTATCATTATGGCGATTTTGCGTCAGTCTCCTTTCTCGATTTTCATGGTTATTTTGCCGTATTGCTTCTTGGAATTCTTGTTCTTCTACTTATGCTCTTAATCTTTCTCTCTCGCAAGCTAGACGTGCATGTTCAGCATAATGTCTCTCAATTTCATCCTCAATTATTCTTTGATTTCTTTGAATTCCTCGCCCATGTAACATTCTCCTACCTTCTTCTCGATTTTCTTCACCATTTTGATTGTTCCCATCCTCCTGATTTCTATTGTTACGTCTACCTTCCATAGTTTCACCGCGCGGATCATAGCGATTTTCTATTACCTCTTCTTCTCTATGACGTTGCTCTTCATTTGGATTTTGCATTTCTTCTTGGATATTTCCTCTAGCATTTCTCATTGGGGAATTTCGTCTTGATTCTTCTCTTAATGACCTTGAATTTGATCTAATAGTACTTCTTGATCTTCTACTTTGTAATCTCAAATTCTCCATTCTCAACTCGTGATTTTGTCTTGTTAAATTGGCACACTCTTCCGCCTCTAATCTTCTTTCCTCTTATATTATTTGTCTTAGATCATCTGTTGTTTCATCTTCGACTTCTCCATGAATTAATCCTTCAACCACTCCTTGATTTCTTTCTACTCTTCTTCCGTCTCTTAATTGTTGATCTTCTTCATCTTCCATCGAATCCGATCTCCAAGTATGCACACTCACTCTATCATAATCCACATTTCTATCTTGTATTGGTGTTTGTTGCTTCGGTTGTGAAATTTTATTTTCTCCTTCAATCCTTGTTCTATTTCTTCTTGTTCTTATCCTTGAAGATTCTCCTAATTCACTTGTTTCTCCACCTGCAAGTCTTTTACTCCTCGTCACAGTTGTTGGTGGTTCTGATGTATTTCTTCTTCTTCTAGCCATTTCTTCAACTCTAATAATTTCTTCAAATCTTCAAGTTGTAATTAGAGATTTCTTAGCTTGATTCTCCCTGTTTCGGGCGCCAAAATGTAGTTGCAGGAAATCCTACACTACACCCTTGTTAAGAATTTGTAATAACCAACTCAAATTTGAAGATTAAAAACAACACTTTATTATTTGATTTTCAGAAATTTTTACAGGAAATGTAAGAACTCAATAATATAAATTTTCTCTTGAAGTTTCTCTCTCCTCAAGACTTTCTGAACTCTCAAAAATACATCATCCCTCTCTGAATCTATTAGAATCCTTTATATAGGGAATTACATAGTGGATGACAGCTAAGTTTTCCTCTTATTTCGGATTTACTTTGCGATCTCATCGCGGTAATTATAATGTTTATTCTCGCAATCTTTGTAACCATCGCGGGACAAACATGCTTTTCTCATGTCTTCTTAAATCGTCAGCTATTACGTCACTCTTTTGACTGCTTTTGTGACATTCACAAAGTGTTGTTGAAAAGCTTGCGGTGATGCTCGCTGGGAAGTGTTGTTAATCTCGCAGAGAAGTGTTGTAGCGATATTCTGGTCCTACAACGCCTTCTAGCTTGTCAGCATTTATGAGTTTGCATTAGTCGCCTAGGATGACATCTGCTACCAGGTATGGTTCATCCTCCTTCTCGCTGGGTGAATCAAGTGAGGTAGCCACTTTCACCGTAATGCTTCCAACCTTGAATGCGGTTGTCTTCGTTACTAAGTTTCTAATTACGAATGGGTTTGGGCGTGTAGACATCAGGGTCTTGGTTTTGTTGTCTTTGATCGAGATAACTTCTAGACTCCTGATAAACTGTTTGAAGGGGTCGGCCTCCCATTCGCATCTCTTAGCCAAGGTTGGTTTTTTGGCTATAGCCAGTCCCCAGGAATTATCAGAATGAGGGGCGGTTGGTTGTAAAGACGGTTGCGTGATGAGACTTACTTGAGATCGGAATATTTCAATGTATGTTGACAAGCTCTCTCCGGGAAGTTGTGTCACATTGGAAAGTTTCTGGTGTGGAAACATACAGTCATCAGATCTAGAAGGCGTGTTTGAGATTCTTTCAGGTATCGATACCGGTAGAGGACAGACTTCTAGTATTGCCTTGTTGCCATGCATCCAGGAGCGTCCTAGGATCATGTCGTAGTTGGGATGATCTTTGACTATGTAGAACATTGCTTGTGTCGAGGCATCACCCAATTTGACTTCAAGATCGATGTATCCATATGTATCTCTGAGTTCTCCTTCTGGATCCTTAACCACAGTTGGGTGATGAGTAGCTTACTGCTTCAAAATATTTGCTGCTCTCAAGGTCTTGACAGTAATGATGCTAAATTCGGAGGCCGTATCAATCAACGCCCTATCGAACTCAACGTCTCTCAAACGAGTGACGGTTAGGAGTCCCCAGTTTCCTTTGCTCGCGTCTTTCAGGAAAGACTGGGGTTCCTGGACTGCTTCTGGATACAAACACCTACCTGATATAATGCGGTTGAGAGCCGTAAATATGTCTTGACGCTGTCCCTTGGAGAAATACAAGATTTCACACAAGTGCTCCATCATAGATTGTACAGTCTTGTGAACAGAATCCCCAAAAATCATACAGTTCCTGATAGGAAGAGGATCTTTATGAACATATTCGTTTCCAAGTTAGAGTTCTCTTGTATCTATCTTTTCCCTGAAGATTTGTTTCAGCCTGTTACAATCTTTGGTTGGATGGTGAATGAATCTATGGTAGAAACAGTATTTGGGATCTGCCATGTCTTTCTCAGTTGGAGGATGTCTGATAGGAGGCATCTTGATGGCATCGTCTTGGATCCACGCTTCTAAGAGTTCTATCACTTCATTCATGGGGAAAGGAAAACCTGTATCTTCGGTGTCTTGTGCAGGAGTTTTGTCCGCTCCTTTCCGAGATGAAGTCTTGTGTGCCGGGGATGCCCGCTTGGTTTGTTGTTCCGTCGCTGAAGCTTTCCTTTTTTCTCCTCCGCCCACTACACTCACAGAAGGACCAGTGTTGTATTGCTTGTTCGTGAGACGCCTGCTTCCTTGACTTTCACGTGAATCTTCACTTCGAACAACTCTGGTTCTTTCTAAAAATGCTGGTGCAGTTGTTGCTGAACATTTGGCAGCTTCATGGAGTTCATAGAACGTTTGAAAGCCCAGATTCTCTAATAGAGCGCGGTATATGGGTATCATCCCATTGATTCACAACTCCACCAATTTTCGTTCAGGTCATGACAATCCAATGCTTAGGTTCTGAACCTCTTAACTAAGTCGTTGGGATGCTCGTTATTCCGCTGAAGAATTCTTCCCAGATCTGAAAAGGTGATCTGTTCAGAAACGAAGAAATACTTTCTGTAGAAAACACTGACCATCTCGTTCCAATTGGATATGCTGTTAGGCGCGTTGTTGTTGTACCAGGTGTATGCCCTCCCCGTAAGTGACTTTGAGAATTCTTTTAGGCATAGAACATGATTGTATTCATGTTCCCCCAAGGATTCCAAGAATCGACAGACATGTTCACGAGCATTACCAGTACCGTCGTAGAGGGAGAACTTGGGAGAGGTGTAACCTCTTGGAATAGAAATTCGTTGCACATCTTGAGGGTACGACGGCTGATACTGGTGTACATCCATTCGGTCCCATTTGCCTCGATTTTGGAGAAGTCGTTCCAGGTCCTCGCGTATGATGAAGTTGGATGGTTGGTTCCTTTCTCTTGGGCGTTCAGGATAAATGCGAGTTTCTTCATCCGTGTGGGCCAGGATGGAAACATTTCCCCCGGGTTGTCATGAACCTTGTGATAATCGTTCAGTCAAAGTTTTGAGGAAAGTGAGTACCTCTTTCTGAGTTGCGGCCATATCCATTTGAGTCTTAGCCAAGACTTCATGCTTCTCCATCAAGTCTGCAATGGTAATGGGCGGTGGTCCTTCTCTTGTCCCTCCGGCTCTCGTCCTGATGAAGGAGTGAAAGTTACTGCTCTGGTAACTACCGGAAGTGTTACACTTGAGGAAATGCCAGGATTTGCGGATGCTCTAGCTCTGGTGATGGGAGGTGTTACACTTACTGGAATATTTCCTACTACGCTGGTGCTGATGGTAGAAGTGACGGCTCCACGAGATATATTGACCACGGTAGATCCACTAGCAGGTACATCGACACCGGGAGTGTTATCCACACTAGCTCCATCAGAATTGATTGCTGATCCAGGCCTGAGTTCCACCATCTTGAAATGAATTGTTGATTGAATTGGTTCTAAGATCAACCCTTCTTGAAATTGACAAAATTGAAGCGGATTTTGAAGAAATTGACTTTACAACTGAGAGATTAACCTCCCACTGTGGTCGCCAATTGTTTATGAGTGAAAACTATCTCTGCCGGTTTTGGTAATTTTGGGGTGTGTGGATGAGAAATGAGTTTAAACCTTAAACAAATGCACTGCGCAGTGAGTGCTTATAGATTCAGGAGATCAATCTGTGCAAGTCCGGCCTAAACCAAGAAATGGTCGTTCCAGGCTTGTTTTGGTCACAAAGTGAAGGAGGGTGTTGAATACGATTGTATCAGAAAGCTGAAGGTGTTGGGAATATGAAGGTGTTGGATATGTATGACTTGTATCAGAAAGATGGGAAGCGAAGAAGGTGTTGAGAATATGAAGGTGTTGGCTATGTATGACTTGTATCAGAAAGCTGAACTGGATTGCAGGATGTAAGCTATCAGTTCTGGTGTTTGAATACGATTGTATCAACACTTGCCTCTGTTGTCTTGTCTTGTTTGAAAAATAGGATGGAGAAACTATTTATACAAGTCTTTAGCCTAACCCTCGTATCTCGTGGGAAGTGGAGAAAGTGGAGTGATGGAGTAGTAAAGTAATGTGTTAGTGTCACACGACCAGGCTTGCCCACTTCTCCCATCATCACTAACCGTCCATAACTTCCTGACACGTTCTTGTGATGGCGCGTTGTGCGCTGCACGCTGTAAACCGCCAAACCAATACCCCAGTATATATCCCCCAGTTTGTGACATGATTGATGTCTCGAACTTGTGGATCGTGGGACCCACATAAAGTAGAAGTTAATGCTAGATTGATGTTTATGGGTGAAAACTATTCCTGCCGATTTTGATATTTGGGGCGTGTGGATGATAAATGAATCTAAACCTTAAACAAATGCACTGTGTGGTGAGTGCTTGTGGATTCGAGAGATCAATCTTTGCAAGTCTGGCCTAAACCAAGGAATGGCCGTTCCATACTTGTTTCGGTCACAAAGTGAAGGGGATGGGGTTGATCTTAGGGAGGGAAGCGAAGAAGGTGTTGAGATTGTGAAGGTGTTGGCTATGTATGACTTGTATCAGAAAGTTGAACTGGCTTACAGAATGTAATCTATCAGTTCTGGTGTTTTAATATGATTGTATCAACACTTGCCTCTGTTGTCTCGCCTTGTTCTGTCTTTTGAAAAATAGGGCGGAGAACCTATTTATACAAGTCTTTTAGACCAACCTTCGTATCTCATGGGAAGTGGGGAGAATGGAGTGATGGAGTAGTGGAGTAGTGTGTTGGTGTCAGACGACCATGCTTGCCCACTTCTCTCATCATCACTAACAGTCAATGACTTCCTGACACGTTCTTGTGATGGCGCGTTGTGCGCTGCACGCTGTAAACCGCCAGACCAATACCCCAGTATGTATCCCCCAGTTTGTGACATGATTGATGTCTTGAACGTGTGGATCGTGGGACCCACATAAAGTAGCATGTAATGCTATGTTATTTAGGAAATTGATACTTGTGAAGTATCGTGTGTATACTATGCAGGTATTGTATCGAGTATATTCACCATATATGAAGCATCGCTGTTTGAGCATCTCAAAATAACTTCATGTCCAGCCTACTTCATGTGATGGTTTGGAGGTTGCGCAAACAAGTCCTCCCTTGGCCGACCACATAGTGTGGTAGAGTGATGGATGGTGATCACCATGACTCCGCACTGACCAATTAACTCCTGACCAGGGCTTTGTAACTAAGCCGGTGAAGTTGGACAGACGAGATGATCTTTGAGACACTCATATGCGACCGTTGATGGAATTAAGGTTTATGAAGAAGTGTGCAAGCATCACTTTTCAGCTTGGCCGAATCCAAGCTTGGGACAAAATTTTGGTCAGGCCGATCATGCATGCGTGTAGACGACATGACGTTATAGGCGCCCATACCTCATTGTCTCACGAAAGTGCAAACTGGACCACTCAATTCGTCAGGCAAAGTTGAGTGGTTGAGATCAATTTGCGACAGAAAACTGGTGCCGCAAAAGCCGCTCCTCATGCCATCTTCAGGCGCACGTTCCAAGACGATCAGGCTTGGTCGGTCCTGGCTGATTGACCCATCGTGTAGGTGGTAGGATGGAGTTCACGTCCATACCCTGATATCCCATAGAAACATGATCTAAGCCACTCAATTTGTCCGGTGAAATCGAGTGGTCAAGATTAGTTTGCAGCTTGGGAGGTGCGACCACATTTGTTTTGGGCGCGCGAATCGAGACATATAGCCAAGTTTGGTTTTGGACGGTTGGGTGTGGAGATAGGTGGGCCCGTAGTGATCATGTTGATACTTACCGGACTGCTTAGCCTATTCCGGGACCCTCCATCCGCTCCAGAGAAGATGAACGTTCGTGATCGCGAGACAAACCCTAGTTAGGGCATTGCCGGCCATGTGTTGCACCCGGTTTTGGGCATTTGAATCGAAGTGACCAACTATAGTTGGTCCTGACCGATCAGTCAGGTATGCAGTTGGGCCCACAGTGGTTGTTTTGACATGCTATGGGCTCTTTGAATCTACATCTACACCCTCCATCTATACCTGCGAAGATGGATGGTTGAGACTATTTTGCGACACATGTGATGTGCCGCAAACCCTAATTTAGGATTTTCGTCCATAATGCTATGGTTTGGACGTTTTTGGAAAGCTAGGCCAATCTTTTGGGGAGGCTGACCATGCGGGGTCCGCGTTGGTTCGGCAGCGGATATTCCATACCTGCTTGGGGGTTATGGAATCGATCTGGGCCATCCAATCATGCTGGTGGAGTATGGTCGTGATCATATCCAGACCGATATGGTCAGTCTGGATGCTCAATCGGGCTAGTATAACACACCGAGAGTGGCAGCCTGTACGGGTATTTCGTACATGTTTCATTACAATGTTTGGAGATTTGTGTTTCTCTGCTGAGAGCAACACTCAGTCGTCATGCCGCACTGATAATGAGTACATGAAATACAAGGATGGTTATGCATTAATTAATAATGCTGTAAATTCATAGGGTATATGGGATTGTTGCTACATGCTCCAACCTGGATGAATTTCGTGTATTTAATCCACAGAATGGGATTGTTGCCACATGCTCCATTCTAGGTGAATTAGTAAATTGAAGGAGTATCCATCACTTATTAATGGCCTTATCTTTTACAATATGTTAGCGCATAATTTTTTGGGTTTTACAATTTTAACCTTAAATGAAAATCCACCTTCAACATTAAGTCCACTGCCTAGCACATAATGGTTACACTATTGTGGGGTAGGCATAAGATGGTGACATACATATGTGAGAAAGACAGGATAAAGAAAGTTTACCCGGAAGAGTATTGACCGACCGCTAGCCGTCCATGTCGTTGTGCTTGTATGGAATCCTTCGGTGGGACCGGTTTCCTTCCTTGGGTATTTGGATCAAAAGAGGAATCCAATCAAAAAGGAATCCTTGTTATACTAGGATTCTCCCAAATTTTGTCTATAAAAGGGACTAATCCCTTTTTCTTTTCCTCGCGATTTTTTTTTGTTTGGTTTAGCAGCTACAGTCAGTGATCATCGCCGCCCGCCGTTGCCGGATTTGCTGCCGCCAGACTTCCGTCGCCGTCCGCCCGTCCAAGGTAAGTTTCGTTTTTTTTTTTTTAGGAAAAACCCTAATTTCTTAGGTAAAACCTTTTGATAGCTACATCATGCTTAGATTTCCCATCAAGATTGATAGTAAAACTGCCCATTTTTGCTAGAATTGTTTAGTACCGCGATCCCATAAATATGCCGTTTTTGCTTCTTCTTCCGTTGTTGCATGCAAAACCTAGCTTCTTAGGTTGTAGCTTGGAAAGGAATTCATCTTGAATTTCGTAAACACGATTCCCATGAATATAAGAAAACCGTGTTATAATACGTGCACATGAATGCGGCCCCACAATATGCATTTGATTCGAACGTCGGTCCTACCCACATATGCCTGATTGAAAGTCGACCTTGTACTAGTCTTGTGCCCTGAACCAATACCGGACTTGAAACCAATATCGGACTTGAAACCAATACCGGACTTGAAACCAATAACGGACTTGAAACTGATACCGGACTCGGAACTGATACTGGCGTTTGGACCCAATCCTAGCTTTGTGCACTCCAACGTGAATTGTGTCTTGTCGTGAGTGATTTCACATCTCGTGCATTTTTTTTATACAAGTACTGACTCCTGTCCTTTGTTGTGAAATGAAGGAAAGAATTCCTGTTGAGATGTCTTCTGGAGACATTATCGGTGCCAGGTCAGGAAGTGTTGACAGCTTCAAAGATATGCCGAGCACTGCTGATGAGTTGTGTACTTCACCTTTTCCGAACACTAGGAAACATCCTTCTCACAGGATAGTCATGCTCTCCGGTTCAGAAAATATGGAGGCTGATCCATCTTCTTCTTCAGCACTTGTGATGAGGTTCTGTCTTCGAAGAAATGAATATCCACCCTCTCCTATCGACTTCAGGATTTGTCATACTCCACTGAGCTCTTATGAAGGGTAGATGAGGCGTATGTTTAATAATAAGGATGTTAAAGCTAATTTGACCAAAGCGCAAATCCTCAATGCGGTTATGGCATTTTCTACTCTTGAAATTAAGAAAGACGCCGCAGGTTTGATTACTTTCATTTCTCGTTGGCGCCCTTCTACTCATATAGCCATATATAGATGGGGAGAGATGACTATTATTCTGGAAAGCGTAACTCCATTGATGAACCTGCCTATTGCTGGAAGTTTTTATTACGAGCTTTCTTACACATAACAACTTGATCATGATGCTATACTCCGAAAGGTGGCAGAATTCGACGATCTGGACAAGGAGGAGAAAAAAGATACGAGATGCTTTTACACCTGGTGGGTGTTAGAATGGTCTCTTGCAGACCCAGAACCGGATCAGGAGTTGGAAAACGAGCTCAGCGTGATTGAATTTATGTCTTTATGGCTATCTAGAGACATATTTGTCGATGGTTCTGGAAAGAAGACCATAAAAGGTAACCTTGTCAAGATTGCCATAAAGCTATCTAAAGGCGAAGTCCTTCCTATCGGTGCCCTGTTCCTTGGATCACTGCATTCTCATCTGGATGCCTTATCAATGGACATGTATGTTTCGAATGGGTACAAGAAGGTGGAGTCTACGTCCACTTCGCTTTTCTCCAGGCATTTTTGTGGGAATATTTTAAAAGTTATGCTCATGTTACTGCAACTTCGCTCAACAGTTTGTCTGGTGGTTCGAGAATACTCCGCTGGCAGAGGAGGCGTCCCAGAGCCGGTGTGAAACTCATGGACATCTTTGACAATGTGTCTTCCATATATTTCCGTCCATGGGGACCAATCCACTATTCAATTGTTCAGCCGAAGACTTTTGCCATTACCTCTGACGGTCCTAATACTGTATTGCGTACTGATGTTAAGACCATGAAATTTGGAGAACTTATTTACCTGCACAGCTGCATTCCAGGATATATTTCATCCCTATTCAACGATGTATTTACTGTGACTCCTTATAATATCGACAGAGCTGCTCGTCAAATGGGATTTGATCAGGGCGTTCCATTTATCCGTCCGTCGGAGGCTCCCAAAGAACTTTTTCCAGGTATATTTAATGCCGACGTGTTCTGGACACTGCAGAGCCTTCCCTTCTGGACCATCGGGAGAAAACCCGTGGTAACTGATAAGTATAAAGAATTTTGGAGGAAACAACTGTTGGCTTTCCAGGAGTTCTCGGAGGATATTGTGGTGGATTCTCGTGGTGAGACATCCTTTGACGTTTTGAAGAAACATTTCCGGTTGAAACCACTCCCATGCAAATAGACCAGAGCTGATGATTGCAGTCCCCAAGCTGGAGGGAGGTCCAAAAGGAAGGCAAGCAATTCGGTGATCCTCAATTCCTCCAATATGCAGGTATTTAAATCTTTTTCCGTCGACTCCTTTATTTCTCCGGAGTGATCTCTTCTAAGAGTGATTCTTGCTTGAATTTAGGGAATTCCGAAAGAGAATGTTTTCACAAGGTTGGCGCGTATTCAGAACAAAAAATCCGGTGACGTTGGCCCTCGTGTTGAGAAGTCTGGCGATACTGATCCTCATACTGAGAAGTCTGGTGAAACCGAAACCGCTCCTTTATTGGACAATGATAGAGATGACGCAAGATCGGCTGGACAAGGCGCCTCTGTAAGTGATATTGTTGATGAGGTGGTAATGGAAATCAGTACCAGAGCGAAGTAGACATCAGGAGAAATGTATGAGAGGCAACATATGTTATTGTTGAGACGAATCCTCTTGAAGCACGTTATGAACAGGTTCCGATCAATCAAGCTGTGGTGACTTCTTCCGAAAGGCCTCATGCAACTGACAAGGCTCCTGTAATTGGTGAAGCATTGGTAATGCAGTCTGGGGCTTTGTTCGATCCTCCTTTCACTACTCCTCATCCAGGTCATGTATTGATTGGAGGATTCAGTGTGCCGGCTCAGTTCAAAAGGTTGTACAAGGTGATATGGGAGAAGCACAGCCACATTGCTACCACTATGAAGCTCAAAAGTCGTCTTGCCTTGGTCAATCGCATCCAAGAAGCTTTATTTTCTATCCATGGGATGAGCGTCACGACTGGTCGAACAGTTTCTGAGGAGATGATTGAAGACTGGAAGTGCCATCGAGATGTGTTTGTGTAGTATGATTTCAATGCTACTTGGTTCTTCAAAGGGTTTTCTGAGATTCAGGAGCACCAGAAACTACAAGATGAAGTCCCTTCTGCAGACTGTGTTACTCGCCAGGAAGAGAAGATTGAAAGGTTGTCTAATGAGTTAAAGTTGGAACAGGCCGTCCTTCAGAAAATAAAAGATGATTTTGCACAGAAGGACGAGTTGTTGTTGAAGGACTTTCCTTGAAGGATTCACAAAACTTATTTGTCTTTTCTTTAGATGTTCTTCTTTTTGAGTGATAGTAAGGATTTCCTTTCACAATTTGACTTCCGGTTTTGAATTAATAAGTAATTGAATTGGTTTATTTTGAGATAGTTTTGTGAATCGACTTTTCTGAAAGGGATTATTTTAAATAGAATTTGCATCTTAATCATGAATGATTGCACATATGAAATTGCAAATGTCGCATAAAAGGGAAGTATGAAAGGAAACAAACATAGTGTTTGATTATTGAGCCTCTTTTTTCCACGCGTGGGATGCTGAGTCCCCATTGAATTCTAAAACTATATTTCTCGTAAGATTGTTGAATATAACTTACTTGCTTTTGAGACCTCACTTGTATCAAACCGAAGTAGCCCCTCCAAGGAAGTCGTCCGTATTAATTCCTCAGAGAAGGAAAGTTATCCCTCTGAATCAATCTTCTCCTGAACAATGCGCTTCAAAGTGTTGCATTCACTGGTGGGGTGGTGAAGGAACCGGTGGAAATGACAATACCTTGGATCCATTACTTCTTGATCAGTGGGTGGACGCCATACCGGAGGTAGCTCCACCTCTCCGCTTCGCACCCACACCTCCAGCAACTCCAAAATCTTCTTCATTGGGAAGGGAAAGTGTAGGTACTTTGAGTCTAGATTTTCCCGTGTTAGTGGGCGTTGTGATGTCTCTACGTGGCTTTGATGTGGATCACGTTTCGGATATGAAGTTGGAAGATTTGCGAGTGTCATCATATCCGCGGATCGCTTGCCTGGGTAAAGGGATGTGGAAGGTGTCGTAACATCACTGCTGAGTGATCGAATTGAACGCTCCCATCCTCTGTATTCATGTATTTCTTGATTGATCTCTCCTTCCTCAAGCATTTCTTCGCTTGGTTGAAAGGTCGATGCGGATTGGACAGTCTTCCGGGCTTCAACAAGTATCTTGAGATATAAATCTTCTAGCAGGGCTCCGTAGGCTGCATGCTCCTTTTCTTTATCCGGCAGACGTTGTAGTATTCCGGACAAGTCCTTTCCTCTGTGGAGTTGCCCCGAGTCTTCATTGTTGGCTGGACCATGTTGTTCATCTTTCCTGAGTCTCCTGCGATTACGCGCTCTTTTTGCTTCTCCACTGGTAAAGGTGTGACCCTTGGCTAAGGATCCAGCGTTTCTCGCACTGTCTGATTAGACGTATGTCGACCCTTCTTGTAATTGTGTTGTTATATCATTCAAGAGGCGGAATGTTTCGCTTTGTCTTCTAGCGATACCGACTTGATTTTCCAAGACATCCTCCAGCATTCTAGATACACTTCCCATGATATCTGAACCAGATGTGGTTTCCGGGTGAGGATACATCGTGAGTTGAAAACCGAAAA
This sequence comes from Papaver bracteatum, assembly GCA_023529315.1. Classification (NCBI taxonomy): domain Eukaryota; kingdom Viridiplantae; phylum Streptophyta; class Magnoliopsida; order Ranunculales; family Papaveraceae; genus Papaver; species Papaver bracteatum. The sequence continues at coordinate 1,387,364 of JAJJWX010004745.1, read as the reverse complement.
ATTGAGAATTCAATTTTTTGCAACCGAGAGATCAACCTCCCACTGTGTTCGCCATTTTTTTATGGGTGAAAACTATTCCTGCAGATTTTGGTAATTTGGGGTATGTGGATGAGGAATGAATCTAAACCTTAAACAAATGCATTGCGCGGAGAGTGCTTGTAGATTCGAGAGATCAATTTGTGCAAGTCCGGCCTAAACCAAGGAATGGCCGTTCCAGACTTGTTTCGGTCACAAAGTGAAGGAGACGGGGTTGATCTTAGGGAGGAAAGCGAAGAAGGTGTTGAGATTGTGAAGGTGTTGGCTATGTATGAATTGTATCAGAAAGCTGAAATGGCTTACATAATGTAAGCTACCAGTTCCGGTGTTTTAATACGATTATATCAACACTTGCCTCTGTTGTCTCGTCTTGTTCTGTATTTTGAAAAAAATAGGGCGGAGAACATATTTATACAAGTCTTTTAGCCCAACCTTCGTATCTCATGGGAAGTGGAGAAAGTGGAGTGTTGGAGTAGTGGAGTAGTGTGTTGGTGTCACACGACCAGGCTTGCCCACTTCTCTCATCATCATTAACCGTCCATGACTTCCTGACACGTTCTTGTGATGGCGCGTTGTGCACTGCACGCTGTAAACCACCAGACCAATACCCCAGTATGTATCCCACAGTTTGTGACATGATTGGTGTCTTGAACGTATGGATTGTGGGACTCACAGAAAGTAGCATGTAATGCTACGTTATTTAGGAAATTTATACTTGGGAAGTATCGTGTGTATACTATGTAGGTACTGCATCGAGTATATTCAGCATGTATGAAGCATCGCTGTTTGAGCATCTCAAAATAACTTCATGTCCAGCCTACTTCATGTGATGGTTTGGAGGTTGCGCAAACAAGTCCTCCCTTGGCCGACCATATAGTGTGGCAGAGTGACGGATGGTGATCACTGTGACTCTGCACTGACTAATTAACTCCTGGCCAGGGCTGTGTAACTAAGCCGGTGAAGTTGGACGGACGAGATGATCTTTGAAACACTCATCTGCGACCGTTGATGGAATCAGGGATTATGAAGAAGTGCGCAAACATCACTTTTCAGCTTGGCCGAATCCAAGCTTAGGACACAATTTTGGCTAGGCCAATCGTGCATGAGTGTAGACGACATGATGGTGTAGGCGCCCATACCTCATTGTCTCACGAAAGTGTGAACTGGACCACTCAATTCGTCTGGCAAAGTTGAGTGGTTGAGATCAATTTGCGACATAAAACTGGTGCCGCAAAAGCCGCTCTTCATGCCATCTTCAGGCGCGCGTTCCAAGACGATAAGGCTTGGTCGGTCCTGGATGATTGACCCAGCGTGTAGTTGGTAGGCTGGAGTTCACGTCCATACCCTGATATCCCATAGAAACATGATCTAAGCCACTCAATTTGTCCGGTGAAATCGAGTGGTCAAGATTAGTTTGCAGCTTGGGAGGTGCGATCACACTTGTTTTGGGCACGCGAATCGAGACATATAGCCAAGTTCGGTCTTGGCCGGTTGGGTGTGGATATAGGTGGGCCCGTAGTGATCATGTTGATACTTACCGGACTGCTTAGCCTATTCCGGGACCCTCCATCCGCTCCGGAGAAGATGAACATTCGTGATCGCGAGACAAACCCTAGTTAGGGAATTGCCGGCCGTGTGTCACACCCGGTTTTGGGCGTTTGAATCGAAGTGACCAACTATAGTTGGTCCTGACCGATCAGTCAGGTATGCAGTTGGGCCCACGGTGGTTGTTTTGACATGTTATGGGCCCTCTGAATCTACATCTACACCCTCCATCTATACCTGCGAAGATGGATGGTTGAGACTATTTTGCGACACATGTGATGTGCCGCAAACCCTAATTTAGGGTTTTCGTCCATACTGCTATGGTTTGGACGTTTTTGGAAAGCTAGGCCAATCTTTTGGGGAGGCCGACCATGCGGGGCCAGCGTTGGTTCCGCATCGGATATTCCATACCTGCTTGGGGGTTATGGAATCAATCTGGGCCATCCAATCATGCAGGTGGATTTGGATGGTCGTGATCATATCCAGACCGATACGGTCAGTCCGGATGCTCAATCGGGCTAGTATAACACACCGAGAGTGGCTCAATCGGCCTAGTATAACACACCGAGAGTTGCAGCCTATACGGGTATTTCGTACATGTTTTTTTACAATGTTTGGAGATTCGTGTTGCTCTGCTGAGAGCAACACTCAGTCGTTATGCCGCACTGAAAATGAGTACAGGAAATACAAGGCTGGTTATGCATTAATTAATAATGTTGTAAATTCATAAGGTATATGGGATTGTTGCTACATGCTCCAACCTGGATGAATTTCGTGTATTTAATTCACATAATGGGATTGTTGCCACATGCTCCATACTAGGTGAATTAGTAAAGTGAAGGAGTATCCATCACTTATTAATGGCATTGTCTTTTACAAGATGTTAGCGCATAATTTTTAGGGTTTTACAATTTTAACCTTGAATGAAAATCCACCATCGACAATTGAATAACTGCGTTATTCAGGAAGTCGATACTTGTGAAGTATCATGTGTATTCTATGCAGGTACTACACCGAGTATACTCATCATGCATGAAGCATCGTTGTTTGAGCGTCTCAAAATAGCCTCATGTCCAACCTACTTTTATGTGATGGTTTGGAGGTTGCGCAAGCAAGTCCTTCCTTGACCGACCACATGGTGTGGTGGAGTGACGAATGGTGATCACCATGATGCCGCACTGACCAATTAACTCCTGACCAGGGTTGTATAACCAAGCCGGTGAAGTTGGACGGATGAGATGAACTTTGAGACACTTATATGCGACACTTGGTGAAATTAGGGTTTCGGAGGAGGTGCGCAAGCACCACTCTTCAGCCTGATCGAATCTAAGCTCGGAATACTGTTTTCGATTGGCCGATCATACATGGGTGTAGATAGCATGATGGTGTAGGCGCTCATACCCCATTCACGAAAGTATGATTTGGGCCACTAAATTCGTCTGGCGAAGTTGAGTGGTCGAGATCAATTTGCGACAGAAAACTGGTGCCGCAAAAGCCGCACATCATGCCAACTTCAGGCGCGCGTTCCAAGACGACCAATCTTGGTCGGTCTTGGACGATTAGCCTGTCGTGTAGGTGGTAGGCTGGTGTTCACGCATATACCTGATTGTCCCATGAAAACGTGATCTAAGCCACTCAAATTATCCGGCGAAATTGAGTGGTCGAGATTAGTTTGCAATTCGGGAAGTGTGACCGCGCTAGTTTGGGCGTACGATTTGGGATAACCAGGCATGGTATGCCTTGGCCGATCAGGTGAGGGGGTAGATGGGCCCATGGTGGTCATTTTGGTATGACCGGGCCTGCTTAATCTAATCTCGGACCCTTCATTCGTGCAGGAGAATATGGACGCTCGTGATTTCAAAACCCTAATTTTGGGTTTCAAGGTCGTGCGTCATGCTCCGTTCGGGCGCACGAATTGGGATGACCAACCATGGTTGGTCCTGGCCGATCGGCCAGGTATGTAGGCTTGCCCACGGTGATTGTGTTGACATGCTCTACATCTACACCCTTCATCTATACCTGCGAAGATGGATGGTTGAGACTGTTTTGCGACACATGTAATGTGCCGCAAACCCTAATTTAGGGTTTTCCGTCCATGCTGCTCTGGCTTGGACGTTTTTGGCAAGCTATGCCAATCTTTTGGGGAGGCCGACCATGCGGGGCCCGCGTTGGTTCGGATGCGAATATTCCATACCTGCTTATGGATTATGGAATCGATATGGGCCATCCAATCATGCTGGTGGATTTGGATGGTCGTGATCATTTCCAGACTGATACAGACAGTCTGGATGCTCAATCACGCTAGTATAGCACACCGAGAGTTGCTCAATCGGGATAGTATAACACACCGAGAGTTGCAGCCTGTACGGGTATTTCGTACATGTTTTCATTATAATGCTTGGAGATTCGTGTCGCTCTGCTGAGAGCAACACTCAGTCGTCATGCCGCAATGATAATGAGTACAGGAAATACAAGGCTGGTTGCGCATTAATTAATAATGCTGCAAATTCATAGGGTATATGGGATTGTTTCTACATGCTCCAACCTGGATGAATTTCGTGTATTTAATTCACAGAATGTGATTGTTGCCACATGCTCCATTCTAGGTGAATTGGTAAAGTGAAGAAGTATTCAACACTTATTAATGGCTTTATCTTTTACAAGATGTTAGCGCATAATTTTTGGATTTTACAATTTTAACCTTAAATGAAAATCCACCATCAACAGCATGTCAACACAATCATTGCGGGCCTGCCTATACACACGACCAATCGGTCAAGACTAACCATGGTTGGTCATCCCAATTCGTGCGCCCAAACAGGGCATGACGCACGGCTGATGAAACCCTAATTAGGGTTTGTATCGATCATGAGCGTCCATCTTCTCCTGCACGAATGAAGGGTCCATGATTAGACTAAGCAGGTCTGGTGCGCATAAACATGACCACCATGAGCCCATCTATCTCCTCATCCAATCGACCAAAGCATACCATGCATGGTTATTCCAAATCGCATGCCCAAACTAGCGGGGTCACACTTCCCGATCACAAACTGATCTCGACCACTCAAATTCGCCGGACAAATTGAGTGGCTTAGATCACGTTTCCATGGGATAGTAAGGTATAGGCGTGAACATCAGCCTACTACCTACACGCCAAACTAATCGGCCTAGACCAACCAAGCTTGGTCATCTTGGAACGCGCGCCTGGATATGGCACGATGCACGGCTTTTGCATCACCAGTTTTCTGTCGCAAATTGATCTCGACCACGTAACTTCGCCGGACGAATTGAGTGGACCAGATATTACTTTCATGAGATAATGAGGTATGGGCGCCTACACCGTCATTTCGTCTACACGCATGCACAATCGGCTTGGCCATCATCGTGTCCTAAGCTGAAGAGTGATGCTTGCGCACCTCTTCATAAACCCTAATTCCACTAACGGTCGTAGATGAGCGTCTCAAAGATCATCTCGTCCGTTCAACTTCACTTGCTTGGTTATACAACCCTAGTCAGGAGTTAATTGGTCAATGAGGAGTCATGATGATTATCGTCCGCCACTCTACCATACCATGTGGACGTCCATGGGAGAGCTTGCTAGCGCAGCCTCCAAACCATCACATGAAGTATGCAGGACATGATGATCAACAGCGATGCTTCATACATGTTGAATACATTCGATGTATTACCTGCGTAGAATACACACGATACTTCACAAGTATCGGCTTCCTAAATAACTTAGTTATTTAACCTAGCTTCACATGCTATCTTATGTGGGTCCCACGATCCACACACTCGAGACATCAATCATGTCACAAACTGGGGGATACATACTGGGGTATTGGTCTGGAGGTTTACAACGTGCAGCGTGCTATCACAAGAACGTGTCAGGAAGATATGGACGGTTAGTTATGATGGGAGAAATGGGCAAGACTGATCGTGTGACGCTAACACACAACTCCACTACTCCATCACTGTACTTCCTCCACTTCCCACGAGAGATGTGAATAAGGCTCAAATGACTTGTATAAATAGGTTCTCCTCCCTATTTACACAAGACAGACAGAAACCAAGTGTTGATACAACGTATTATAACACCCATAGCTGATTGCTTACATTATTTGCAAGTCAGTTCGGTATTCTGATACAAGTCATAAACATCCTACACCTTCACAATCTCAACACCTTCTTCGCTTCCCTCCCTAAGATCAACCATATCTCCTTCACTTTGTGACCGTAACAAGTATGGATCGGCCATTTATTGGTTTAGGCTAGAATTGTATACATTAATCTCTCAAATCAAAAGCACTCCCATGCAGTGCATTTGTTTAAAGTTTAAGCTCATTTCTCATCCACACACCCCAAAATAACCAAAACCGACAGAGATAGTTTTCACCCATAAACAATGTGCATTTACTGATTGGAGATTTTCTACTGAGATTTTGGTCAATATTTGGATAGGGAATTTCCAAGAATTATGAAAACCGATTTTGGCTTTATTGCATATCTTTGAGAATATTCGGTTTTGGAAATTCCATGGTGTCCAAACTTCCTTGGTTTATAAATATTGAAGTTTGTATTTTGAGCAAACTAATCCTCAGAGCCAGCAAAACTACCTAGTTGTGTTGTTACTGGTGGAGCCATCTATTCGGAGAGGAACGTACCCTAATTAGGAGAAATCTCTTACGACCGCTCGTTTTAAAGACTTCTTTGGGATTGATAAGCTCTACGAGTATCGTTGGTGGGAAACTAGATAATTGCAGTTTATTATTAGTTTTTAATTAATTTGATTGACTAATGGTTGTTGAACTTTGATTGCACCTAGTTTGTTTATGCTTGAGAATCTTCTCTTCTGATATAAGATTCACTCAAACTAGATCGAAGAATCGACGGGGATCTTTAGATTATTTATAGATCTAAATACATCTTGTGATAGTCCATCGTTAATGGACTCTGTTCTGTGTGTGATTGATTACAAGAGATTCAAGTTGTTTGTGTGCAGGTGTTTATTGAAGATCTAAGAAGATTTGAAGACAAAGAAGATTTCTTATTTGAGTTCATAATCTTTGGTGTGCACAAAACTTGATTGGCTGGGGATCCAACTATAATCGGTTTATGTTTTGATAGATTGGATTGATTAGTTATGTAGATCGACATCAATACATTTTTTTGTGATTCAAAGTATTGATTGCATAGTCTAAATAATTACTTTGGTGATTGTTGAATAGATAGATCTAAGAACCCGACAAAGGAGTTTATTGGATAAACGGAAGAGCTTTTGTCAAACTCATATCACGTTGTTTGAAAAGAGTTGTCACCGATCAAATTTGTTATTCCTTTACTTTTTGGAATACGAACCAAAGGAATTGTTCCAAGTGCGTGACTTATTGCAAGTTGGAGGCGCATGGATACTGAGGAAACTAGGTGAACTATAGGTTTAGTTTTTTGGTCTCAACTATACGAAGTTGGTTTGGATTTTGTATAGCGGCTTAATTCTGAGAGTATTCAATTATGGACAAGGTCCCGGGGTTTTTCTGCATTTGCAGTTTCCTCATTAACAAAATCTTGCAGCGTCTTTTACTTTTCTATTTCCGAAATTATAATTTTTTTTATTATAATTAGAATTAAAATACACAAATGTTAATTCCTAATTATTTGATAGCAATCCTATAGTGTTTGGTTAACTCTGAATCTATTATCAAGTAATCATACTTCGTTGTTGTATTATGTTGATCTTATATCCATAGTCAATCACATAAGTTATCTTGTTGTCGTATTATCTAGATCTCGTATCCATAGACGATAATACGAAGCGTGAACTGATTCGTTATATTGTCTCGACTCAGTCCATAGATAATCACTTTCGGAGAAAGGACTTATAGGTGGAAAAGTTTTAGATTGAGGTATATTTGGGTACCCTCGTCATTTCAATCTCCTAAGTTCACCAGACATGGAAGCGGTCGACTACCGGATTTTACTTGTCAAGCTACCTAAAGGTACACTTGTTAGGTATGATTAAAAAAAGTGCTTTAAATTTTATGAGATAAGGTTGCTCCTAGTGATAAATTCAAATGCTTGAATTACCTACTAGCTGGTGTCAATTTATATATGCGGGTACTTAACAAAGTCCCATAATCAATACCCATATATTTCTATATGTGTTTATAGTTTCTGGACAATTACGGGTCGAAGAAATTTTAAACTAGCAATAAGATTATGAACTAGCGATTCAGTTTCGAACTTAGACCATTAAAAATAATTCATAAGCATTACTAGCATAGTAAAAATTGAACAATAACGAAAATGAATGTAAGAGAACAAGCTATTTCAAAATCAATTGTAGTTTAAATTCTGGGGATTGAAATCACCCTCAATTGTAGTGTTAGAGTATTGGTCGGTCGAACTCGCATGCATTGCTATCTCAAGCATGTTTGTCAATATTAGTGATCAAAACTATAAAATCTTTGATTTCTAGTCTACTATAGCTAAGGTCTCGGACTAGGATAGAAAGTGTAATTGAGCTCAAGAACTCCAAGGCGATCATCATACAAGACGGAGAACTACTAAAGGAACTAGTGGATCTTCATCGACTAAAAGGTATGTGGAGACTTGAACTTATCTATCACTCAAAAGTCTATCTACTCTATCTCCTATCTTGAGACAAAAGTCGTATTACTATATAGACTAAGATTATACACGCATGATATTTCGAGATGAGTATATCTCGCTTATCTATTTCTCGAAATATGTGTTGGTAAAGCTTTCCCTTTATCCAAGTTCACCTTTACCTAGTGACAAAATTCATGTTATGTTTCAATCATTTTGCAAATTTCTCTGACGAAAAATAGTTTGTGAATGACAACTATATAACGTCCTTTGAGAATGTTTCAATGATTGAAATGAGAGTTTAGACAATATAACCATTGGAGGATATAAGTATTGTTGTGGAAAAATATATATGTATAAGTCCTTAGTACTTGAACCGAAGTTTGCGAACTTTGTTGATCAAGTGAAACCGGTGTAGTGCGTGAGCTTCAGTTCGCGAACTGGCGGAAGTTCTCGATCAAGATTTTTTTTCTCGAGTTTGTGAACTCCATCCGGGAACTTAAGTCCGCGAACCCAGTCCGCGAACTTGAGTAGGTTATGTCTAAAAACGATATTTGTGAACTTATCTTAATAAACTAAGGAATGCTATTGCGAACCGTGGCTTTATAGTTCATGAATCGATTTGAGTGAATCATATCATTTTTGCTTCAATTGTGTCTTCTGTAGTATATAAAGATCTAAGCAATTGAACAACTCTCTAATTAGTTCATTTGAGTCATTTGGACTAGTTATGGTGAAGAAGAATATGATTGATATGAAATTTATCATACAGATAACCTTTTGGTTAACTAATGTTGAACCAACTAATGTACAAGTTTGGGTACGGTTACACAAGCCTAAAAACGTGCATTACAAGTGTGTATAACAAACTATGTTTTCGATCTAACGGTTGATAAACATTAGCTTGAATCTAATCAGGTTTTCATCTAATGGTGAATATTGAATGATTTGTTACTAAGCTAACATTGATTGCAAACCCTGATTTGAAAGACTATATAAGGGAGAACTCTAGCAGCTGGGAAACCTAATCCCCACACATTCTGTGTGATACTAGTTTGCTAAGCTAGAGTCGATTCTCCTTTAACCTTTGGTTTTCTTCTTTTAAAACTAGGTTAACGACTTAAAGACTTCATTGGGATTATGAAGCCAGACCGATACTACTTTTATCATAGTTGCGTGATCTGATCTTGCATTTCTATCGTACGAGTACAATTGTAATAATTGGCTTGAGATTTATATCTCCGATAGGCAAGATATAAAAGTAGTCGCAAATATTTCGTCTCATCATTTGTGATTCCTCAATAATCTTCTTCAATGTGTCGATTAAGTTTATTGTGAGGTGATTGATAAAGCTGAGCTGTTCTTCGGGAATATAAGTCTGGTTTTATCAATTGGTTCATGTTCACCTTGATTTATCAAAAGACGGAACAAAACTCATAGGTTTATTCGTGGGAGACGAATTTATCTATCCTTGTAGACTTTTATGTGTGAGACATATTTGTTTATTAAAGTCTTCGACTTTGGGTCGTAGCAAATCTTGGTTGTGGGTGAGATCAACTAAGGGAATCAAGTGCGCAGTATTCTGCTAGGATCAGAGCCGTGGGAGCATAATTGTACCTTGGATCAGTGTGAGATTGATTGGGGTTCAACTACAGTCCAGGCCGAAGTTAGCTTGGAGTAGGCTAGTGTCTGTAGCGGCTTAATACAGTGTATGCTCAATCTGGACTAGGTCCAGGGGTTTTTATGCATTTGCGGTTTCCTCATTAACAAAATTCTGGTGTCTGTGTTATTTCTTTTCCGGATTATATTTTGTTATATAATAGAAATAATATAGGTTGTGCGTTGTTCAATCAATTAGAATATCCGACCTTCTTAGTTGTTGATTTAAATTGATTGACACTTGGATATTGTTCTTTGGTACTATCCAAGTTATCTCTCTTTGATTAAGACTCGCAGATTGTATTTGCTTGAGTAAATCAAATTGAGAGATTGAGATAATAACTCCTTGAGATTTTTTTTATTGATTGTGTCTGACTGTCTAGTTGATTCTCTAGAAAGTAACTCGGAGTTGTCCATACATATTGTTAATCAAAATATTGGGTGTGATTATTAGACCCCCGCTTTTTCAATTGGTATCAGAGAAGGCAAACACGTTCAAGACCTTACAAGTCTGTGTTTGTAGCGATCTGACTCTATGGACAGAGTTGTTATCTCAATTAACGTACCACCAGTCTTCGATGGCTCTAATTACTTATAGTAGAAAATTGCTATGCGATCTTTTCTGCAAGCACATGATTTCCAATCATGGGTATATGTTGTTAATGGATATGATACTCCCGTTGAGGCAGTTGGATGTGTAAACGTTCCAAATAATATTGGTGAATACACTCCTGCTGAGATTCTTGCAGCAAAGCAAAACTCTGACGGTTTGAATGTCACCATACATGCCATTACCCCAAATCTTCAGCACCATGTGTCTAATTGCACCAAGTCGCAAGAAGCATGGGATATCTTAGCAACCGTATTCGAAGGTAATTCCTATGAAAAGGAAGCTAGACTTCAAAATCTTAATTCCGATTGGGAAAACCTTCGTATGGCAGATGAGGAAACATTTGATGAGTTTAATCACCAAGTGTCTGAAATTGTTAATGCATCTTTTGCATTGGGTAAGATTATTCCTGAAAAGGACATTGTGATGAAAATTCTCAGATCGCTGCCATCTAGATACGATTCTAAGAAGCATGCCATCGTTCAGGGAAATAACCTTGATACTCTCTCCAGAAATACACTGGTTGGAAAGATTAAGATCTTGATCATGAACATTCGTCCAAATCTAAGGATGTTGCGTTCAAAGCACTAAAGGACACTAAATTACTTGATAAAAGTAAAAAAGTATATATCTCTGAAGATGATCACTCTAAGACAGATTCATCAGATAAAGATCTTGACAAATCAGTCTCGATGATCACAAAACAGTTTAGGGATCTTTTCTTGAAGAGAATTAAACGGTTCTCCAGAGATAAGCCTGAGGCATCATTCAAACCTCATAATTGTGTTCCTCCTAAAAACAAGGATATTGATGAAACTGATGATGAGGATATGCCTCAGTGCTTTAAGTGTAAGGGATTTGGTCATTTTCCAAATGAGTGTCCAAATCGGAGAAAATACACTGGGAACAAAGGTCTTGCTGCAACTCTTGATGAAATGTCTGACAATTCTGACTCTAATGAAGACGAGAAATCAAGTGTTGTAATTCTTGGTGAAAATATTAATTTTGATAGTTGTAGCAATACACACATCAATCTTGATATTCTTTCAGAAGATAATCCAACTGTTTTGGAAGAAAAAGTTGACCCAGTCTTTGGAAACTCTGTTTATAATGTTTCAGGTTTTACCTTGTGCCTAGCTGCTTGCACATCTCAGAAGCCTGATTTTTATCCAAGCTTGACGTATTCAAACACCAACAAAGGAACGTCAACAAACTGCAACGAAGAGCAAATCATTTGGCAAGAAAACTTAATATTGCTCAGAAGACCGCTGAGGTATGTAAGATTTTATCTTCATCTAAGAAATTAGTTTCCAAGGATAAACTAAGACCATTAAAGAAGAAATTATGGTCAAATAGTCTTGATAGACAGAGGACTGTGGATTCCTCCCAATAGGAAATTGGTGGACAAATTGTTGTTCACCACAGCGCAATGTGATTGTGTTGTTTTTAAAATCTTGTCTCATGTGCCTGATCAAAAGAGACAATGATTTTGTACCCCTCGGGCTTTAGGAAAAGTTTTTTTTTTTCTCCCTTCTTTTCTTAGATTTGTCTTTTTTCTTGTTTATAAAACAAAAGAAAGGGTACTATCGACAACTCTACTCTTCATAGGGTTAAGAGTTGGTCGTTTATGAACCAGTTTAAAGGTTTTGAACCCTACATTCCTTTTTCCTTCTCTAAAACCTCTTTTTTATCTCAAGACTACTTGTTGAGTTAATTGTGAATTCCTCTCACAATCCTACGTTCATGGATGCTTCAAGTATGATGTCTTCAGAGGGAAAAGATGGTAATATGATTGCTAAGCCATCAATCATGAAGGAAAAAGAAAAATCTCCATTGTCTCCTATATTGAAAAGGAAAATAATGAATGTGAGGAAGCCAAGAGCCGTTCCTTCAAATTCTCAGAAGTTTTGTGATGTTCTTGAAGTGATGAAGGAGTTGCGTAAGGAGATTCAACAAATAAAGGCTTTTGTGTATAAGACTCATGAGATTCAGAAGGCCCTGGTTCGACAACAACAACCTATAAGGTTTATTGATATAAACTCATACCTTAATGAACCTTATGTTCCAATGGATGTTGACGACAAGGAGTTCGGGGACGATAAAGAATTCTTCAAAGGTCTTATTGCCTAGTAAATCTTCTATTTTTCTTGTTTTTTTAGAAGAATAACTAGTGTTTTGGAATAGCAATTATTGTGATTACACATAGCTATGTCCAAAGTTTTCATCTTCTTGTTTTTAGATTTATTGGTTTAAATTCTAAACTTGTTTAGAAGATGAATTTTGAAGTATTAATTCTTTTGATTTTATATTGTAATATTTTTATGGGATATGTGTGTTTACGTCCGTGAACTTGATTGTCCCATATTTTGTCAAAAGTAAAGTCGTTCGTGAATTGATATGCAAATATTGATAAAAGAATGAATAGACTTTTGGCAAACACAAAAGCTAAGCCTATATTGTCAATTATTGATGTAAGATAGGTTAAAATCTTTTGCGATTCAAGGATTATGTCTATTGTATGTCATTGTGCAAATGGTGATGGAAATAGAATGAATCCTTGCTTATTCCACGGTATAAGATCGATTCTCCGATCCACAATTTTTGTGTAAATATTGTGTTGTTCCATGAAGTGTCTTATATTGATCACTAAAACAACAAAAGTTGATTGCTTTTGTGATTAGCTTAGTTGTTATTCCGTAAGGTACTTTATGTTGAACATGTTGAACTAAATTAATCATCTTGTATGGTTATTTAGTTATCATTCCATAAGTTTTCTTATGTTTGAGCATTTCTTTGACTGGGCAAGTTATCCTTGATTAACTTAGTCATTGCTCCATAGATTTTCTTATGTCGAGTGTGGCCAATTAAATTGATTACTTTTGCAATTAGTTTGGTTGTGTATGACAATTATATTGTTTTCAAGTTTTCTTGTGATTAATCTAATTGGTTTCTTAAGTCTCCATAAGTTTACTTGTGTCGAGCATATTTAGTCAAATTAATATTGGTTCGCTTTGATTAATATGATTGAATATTTCTTTTTGGATTCCAAATTCATACTTGTATGTGATTTGTTGAGTCTAAAGAAATCCTTCTTTTCTTTTGAAATTAAGGTCGCTCTTGTTGTTCCCTTGGGAATGACATTTTATGGGGGAGAGTTCTTTTGAACTTGTACTTAATTGCCAAATCTTTGTGGGGAGTCCGGCTGTGAAATATTAGATGGGTTATTTTGTATCTTTATAAACTACTTGATGAATGCATTTAGCTTCGGCTTTATGATTGCATCTAAACAAGATGATATATATTTACCTTTGGTCATGAAATGTCTCTTACGGAAATTTCATTAGGATCCCGTTCTTGTACCTTTGCCAATTTTATTGACAAAAAGGGGGAGAATTAATATGTGGTTCACACTACAAATACATATGGTTTTCGGATCATTCTGTAAGGGGGAGTGGTTTCTATGTGAGATGGAGTATTGACTAAGGGGGAGTGAAGTATCACCATAATATTGTTGTTAAAGTTGTGATGCAATTGGACTTTGACGATGTGTAATGATACTGTGACACTGTATAACAATAATTGGGAACTCTTGTTTTCTCGTTGTTATAGCTATGGATTTTCAACAACGATGATGCTAAACTTACAACCTTTGGGATCATTGGATTACTTGGAAGTGACGAATATTTCGAGTATTGTTGAAGATTAGACAACATGTGGAATATGAGCGACAAAGTTTATTTATATATTTTTTGTATTCCATATGTATTAATAGTTTTGCCACTAAAATTGACAAAGGGGGAGATTGTTAGAGCATTGCTCGTTCGAAATCACATGCGTTGCTATCTCAAGCATGTTTGTCAATATTAGTGATGAAAACTATAAAGTCTTTGATTTCTAGTCTACTATAGCTAAGGTCTCGGACTAGGATCGAAAGTGTGGTTGAGCTCAAGAACTCCATGGCGATCATCATACAAGACGAAGGACTACTCAAGGAACCAGTGGATCTTCATCGACTAAAAGGTATGTGGAGACTTGAACTTATCTATCACTCAAAATTCTATCTACTCTATCTTCTATCTTGAGACAAAAGTAGTATTACTATATAGACTGAGATTATACACACATGATATTTCGAGCTGAGTATATCTCGTTTATCTATTTCTCGAAATATGTGTTGGTAAAGCTTTCGCTTTAGACAAATTCATCTTTACCTAGTGACGAAAGTCATGTTATGTTTCAATCATTTTGGAAATTGCTCTGACGAAAAATAGTTTGTGAATAACAACTATATAACTTCCTCTGAGAATGTTTCAATGATTGAAATGAGAGTTTAGACAATATAACCATTGGAGGATATAAGCATTGTTGTGACAACACATATATGTATAAGTCCTTAGTGCTTGAACCGAAGTTTGCGAACTTTGTTGATCAAGTGAAACCGGTGTAGTGCGTGAGATTCAGTTCGCGAACTGGCGGAAGTTCTCGACCGAGAATTTCTGCTGGAGTTTGTGAACTCCATCCGGGAACTTAAGTCCGCGAACCCAATCCACGAACTTGAGTAGGTCATGTCTAAAAACGATGTTTGTGAACTTATCTTAATAAACTAAGGAATGTTATTGCAAATCATGGCTTTATAGTTCATGAATCGATTCGAGTGAATCACATCGTGTTTGCTTCAATTATGTTTTGTGTAGTACATAAAGATCTAAGCAATTGAACAACTCTCCAACTAGTTCATTTGAGTCATTTGGACTAGTTATGGTGAAGAAGAATATGGTTGATATGAAAGTTATCATACGGCTAACCTTTTGGTTAACTAATGTTGAACCAACTAATGCAAAAGTTTGGGTTCGGTTATACAAGCCTAGAAACATGCATTACAAGTGTGTATAACAAGCTAAGTTTTCGATCTAACGGTTGATAAATATTAGCTTGAATCTAATAAGGTTTTCATATAACGGTGAATATTGAATGCTTTGTTACTAAGCTAACATTGATTGCAAACCCTGATTTGAAAGACTATATAAGGGAGAACTCTAGCAACTGGGAAACCTAATCCCCACACATTCTGTGTGATACTAGTTTGCTAAGATAGAGTTGATTCTCCTTTAAATTTTGGTTTTCTTCTTCTAAAATCAGGTTAACGACTTAAAGACTTCACTAGGATTGTGAAGCCAGACCGATACTACTTTTATCGTAGTTGCATGATCTGATCTTGCATCTTCTATTGTACGAGTATAATTGTAATAATTGGCTTGAGATTTCTATCTCCGATAGGCAAGATATAAAAGTAGTCACAAACACTTCGTCTCATCGTTTGTGATTCCTCAATAATCTTCATCGCTGCGTCAATTAAGTTTATTGTGAGGTGATTGATAAAGCTGAGCTGTTCTTCGAGAATATAAGTCTGGTTTTATCAATTGGTTCTTGTTCACCTTGATTTATCAAAAAACAGAACAAAACTCATAGGTTTATTCGTGGAAGACGAATTTATCTATCCTTGTAGACTTTTATATGTGAGACAGATTTGTTTATTAAAGTCTTCGACTTTGGGTCGTAGCCACTCTTGGTTGTGGGTGAGATCAACTAAGGGAATCAAGTGCGCAGTATCCTGCTAGGATCAGAGGCGTAGGAGCATAACTGTACCTTGGATCAATGTGAGATTGATTGGGGTTCAACTACAGTCCAGACCGAAGTTAGCTTGGAGTAGGCTAGTGTCTATAGCGGCTTAATACAGTGTATGTTCAATCTGGACTAGGTCCCGGGGTTTTTCTGCATTTGCGGTTTCCTCGTTAACAAAATTCTGGTTTTTGTGTTATTTCTTTTCCGCATTATATTTTGTTATATAATTGAAATAATACAGGTTGTGCGTTGTTCAATCAATTAGAATATCCGACCTTCTTGGTTGTTGATCTAAATTGATTGACACTTGGATTTTGGTCTTTGGTACCATCCAATTTATCTCTCTTTGATTAAGACTCGCAGATTGTATTTGCTTGAGTAAATCAAATTGAGAGATTGAGATAATAACTCCTTGAGATTTTTTTTATTGATTGAGTCTAACTCTCTAGTTCACTATCTAGAAAGTAACTCGGAGTTGTCCATACAAATTGCTAATCGAAATATTGGGTGTGGTTGTTAGACCCCCCGCTTTTTCATGTAGTTTATATTCCGGGCGTTGAAATCACGCTCAAAGATAGTTTAGCTACTTATAATAATAATTGTTCTCAAAAATAAAATGGGTTATTTGGTTTTTGGTACTCAGGTTTTGACCAAAAACTGGGTTTGATTTAACATTTGTCCAACCTTTGCGTTTGGTCTAAAGATCAACATTGACCCGCGTTGACTGTCTCAAGTGGTGACATGTATTATTTTCTATCACCTAAATGGGTAATGACTAAAATATTTTAAACTTCTCTAGCAATGACAGACTAAGTCCCAAATCTTACACGTGTCGATCCACAATTGATCTCCAAGAAAATGAGATTAATGGCCGAGATTAGTTCTTCTTTGGATAGATATAACCTAAAAACTATAGGCCCGTTTCATTTCTTCTCCAGTCTAGTAGACATGATTTCTTAAGCATGGTTTTTATGAGTTATTGAATCTGAAGTATAAGATCATTATAGGTCGTTCAAGAAGGTGATTTAGTGTTATTGTTAGGGTTTATAGCTAAAACTAAAATCGAAAGAAATAAATTTATCTCAATCATTATTCACCTGAAACTGATATGAGAAAAAATAACGGCTGTTGTTGTTGAATCAGAGAGTTGGAATTAAATAAATCAGGGAATATGAAGGATGTGATATAAAGAACAAAATAAGAAGATCTTGATGATGTCTAGAACAATAAAATAAGAAATTGATAATGAAATTGAAGTTAGGGTTTGTCGTTTCTGTAATGAAAGGGGGATTTGAGAGCTGCTCATGTTGATTGATTCGAGAGTGCCAAGGGTATGAAGGTGGTGTTGTTGGTGTTTTAAAATGGGTTGGATGGTTGATTTGTGAAAAAATAGAAAATGGGTCTATTAAGATGGAATTGATGAATCGAACAGCTCTCGTGCAAAACTGGGACAAGCAGTCTTCAACAGATTCAAGTCAACTCGAGGATTAACATTGACAGTGACAATATCTCCTTCCCCTAGTATATCTTATCTTATCTTATTCTTATATATATACATATACTATAATAAAGAAAACACCCCTTTTTGGTGAAGCCTTTTTTGGTTGGTCACAAAAAAACAAAATAGTTTGGTGTCACCTTGATATTACTAATACGACCTTAAATATCAATCATTACTATGCATTTATATTCAAGGGTAAAAATATATATTAAACCAATGATTATATATTTACATGAATGCTATTGTTTTAAAATTAGATCTAAATTTTTTAAAACTTGATATCTTTCAAAATACATACCGTATTTTTGCAAAATTAGTATATTCGGAAAGCTCTTTGAATTATCTACGTAATAAGTACAAATAAGAATATTAAAAAAAAAATTAAGATTTTTTTCATTGCCATCAAATTTGGTGTTGTTAAAGCAATCAAAATCAAGCATGTGCATCGCACATGTGGTCTTACTAGTATTGATTAAAGTAACCTTTAGTTTTCAACTTATCAAGAAAAATAACGCATTCTGGCCATGGACGAGAGAATATGAATCAATTGTTTCACTTCCATTTTTATTAAATTCATCAATGGAATAAACACTTGAAGCAATAGTACTATAACGAGATAAAAAACATTATAGGTTGTTGGAATTGTTTCATTAGGACATTAGATATAAATATAAGGCATGTGACTTTTTAAGTCACTCACGTGATAACGGCAGAATTAACAGTGTTAAGTAATTTCATTTTATTTAAAATTATTAATAATCATGTAACAAAAGTCAAGACTTGAGATAGTCAACTCGGGTCAACGTTGGTCTTTAGACCAAACACAAAAGCCGAACAAATGTTAAACCAAACCCAGATTTTTGTCAAAACCTGAATACCAATATAACAAATAACCCAAATAAAATATATGGATTAAAAGATGTTCAAATGAAAGAAAAAGTTAAGATTAAACCTAGGCAGAAAACCAAAGTTGTTGTTGTACTACTTCTGGAGGCTAAGTATTGTTGGTAGTCAACTGGAACTCCTCTTAGGATTTCTGTCGAACAGCTGCTGCGCCAAAATGGTGATATCAAAAGGTCCCATGTTGATGTTTTTAGGGTTCTCTTATATATCTCTCTTCAGCTAAAAACTCGAATTGGGTCAATACCCTAGTTTCCTAATTCAATACAAATACCAAATCCCATTCAATACTATCCATACATTCACAATTAATCAACGACTATGACTCGTCTTCTTGTATGACTTATAGGCACAAAAATAGACTAGTAATAGCTCTCCATGTTGGTGTCGAGAACACCAACTAACCTCTGCCAAAACCCTTTTACTCAGCCCCATGACTCACGGTTACCGGATATTCAGACCTTGCACCGAACATCCTAATAAGTCACCGAAAATAAGCTTCCACGATCACAATTCCCTGGCAACAGTTCCCATTATTCCATGACAACAACTTTCCTCCTATCTGATTTTTAGCTCAAATTCTTGGGTCTAACAGCAACCCAGAAATACACTCATTCGTACCACCAGTTTTGTGTTTTATCTTCTACCATTTCTCAGAACCTACGAAAAACACCCACCCAAGCAGCTGCACCAACACTTTTGTGCACATGCTCAACCAGCCATAGATGAGGTTGAAGTGATGAAGAAGAGTTCATTCAGGAAATTACTCGAACATGTTGTCTTCACAACCCGGTGTTGTTGTTATAAGCCAAGGAAGCATCTTCTATAACCCCATTTTTCTGCAAATTCAAACCCAAAGAAATCCAGGGCCATAACATTCATCAAACCACAAAAAAAATTAGTTTATCATCCATTTATTACTCAAATATCAGCAACAACACCCTATTCAAAACCCCACAACATCCAACAACAACATCTTCGGTTTTATTAGGAATACAAGGTGGGGTCAAGTCAAGTCATGTTGACTAAATCTGTCAGAGTCTTATAAATACACCTCACATGTGTCTGTAAGACTACCTGAAACATATTGTCATTCAGTAATAATAACCATTAAATTCAATACTTTCACATGGTATCAATCGGGAAAAAGAACCACTGGAAAAAATATTGATCCTAGATTTTCATCTCCATACTTTTCTTTAATGGAGAATGAATGTTTAGTTTCCGCTACATCATCATCTTATCATCAGAAGGTTACAAGAAAAGGAAATCAAATTCTGATATTGAAGAAGCTTTTACTTCCATTGCTCTAATGATCAAAAATTTGGGGTGTTTTGGCTACAACGATGATGAATTCCTATTTGATAAAGGTAATTTTTTAATGATACAATTACAAATATTCTCAGTTCTTGATTTCAAATCAGGGTTTTTCAACTTAGGGTTCTTAAAATTGTTGGTTAATGACTGTGTTCTTTACAAAGACTCATTCATCTTTGGAACCCTAATCCTTCTCTGAAGCTGTTTCTTTTCAAAACCTAATTTTCTGCTCATCAATTCATTACCATCAACTCATTACCATCAACTCATTATTTCTTTTCAAACCTAAAGATTAAAATTTTCTCATCGACAAAATTATCTCACCTATTTCTTAACCAATATTGTTCTTGAATCAATTTTGGTGTATATTTAATATGTCGCTGTTACTAAGTAGGTTTTTCTGTCCGAGTCTTTGATGGTTTGGGAGCAGAAACGGTGAGTAGTGAATCAAAACTTAATAATGGTACTACTTGTTTTGAATGTGGTAAAAAATTTCGTTCTTTGAAATTATTATATGGTAGTTTAAGATGTCATCCTAAGGGAGAAAAAAATGATTTTTGATGATCAAACCAAGAATTCTCCATTTATATCTGGGAGATTGTTAGGTTGTGATTGGTTGTGTTCTTTATCTGGATGGGTTATTACTGAAAGGAGAGGTAGAAAAGGTTTGCCATCTGCTGATGAAAGAGAAGCCATAAACAGATTATTGATGCTTGTTAATGGGAATTCATTGGACCTTGAGAAGAAGAGAACAAGGTACCAAGTAGTAAACACATAAATTTCACGAAAAAGGAAAAAACTTAACAGTGATAATCGGGGTATTGGAATTGGGTGTGGATCAAAATTGATGAATGTGGAATCTATAATGGAGAATTAGGATGAGTTTGGAAAAGTTTTTTGGAAAGACATATATGTTATAAAAAGTTCATTTGGGTAATCCAACATATGCATAATGTGTGATTCTTTTCTACCTAATGAAGAAGTTTAGTAAATATGGTCTGATGAATTGCAATAACCATACAACTATGCGTAGTACTAATTCAGGGACTTTGCATTATTATCAAACTTTGGAGTGTCATGAATCAAGTCATATGGGTAAACAACAATCACCAACAACTTTTTATCAGCAACATCAATATCTTATCAATAGGATCAACTAACAACAACAATAACAACTTCAACATAAATCCAACAACAATAAAAACGTCCGTGTCATATTGACATTCATATGTGAAAAGACGAGGGTACCTAAATACACCACAATATTTTAAATATCAACCTATAAGTGTGATTGTCATTCATATGGATAAAGTTGAGACAATACGACAACTTGATATTCACTTGATAATAGTTAGGGTCTGAAACCGATTTACTATAGGATCAATATCAAGTGATTAGGATTTAACACACATGTGTATTTACTTTAATTATAACTTAAACAAATTATAATGCAAAAAGTAAAGTAAAAGCACACAATAATATTTTGTTAACAAAGAAATTGCAAATGCGGAAAAAACCCGGGACCTAGCCAATTTTAAGTACTCCCAGAATTAAACCTCTTTACAAAAACACTACCAACTTCGTATAGTTTAGACCAAGTAAAATACCCTCAGTTACCTAGTTTCTCGGTATCCCCGCCCCTACAACCAATCTGTCCAACACATGTGAATCCTAAGATAAAGTCCACTATCTTAAGTTGCTTCAGTCTCTCTGGAGACTTTAAGCACTCAACACTTTCGATCGTCTTCCAAACAGTAAATGACTAATCTGTTTGGTAACCACTCTCATATATCAGGAAATCAATCAGAGATATGTATGTTGAGTGTGACAAAGGATTTTCTATTTAAAATCAATTAAATTCCTTTGTCTGGTTTAGATTTTCCAAGATATTGATTAAACAAGTTAACCAGATCTAGTCAAACAGAACTACCAGATTCAGATACTGAAGAGTACCACAAAATGATACCTTGTCGATATAAATACAATTAGTCAATAATAAGTCAATCACAAGATAAATTAAATCTAGTCGGACCCCAACCGATCAAGTGTGTGCACAAAGAAATCACGAAGATACAAAAATATAAGAAAAATCTTATTGTCTTCAATGTTCAATAGTCTTTTGTACCTGCACAAAAACAAACTTGATTCTTGTCTTATGATTGATTACGCGTAGAACGGAGTTTGTTAACAATGTATGATCACAAGTCAATGTTAAACTCTTGATCTAGTTTGAGTGACCTTATGTCAGAAGAGAAGGCTCTCAAGAATAATCAAACTTGATGCAAATCAAGATCTAACCACCATTAGTCAATCAAATCAATAACGACACTAGTAGACGCTTCTTGATCCTAAATAAGTCTTTAAACTAGTGAACGTAGGAGATTTCGTCTAATTAGGTTACTCTCATCTCCAAGATAGTATTACGAGAATATTATTAGTCGGCTACACCGGAAACAACAAAGTTGCAGTTTGCCCGGGTCAGGATAAGTTTGTAAAAGGAACAAACTTCACTATTTATAGACCAAGGTAGTTTGGACACCAAGGAATTTTCATAACCGAAGATATTCTTAAGACATGCAATAAAGCACCTAAATTCGGTTTTATGAATTCCAACCAATATCCAACTGTATAAACAAAATCTTCATGGAAAACTCAATATTAGCTAGCACTTAACTAATATATATTTCCAGAGATATGTTTTGATTGCTGGTAAAACAAAACATATTAATTTCGAAAATCTCAAAAAGATTCTCTATTATTTCGGTTTGGGACCTCAACTTGAGTATCAAGCAATATCTTTGAACAATTAAGAAAAAAGATTTCAGCACATGTATAAATTACTCATTATGTCGACATCTTGAACTTTCCTATCTTGTAAATCCAATTTCCAAATCACATAACCCCTAAAGTATACGTGACTTAGAGAAATCGATTTTGCCTATTGGGACCTATTATACCATGACTCCTGAAGCAAGTTAGGATCGGTTCTACCTTAAATCCTAATACAAGTAGGGATCAATTCTACCTTGACTCCCAATATAAGCTAGGATCGGTTCTACCTTAATTCCATATATAGGTTAGGATCGGTCTAACCTTAAGATATTCAATGAAAATCAGACCATCAATCCTTTTGATTTCTTTCCAACTACGAAACAAGTTTGTACGCTTCCTGAAACACATGTATTTTAATATGGTTTTCTAGGTATGAAATCAAGTTTATGTTCACTACACAATCTAGTAGCAAGTTACAAAGATTATGTCGATGTTGCAATTACGAAGTTTAAAAGATAAGCATTATACTTTGTAAATCAATATACCAATATAAAGTACTTATCACTATTGATATATATTGTTCCTTGACACTTTGATCACAATATGATGATCTAGTCTATTATACCAGAGTTTCGTATATATAACTTCGTATGTTATGTTTTCAATTAGAAATGACTTGAAATCTTATGATATAAAAATGTAAACAAGTCAAGTTATGTATTACTAACCTCAAGTGGAAGGATGATGTTATCGTTGATGTCGATACGTCCTCGAAATCTTCAGATTGTCAGAGTAATACTTGTATGTCTCAACATTTATAGACCTCCTAGTCTAGCCTAACGATGTTGACTCAAGTAATCTAGTCAAGCGACTTATGAGTTTTGATACTAAAATATGACAACCAACCTTGACATACCAACACTTGGTGGGTTAAACCGAGTAATGCTCTAACACAAGAGATTCCTCAACATTTTTAGGTTTCATTGATAAAAAGAAACAAGCATAGTGACAAACATTCTGAAGTTGTCAATGAGTCATTACCCTGGTATTTACATCACCGATGATATGTTTATCAGAATGTTTAATATGTACCCACACAGGAGGTTTGTGAGTTTCAATTTCAATTTTGTTAGGGATCTCGATAACACTGTATGTATCATCTTTGTCATCGGATTACTAGTTGTGGAAACAATAACAAGTTCTTTCTCATTCAATTTTTCCTTATATACCATTTCTAAAGGAGGTATCTCAGTAACAACTTGTTTATCTTTTTAAAAATTACTAATATCATCAATAACCACATTGATAGATTCCATCTTGACTTTAGTTCGAAGATTATATACCCTGAAAGCACGAACGTCTGAAGCATACCCAAGAAATATACCTTCATCACTTTTAGAATCGAACTTTCCTTTATTTTCTCTGTTTTTAAGGATGTAACATTTTCTTCCAAAAATTATTAGATAACCTAGATTTGGTTTTCTTCCTTACCACAATTCATAGGGAGTATTTAGCGTTTTTGATCTCAAATATACTTTATCTATGATCTTCGAAGGTGAGTGATAAGTTTTTGTTGTGAAGCATTACTCGAGCCATTTCCTAAATATTTATATTCTTTCTTTCAACAACACTTTTAGCTTGAGGAGTGATAGGAACAGAGAATTGATGAGAGGTTCCTAGTTTGTTCATAAACTTTTGTATCTTCGAATTCTATACCACGATCACTTCTTACTTTCTTAAGCTTGCAACCTTATTCATTTTGGATTCTATCCACAATAATCTGAAACTCTTCAAGAGTATCATTTTTGTGTTTTAGAAAAGAAACCCAGGTGAACCGAGTATAGTAGTGCATCAACTTCTGATGGAACCATTCTCTCCCTTGATACATATATCTTCTCGTAAGTACTTATTTAGGCTCTGGAACTCTAGGTATTTGTCCAGAATGTACAAGTATCAGAGTGTCCATTAGTTCTCTATCTTCTGCTTCCTCATCATCAAGTTGTTGCAACCCTCTTTGATGCATTTCTTGATGTGATCTAAACCAATTGATATGAATATTCATCTCTTCATCAAAACTCGCCAGTGATGATTGTGAAATTTTAAATTGAGAATACAAATAAAGAAATAGGTAAAACATATGTAGAAGTAGGTGTGAGTAACTTGATGAAGTAAATGTGCATATATATATAAGGAAATAGTTGTTACAAAACAGCCGTTAAACGATATACTTTCCATCGAGTGAAAATGATTACAACACCAACGATAATCATATTATCACCAGCGCTATAAGGAATATCTCTTGACAGAAACACTTGCACAAATTTCAGTTTGGAAACCATGGGCAAATCTAAAGACCCGACAAAGCTTCCAATCTCTATCAACAGAGCTTGAAAACTAATAATATAAACACATCAGACACATGCAAATCACATTGCTGATAACTAACAAAAAGTGCTATATTGATTTTGTTGCTTATCCACCAAGAAGAAAAACACATAGAGATAAGTGTAAGATCCAGGCATTCCTGTAACATATGCTATGTTGATTTTCTATACAATTCTATGACATCAAACACCTACTACTTGTATAACCTGATATTGATACCAAACCAGGGATAAAACAACGTGATTATGAGAACAAACTAACTAAATATATAAAGGATATACTAAAGTATGGAAAATTCCAACAGATACTCAATAATTGGTTTGAAAATTAACTTGGTGAGTTTGGTAATGCTTTTATTTTTTAAAAATCACTTTCAAAAAAATAATAATATATATATATATATATAGTAACTATTTTTCATATTAGTGTTTGGTAAAATATTATCAAAGTGCTTTTAACCCAAAGCGCTTCAAAAATTCCCCAAATTTAAAAAGCTGGGGGAGAGGAGCTTTTAAAAGATCTAAAAACATAAGCTTTGGTCCCAACTAATTTAAAGAGTAATCGTCGAAGAAATCCTAAGGTTTTGGTTTTCTCACCGATCCATCCACCTTTTCGTTCAACCCAAATAGAAGGACAACTGAGTCTGTCCGTGTATACTTGTTAAGTTTGAATATTTTTTTCCAAAGTTACCCCTCCAGCAAAGTTAGTAGCTAACCATAGTTAGGTTTTATATGTGGGTTAGGAAAAATGGGTAGTAAAAGTGCAGAGATGTTTTTTTTCCATATTAGAACTTCAGAAGTACCCTAGGATGTTAAATACTCTACGGAGCAACAATTGATGGAGAAGCCTTAACACTGTTATGTTATTACGACCACGACGACGATAGGGAGAAAGGTTTTTTCTTTTCACAATTTCATGAAAATCAGAGAAAGTTTGAGATAAATTGATGATCAGTTTCAATCAAATACAAACAAATCACCAGTTCAAACCAATCACCAGTTTAAAATTGTTCGAAATAGCCATTAGATCGATTCACAGTTAGCAAATAGATTTTTCAGAAAGAATAAAACACTAAGTTAAAGCTTTGTAAATTCAGATTTTGGTAAATTCATTCAAAAATTTCGATCATCATCCTAACCCAAAAAACAAATCTCTTGCTTTGATATTTCTGCTCATTATTCAAGGTATTCTTATTCCTCAGATTTCCTCAATTACGATTTTGATCATCTATGCCAAAATAAAAGGATTGCTCTACTGTCATGTTTGATAAAATGTTTCAATGAACTATTTGTCATGTGCCTTAAATGGGATCTTAGTTTTGGAAGTTAAAGAGGTTTTTGATCAGTTGGTTTTGTTTATTTAAGGTTTTTGAGCAGTGGATCTTCATATTAATAGTTCATTTCTGTCAATTTTAATGCATTTTGTTTTGTTAATGCATAGTTTAATGGTGTTGTCACTCATCTTACAGCTGTGCTTCCTTGTGCCCTACACTAAATTTATAGGTTGAGGTGAATGATTCTGCTACTCTATAAAGTTACACAACCACTTCATAATACTGCAAGACTACTGTCCAAGCAAGGCTCCTGTCCAAAAGGAAATAGAGGTAAGACTGTTAATGTGCTGGTAAGGTCATGTTACTTCAGTTCATGTAGAACTTCATATTATAATGCCGACGGTTGTCTATGCAATTCCAATGGTTTATATATCCCAAAACACGCCATTTGTCATGTTGTGGAAGAAATTCGAGCTAAGTTGTTTAAAGGACAAGAAGTTGCAGCCAAGCGCGAGAAAACTATGGCATAAGCTCTGACTCATAAGGTAATTAATGATGTATATGTAAAAGAGGCTTTTTTTATTTTTATTGTTAACTCATTTGTCATCGCTATATCTGAAGTTGTTTCGTATTTAGGTTTTTCCGGCCTTTAACCAGTTCCTTACAGTGCATGATAGTGGAAGTTCATCTGCCCTTTTGCTTTTCTGTAATATAAGTAGATAGGTTACTTAATTTTTTTCACTTCTTTCTTTGACGGATCTACTGAAATGGTTTTTGAAAGGTAAAACAGGGAACACTGGTGCCTATCATACGGTAGTCTTTCAGACGGTCCTAAAAATAAATCGGGTAACTCTGTAAAGTTGCATAAAATAAGTTGGGTACCTCTGTAAAACAGTTGCATAAAATAAGTTGAATGTCTCTGTAAAACGGTCTCATAAAACAAATTTGGTAATTCTCTAACACGGTTGCATAAATTACAATGGGTATCATATTTTTCAGGATACTATAGATAATCAGGATACTGTGAATTACATGGTTGCATAAAATAATGATTTATCTAAGGTTCAAGAGCAAGTTACTTGTTCCAAGTGTATATAAAAGTAGTCACGACAAATTCATTTGATCAGATAAAAACACGTAAATTTCATCTCTTTAAGTTGATGAGCTATCTAAACATACACACAAGCTCATTAATTGTAAGTGATAAGTGAATATTCGTAGGTATTATTATAGTGCAACAAAGATGCAACAAGATCAAAAGGAAGAGCTGAAGATGCAGAGAAGAGTTGGAGAAATGTAGGACACAAAGCAGAGGTGATAGAGAGAAAATTATCGAATAGAAACATAAGGTAACATCTCCTCCTTAGTATGATGTTAAAAGTTTATTCTGCTTATTTAACTAGAAGCAAAAAAAAAATAAAAAATTTAAGAGATACACAGAAAGATCTAAGATGATCTGACCACACAAGACTATCCATTGTTGTTCTTTCATGAAATTTATATTGATTATAGTTTATCTTAGGTGCAGGCACTTCAGTTAGCGGAGACGACGTGGTTAATGTAAGGATAACTCAACTCAAACTCTGGTGCATCTCTACAAATGAATCGAGAACTATAAGGTAGACCTCCAACTGTTTTCCTTAGCTTTTGAACCTGTCACTGATGCAGATATAAGAAGACAGTTCAGTATATTGTAGTAGTTTTAATAATATGATCTGATTTATTGACCAATGCATTAGCCTTACTAGCTAGGTAGGTTAAATTAAGGAGATGTACGTATTCTCTACTAGAATTTCCTATAAAATATTTTAGCTCCACTAAAATATTCAGTAGTAGCCTTAAATATAACCAAGCGGAGGTTATTGCTAGCTTAAAGTGTATGATCAGTAATTTACTCACTTTTCTCCAACCACATCAGTTCTGATCTCCCGATCCATCTTAACTTTGCAGTATGCGAAGGAAAATTCCCTTCGTTGCCGGAACAATTGCTGCCATGATGATATCCTTAGTGCGGTATTTACCATAGTACCTGGACATGAATTTTCTTGGTTTCCCTTTATCGCAACTTTATTTTATTGTGTACTATGAACCTTGTTTGTAATGTTGCAATTTCCGTTACATGTCCGAATGTTTCTCAAGATTTGTACAATATGTTAATGTAAGAATGAGCTTCCTGTTTGAGATATCGTCGATCTTTATTTGATTTGTTGTTTGATTTCGCATTAGAGGTCCTCATGGGTAATTAATTACGGTGCTGCAATGGATTAAAACAAACACATAATGGCCCTCCTTACATTGTAAACACAAGACTATATTAATAATCATGTGAAAATTCCACTAGACAGTCTTATAAAATAAATTGGGTACACCACAAAGACAGTCGTATAAAATAAATTAGGTCTTCTAATCAGATGGTCTTATATGTTAAAATAGGTAACAGTGTTCAGAGGTTGTATAAATTAAAAAGAGTACCTGAGTTAGATGGCCGTATTAAAAAAAAGGTTAATTCTTTTGTTTGGAACAAATTTAAGTTTTTTTTTCAAACTTACCTGTAGTAAAACTAATATGTCAGAATTTATGTACTATACACACTAAGGCTGGGTCTGGTAATGCTTTTATTTTTCTAAAAGCACTTTCAAAACCTATATGTGTCAATAATTTTTGGAATTAGTGTTCGGTAAAAAAAAATCAAAGTGCTTATTATCCAAAGCACTTCACAGATTCCTCAATTTTTAAAAACTGAGGAAGATGAGCTTTTAAAAGCTACAAAAGCATAAGCTGTGGTCCCACCAAAATTTAATGTTTGATTTATCTTTTTTGTCCCTATTTTATTTTATAAATGACAAAAATTACCCTTAAATATATGTACAATCAATTTTTATTTCTTATATTTTATTCTTTAAATATTATTATATTTTATTTTGAAACTATTGTATGATATCATTTCATTTAATTAGTCAAAAATAAAAATAAACATAAATTTTAAATAATTACTTAATTTTAGTTTATTTTTTGTTTGAAAATTATATATATTTAAAGTTGGTTAAGTAAAAATAATTTTTTAACAATCATAATAATAGTAATAATTAGTAAAATTTAATATTTAGTCTATTTATATTTAATAGTAAAAACAAAAAAATATTTTTAACCCTAATAAAATTGACTAAAACTATTTTTAGAGATATGTCTGACTTTGATTGTTTTTTTAATCAGCTTTAACTTTAATTAATATTTTACCAAACGTCTAACTGCTTTTTTCTCACAGCACAGCACAACAACGCACATCAGAAAAGTGCTTTTACAAAAGCTGCAGCAATACCAAACTAAGCTAAAACATCTCATTTTATGGGGCATTTGGATTCATTAACCAGCTACAAGTTTGATTTAGATTTGATACTCTAAACATCAGAAGTTGTAATATACATCCTCTTCTGAATCAATCAGTGAGATAAAACTAAATAGCTCCCATAAACAACAATCTGGGTATCCAACTTTTTATTGCGAATAAAAAATATTGAAAATGAACTTACAAATGAAACAACAAAGCAACTTTTTCCAATTCCTTAACCGAAGCGTTTGCATTTACATAGACACATAACCAAAAAGTGTTTGCCATGAATGCACTGCTACATTAATATTTTTTACTAATAGAACATAGAATATGCTCCTCACAACCATAAATAGCATGAGACAACCTAAGCACATTGTTATACTCCCTGCAGATTTGTGAATTCCAACTGAATGCTCCATGTCAAAACTCAAACAGCAGGTCTGGATTCCTTCCATGTTGCTACATCGTTTATCACCTCATGCAACATGAATACTACCCATGTTCGATCTCCTGGCAACCAAGTTTCTTTTCCATATTACAATGCATGAATTTTTCCTACAGTATTGAGAGGGTTAAGCTAGTCTCCTTGCTGGTTAACCATCCTGAACCTCCCAAAATAAACTGACAAAACTAAGCCAACAGGTCTGCATGCATATCTATGTATTTGTCACATACTACCATGGGTTTTTAGCGAGGCACATTGCACCATTCATCTCCCAGTAACGTAGAGTGGTGTATGTGAAGAATAAATAGGGAAGGGGGTAGCAAGTGGTGATCGCCAGACTCATTGTTTCCCTAATAAAGCAAAAAATACAGAACTGAGAATAGGAGAAACTGCACCGATGCTTCAATTCACAACGTAAATCCATCGATTGTCAGCATCTGTGTTACCAAATAAATAAGTAATCGCATACAGTTTTGAGTTACAGAAACATGTTATTACCATTCATGGTCTACAAACATGGGAACAAAAGTGCACGGAAACACTATATTTTTGTAGCATGAACAAAGTAAATTAAGCATTATGGGAAACTATCTTAAGAGAGAAAAATTCACAAACCTTGGATTAAAGATAATCTGATGTCCGTTTTTGAATACAGATGATGTCATCGTCGAATTTTCCCTTCGAATCTAGAGAATCAGAAGTATTAAAGTGTTAAATAACTAAATACATAATATCTAAACTAAAATGTTGTGTCACACCTTTTTCCATGCAAAAGTGCATCACTAATCATCTGAGTCAGTTGAGAGCATACAACTTTTCTAATTTATATAAGTTGCTTGGAAGATGAACAATAAGTTCCTAGACAATCAACACATGAAACTAAGCAAAGGAGATTAATGTCAATTATCAGAATGAACTCATGGTGTTGTGCAGTTGTTCAACTGCATCATCACCAGCTTTGCTAATCCATGGACCCTTCGAAATGAAGCTAAATGGTTCTCTTCAATTGCATCATACCAGCTACAATAATTTTGCTACTTGGACTACTTGCACTTTCACACATATAGCCTAGTATGCTGGATCCTTTAAGTGTGTGAATGAGGTACCGGTGTCAAAAATTACAGTAAAATCCAACAAGCCACTTAGATTTTTCCCCACACTCAATTGTGTCACACTAACTTCATAATGTGTTCGCCTGGGAATTAGTTTTATGTAAACAAAATACCGAACTATTCATTTAATGTATGAGACTAGAGAAATCGAGAAACATGAAGGTTACTCACTGCGAGAGAATGAATGGAGTTTCATCTTGGTGTGAGCTGTCCTTCTCCCCAGGTTCCACAACAAGTATAGTCTCATTTCTTTACTGCCTCCACAGAATCAAATAGCTTAGGACAAAATAGTCCCATAGGTACACAAAGACAAAAGTTGAAGGGAACATCTAAACTGTCATCCTTCTTCCTAATCCTTGTCTTCCAATCTTACGATGTACATCAACAAAACTTCAATACATTCCAATTATTTGAAAACACTTCCTAAGCCCAAACTGAGATTACACTATGATTTGATCAAAATTTCAGCGAACCTTTGCTATTCTATCATAATTTCCTGGAAATAGATCTGAAGTTGCTTCTTTATCTTGATCCAGAGTCAAAACAAGTGATGATTTCAACCTTTAGTGCAATCCATCTTTCACTTTTATTAACAACTTGCAATTCAGGGCCTACTATATCTAGCATAACCCGAAGCTAGTGAACTGGCACATATGTAACACATTCAACACATTCAATACACTCAATAATCTATTTTGAATACTTATTCATAGAATCACTACAACGAAGATCATAACAGTTGATAAAAAAAAGTATCTAATTCGGATCAACAACATCCAAAGATTTTTTTTTTACATCACATAGCTTCTTAGTACTCTTAACAGTCGTCTTAAAATTCTCCAAAGTCTCCTGATATTACTCAATATCACCCCATGAAAAACTCAAACAGAATCTACTTAAGAAAAGCAATTTCAGTTCAATACAAACATAAATTTAATCCCTATCAAATAGAATCAATTTTACTTTCTAAGAAAAACATCCAACAACTAAAACCCAGTTCTAAAATTAATCAGAACTAAATAAAATATAGGTCTACATATCTAAAATTTAGAAAACCCCTAAAAGAAATTTGTCGTAATCTTCCCCCAAAATTTCATATAACAACCTGGAACATAACTAACTATCAATTCAAATAGAAAAAGAGAAATAATCATTTACCTCGTCAAAAGAATCGACAAACCATGATTTCATCAACACCATAATCACCTCTAGTCAAATACCTCACCAGAATCAGAATCAATTCATAACAATCAAAATTAAGGTTTTTATTACAAACCCAAATTAGGGTTCAATTCGAAAATAAGTAGATTCACTGACAATAAATCATACACAGGCTTAGTGGAAACATCTTATCTTATCTTATATACTAATATAAAGAAAAGAGCTCTTTTTGGTAGGAGAACCCCTAAATTACTTAATTGTCCCTATTTTTTACATATTTACATAAATACCATTGTTTTAAAAATAGTTCAAATTTTTTAAAAACTTAATATCTTTCAAAATATACACCGGATTTTAAAAAAAAATTATACATTTGAAAAGCTCTTTCAATCATCTACGTAACGAGTACAAATAAGAATAACAAATTTTTGTTTTAGGAAATTTTTTAATGGCTTTCAAATTTAGTATTGTTGGATGAGTAAAAAATTCAAGCATGTGCATCGCACATGTGTCCTTACTAGTAATCATAAGTGAAAGAAAGAAAAAAGGAAATTTTAGATCACATGGAGGATTCCCTTCCATCTCTGCTATTATTTTCACCCACCTGAGAAAAATAAAGGAAAAGAGTAAAGTGAGAAAGAAAACATGATAGAACAGAGGGAGTATAATTCTTTACCCTATCAGCTGTGGTTGAGTGAACCATTTAGAGGGCTAAAACGTATTTTAAACACGATTCATTATCAACCAGCTTTGAGCGATTTCACTCAGTCCATCAACATTAGTTGACTGATACGTCGTCCGTCCATAAGGTTTGACTCAAACCTTTGGATTTCGGTGATAATTGTTCTAATTTAAATGTATCATTTTTTTTATATCCCTACTATATTCTATAAATGACTAAAATTACCCTTAAATCTTTGATAATCAATTTCTTATTCTTCAATCTCCGTATCATATTCTTTAAAGATTGTAATTATAAATTTATATCACACTTTTTAAAGATTAATATTTTCAATTTCAAATTATATTTTATATAAAATTTTAATAAAAAATAAATAAAAATAAGAGCCAATATTAAATAAATGTTTGATTTTAGTATGATTTTTCTTTTATCTCAGATTATATCTATAGTAAAAAATAGTTATTCAAAATATATATAAAATGAAATTAAAATAATAATAAAATATGTTTAAATTCCATAAAATAAAATAAAATGATATTAAAAGATTATGTATGTTTTTGTCATTTGTTACAACTACAATAAGTGAACCTATATTTTACCAAACACAATTTAATTATTTTCTTAATCAGCTTTAGTTTTAGTGTATAGTTTACCAAACACTTAAGTGTTTTTTTTACACAGCACAACGCAACGCAGCACAACAGAAAAGTGCTTTTACAAAAGCCGCAGCATTACCAAACTAAGCCTTAGCCCACTCATCAAATAAATTCTTCTCATACACAAGCTTATGGCTGACATAATCCCATTCAACACCACTGTCAGCATTTAGCACTTCTTTGATTGCCATTAAGTGCTTCTTCAAATTTTTGATTGTCAAATCAATGTTGGTAGTACTTAACCCAACAATGGGCAGTTTCTTAGCTAATTTTTGTTCAATCACTTTCAAATAGCCGGATTAAATCCTATATCACTTTTTCACTTACCATAGATTATCACTCAGTTGTTTTTTTATAATGGCACAACTGATTTGCCATGCCATCTAGTACGACAAATAGATTTTTTTTTATGTGGTGCATAGGAATAAGTACAGGAGCGGCGAAATTCATCGCAGACTGGTAAATAAAGAGCAACAAGTACCCTCGAAGAGAAGCAGTGCGAATTTGTGCACACTCCTTAACAAGTGCGCACGTAACATTTTAATCTTAACCAGTGATTATATTTAGGGAGTTATGTAACGAAGGTCGTGATTCTAAACATGGAGGGTAATAGGACCATCAGTTAACTAATCAACCAATCAGAAAATTATGTGAAATATACACTCGTTAGAGGAGTGTGAACAAATTTGGACTCCGAAGAGAAGTCGTTTTTCTTTTCTTTTTTCTAATGGGAAGTGGAGTACGAATTTGTGCACACTCCTTAACGAGTGTGCACGTAACATTTTAACCTCAACCATTGATTCTATTTAGGGAGTTATGTAACGAGGATTGTGATTCTAAACATCGAGGGTAATGGAGCCATCAGTTAAATAATCAACCAATCAGAAGACTATATGAAATATACACTCGTTAGAGGAGTATGAACAAATTTGGACTTTGGGAAGTGGGCCACGCACGAAAATTTGAATGACACATGGCAAAACCAAATCCGATTCACACAGGTAATACGTGTTCGTGCTAAACAAGGAAATAAGGAAAGAGGTGTAGTAAATAAGGAGAAGTAGCAGTGTTTAGTTATCTTTCTACTATTTTCTCCTAAAAATAAAAACCTAACTTTTTCACAGTCGAGAGTTGTTTTGATACAATTTTTTTACGAAACCTTCTCTTCTTCCCTTCTCTTCTCCCCCTCCCTCCCTCTTCTTCTTCTCTCTATCTATCTTGTTATGATTCCCGCCTACGTTTGTGGGTGTTGAAAACCAACCAACCAACCCTAATTTATTACAGTTTTCTGATAACCTACTCACGACCCACTTCCAAGGTAAGAACTCAATCGAAAACGTTTAGTCTTCTTTTTCGTTTGTGTATGAATTAGTCAAACAAAAAGAAGCTGATTTTTAGGGTTTTTAGTATCTGATTTGTGATTCTATATGTTTTTGATTTAAGATTTTTGATTTTTATTTTTAGGTTATGATTATTGGATCTGTTTTTGTTGATATTGGGTATTGTTTGTTTAAATTACAGAATAAATAAGAATATATGTCCCAAAATCAATCAAGGTTTGATAAGAATGAGTCACACTATAAAAAACCAGGTCGATCTGGAAGTTCAGCTAATCAAAGGAACTTCTCAGGTGGCGCTGGGAAGGGCGGCGGCGGTTCCGCCCCTCCTCAACCCTCTTCTTCTTCTCCTTTTTTAAATAATTCGTCTTCTTCCACAAACAGAAGGTAATATACATACTTCTCTATTTTTTTAATTTTTTTGTAATGGTTTTAGGGTTTTGTGTATGATTATATATGGTTTGGCAATATCAGGATTTGATTCGATTTTTTTGTTACAGCTACAAAAAGTCTAGTAATGGACAAGGAGGGCAACCTAGGACAAATGCTGTAGGTGCAAATTCTGAGCCAAATGTACAACGAGCGCACCCCCAAAATGGCGCTAATGTACAACCAATATTGCATGGTACTTGCTTTCTTTTACAAATAGTTGGACATAGTTTTATCTAACATGTTCAATTTAAAATTTTCTCTTTCATAATAAATATATTTTAGTTTTATTGGCAAGTTTTTCTAAAAACTTGAGAACAGTCTGGCGATTACTAAATTTATTTAATGTGTTGCCCTTTCCATTTTCGTTTGGTGTTTCGTAGGAGCACCTGATGCACCAGTATCAGGCGCTTCAAATAAGCCATCAAATGCACCTGCTCCTAGAAGTAACCGGCCTGCACCAAAGGCTCCATCTTCTCAAATAACTGCTGGAGCTTCAGAATCTGCTGCACCTACAACGCCTGCTAAAGGTACAATGCAAACTCTTTTACTTTTATATTGTCAGTGAAGATTCTTTCCTCAAAATTGTTTAAAACACGGCTATGTAAGGTACCTTTTATGTAAAGAGGGTGTGACATGTGTTCAATGGCGTTGTTACACATCTATAGTTATTCAAACTCTAATTTGATTTAGTATCTTGATAATTTATATACTGACACTGGGTAAATACATTTTGGCTTTGCCAGAAGTCACTAAGAATCACACAAATTTGTTACACTTTTGATTCTCACGGTAGGTGGGTTTCTTGTACAAGATGTTCGTAAAAGCTGTATAAGCAGTACGAATTACTATATGTATAGGCGTAACAGCATTAAATGGTTACAGTCTTGGTTGCAGTCTGATATGCTTTCTATATCACGGTGAATGTTTTGGTTTATTTTTTGACTAATTAGTACTCTCTTGCTTTGGTGCCCCTAGGCGACACATCTAATGCATTTGCATTTCAATTTGGGAGCATAAGTCCAGGTTTCATCAATGGAATGCAGGTAAACTTTGTTTCCTTGTATAAGCTAGGAAGGCCCTCTCTTAATTTCTCTGTGCACTCTTTGGCTTTCTGCTTCTCTAATTTTCTTAGTGCGGAAGCTTATGTGTCCGTTTTGTTTGTAGATACCTGCTCGTACTAGCTCTGCTCCACCGAATCTGGATGAGCAGAAGCGTGATCAGGTATGTGTTTGATGCCTCTGACCTCTTTTAGTCTGTGTTCTAATTAATGGCAATGTTGTCTACTTGTCATTTGTATCTATAAAAGATAGAACTGCTTTATATATGTGAATATTAGGAACTACGCATTGTTATCCTAATGTGGGAAGTTTTAAATTTTCTTATCCTAGTTTCATACTCTTGTATTGTTACGTGGAGTTTGAGTTCTCTGGTCTTGTTTAATGGTATCCGTTTATTCTTCAGGCACGCCATGATTCATCTGGAGCTGTTCCCGTGTTACCAATTCCTGCTGCTCCCAAGCAGCAGCAACCTAGGAAGGATTTGGGTAAAGGTAACCAACCTAGTAGCGGAGACTCCCCTGTTCCAAATCACCCTGTTCCAAATCAGGCCAAGAGAGATGTGCATTCCCAAGGCCCAGCTGTGCCTGTGGTTACGACAATTCAAAAGCCGCATGTCCTGCCTGGTACCGGAATTACAACGTCATATCAGCAGCAACAAGTTCCAGTTGTACCGTTTAGTGCCCCTATCCCACAAGTTCAGTCGCAGGGTGTGACGGCGTCTGTGCAAATGCCAATACCTTTACCAATGGGAAATTCCAACCAAATGCAGCAGCAGGTGTTTGTTCCGAGCCTGCAGGCTCATCCCCTACAACAGCAGGGCATGCTACATCAGGGTCCGGGTTTGAGTTTTGCCCCACAAATTGGTCATCAGCTGGCTCCTCAGCTGGGTAACCTTCCGATGGGTATGGCTCCACAGTTTGCACAGCAACAGGGTGGTAAATATGGTGGTACTCGAAAGGCTGTTAAGATAACTCATCCTGACACGCATGAAGAGTTGAGACTTGATAAAAGGACAGATGCATATATGGATGGAGGGTCTTCTGGGACGAAGTCACATTCTAGTGTGACTCCCCAATCTCAACCTATTTCGCCATTTCCGCCTGCCCATCAGATCAACTACTACCCTATGCCATCAGGTACTTACAACCCTAACAATATTTTCTTTCAGTCTCAGTCGTCTGTTCCATTGAGCACAACCCAAATGACGACAAGCTCTCCAGCACCTAGATATAACTATCCAGGCAGCCAGGGTGGTCCACCAACCGTGTCTTTTAAGAACCCATCTGCTCTTAACCCCTTGCATGTCAATAAGTCTGGAGGTCAGATGCACGTGGAATCATTAAATTCAGGGCAAACTCATGATACTCAAGCATTGTCAGGTCTTGCTCCCGCCGCTGCTGTTGATGTTACAGTGAAGCCAGCTCCTGGGGCTCGTGTGGAAAAGTTTAGCTCTTCGGTTACAATTAGTTCACCTCATGTTAACAAGGGTGAATCAGCAAAATTACTTGGGCCATCTAAAGCAGCTGGCCTGCAATTTCCACATGAAATCACTGCAGATTACTCCGTTCAGCAGTCAAAATCTGTGCTTGAACCAGCGAGCTCTGTTTCACCTTCAATCACTATCAAGGATCCGTCCGCAGCATCCATATCTGTGTCAGCGCAGAAACTGCCCTCCAGTAACTATTCCTCTTCTGTTGTACCTCAGGATGAATCTTCATCTCTTGGAGCCAACGCAGAAGGTAGAAGAAGAGAAAACGTTAGAAGGTCGGACTCTTTCAAGGATCATTTGAAGAAGACGAATAAGAAAGATTTACAGGATTCTCATTCACAACGCCAGGTATCACATGTCATATGATTTCCTCACAATATTCAGGGCCTACTTTGGCTTTTGCATTATTTTACCTACCAGTCATTTATTTCTTTTCTTTTTGTTGTTGATCACTGTCTACCTGGAATCATCGCAGGAAAATGCCTCGGTCTCTGTAGATGCTTCTAAGCCTTTTTCGTCTGTTGTCTCTGGTGAAGTTGCCAAACGCCCTGAAACTAGTCAGGATCCACCTTCAGAGGTATTTAAGTCATCAACTAATGGTTCTGATGCTTCTGAGGTATTAAATGGTGCAACGAATGGTGAGGGGTCACCCAGTGAACCATTCAGCACTTGTGACCTTGAATGTGCAAAAGAAAATGTGCAAACACTGGAAACTCTAGTGAAAGAAAAATCTTCAGCGGAGCCAAAGTCATCTGACATTTCAGAAGACAATGAACATAAAGACGGATCCAGAGGGAAAGAAGAAAACACCAGTGGAGATTCTAGTTCCGCAGAAGCTGAACAGGTGATGGGAAAAACTGCTGCCTGTAGCTCAGAATATAACATGGTGACGGGTGACGATGTTGCACTAGCTTCCAGTGATGCCGTAAATGCTTCTACTTCTGTTTCACTTCCTGTATCTCAAGATATTGCTACAACAGCTGTGGATTCACATACAGCTGTAAATGAAACCACTGGTGGGAAAGAAGTATCCATGAATGATTCTGGTTTATCACACCCAGACCCTGCTCCTGTTCTGTCACCAGCTTCATCAGAAGTTAATTCTGAGTTTGAAAGCAAAAACACCGAAAGTTCTGTTTCTGGTTCAACTTCTACTTCAGGGGCTGTTTCTAAGGATAAGCCGGAACTAACTAGGACTAAGAGCAACATCACTGCGAAAGCAAAAAAAAAGAGGAAAGACATTCTCAAGGCCGCGGATGCTGCTGGATCAAGTTCTGATCTTTATAATGCGTACAAGGGTCCAGAGGAAAAGCATGAAGCATCTGAAATTCTGGACAGTTCTCACAATGCTAGTTCAAATCTTGGACCTGGCGAAGATGCGGAGAAGGATGTTACAGCCAGCGAAAAAGATGCAGAGAGTAAAGCTGAGCCAGATGATTGGGAAGATGCTGCAGAGATTTCTACTCCGAAATTGAAGATCTCTGACGACGGGAAGCAGCTTGATGGAGATGGCAGTGGTGGTACTAGCAAAAAGTATAGCAGAGATTTTCTCCTGACATTTTCAGAGCAATGTAATGTACTTCCCATGAACTTTAATATTGGACCCGACATAGCAGATTCTTTGATGAGTCATCAAATAGCTATTTCTCATCATGTTGATCGAGAATCATATCCAAATTCTGGAAGAGTTGGTGATAGACCTAGTGGTGGACCTCGGCCAGATCGACGTGGCGGTGGTATGTTGGATCAGGATAATAGACCTTGGAACAACAGGCCGGAAGGAAATCCGCGCATGGACCCAATCAGACAAGTAGGAGGTTCTTCCGGAGGTTTTCGGCCTCAAGGAGGAAATCATGGCGTATTAAGGAATCCTCGGGGACATCCACCTGGACACTATGCTGGTGGTATTCTTTCTGGGCCAACGCAACCAATGGGACAACAGGGTGGGATGCCAAGAAACAACTCCGAGGAAGGTCCGTGGCAACGCGCTAGGGGTCTTATTCCTCCTCCTCCAACTCCACTGCAAATAATGCACAAAGCGGAGAGAAAGTACGAAGTTGGTAAAGCATCTGACACGGAGGAGGTTAAACAAAGACGGTTAAAGGCTATCCTCAATAAACTAACTCCACAAAATTTCGAGAAGCTTTTTGAGCAAGTGAAAGAGGTTAACATTGATAATGCTGTCACACTTACTGGCGTCATCTCACAGATATTTGATAAAGCTCTTATGGAGCCAACCTTTTGTGAAATGTATGCAAACTTCTGCTTCCATCTTTCCAGTGAGCTGCCAGATTTCAGCGAAAACAATGAAAGAATCACCTTCAAGAGAGTGCTTCTGAACAAATGTCAAGAGGAATTTGAGAGAGGTGAAAGAGAACAAGCGGAGGCTGATAGAGTTGAGGAGGAAGGTGAGGCTAAAATGTCTGCCGAGGAGAGGGAAGAAAAGAGGGTCCAAGCAAGAAGGCGGATGCTGGGTAATATTAGATTGATTGGTGAGTTGTACAAAAAGAGGATGTTGACCGAGAGAATTATGCATGAATGCATCACTAAATTACTAGGTCAATATCAGAATCCAGATGAGGAAGACATTGAAGCTCTATGCAAACTGATGAGCACAATAGGGGAGATGATAGATCATCCCAAAGCAAAGGACCACATGGATGCATATTTTGATATGATGTTGAAGCTATCTAACAACATGAAGTTATCATCTAGGGTAAGATTCATGTTGAAGGACTCTATTGATTTAAGGAGGAACCATTGGAGGCAAAGAAGAAAAGTTGAAGGGCCGAAAAAGATTGAGGATGTGCACAGAGATGCTGCTCAAGAACGACAAGCACAGACAAGTAGACTCGCTCGTGGTCCAAGCATGGGTGGTGGTTCGGCAAGAAGACAACCTATGGATTTTGCTCCTAGATCGAACATGCTATCTTCTCCAAACTCGCAGATGAGTGGTGTCCGTGGTATGCCACCTCAACTTCGTGGATATGGTGGCCAAGATGCCCGCTACGAGGACAGACATCTTTATGAGAGCAGGCCTTTGTCAGTTCCATTGTCTCAAAGGCCTATTGACGATGAATCTATTACCCTTGGACCACAAGGTGGACTTGCTAGGGGAATGTCCCGAGGAGGACAACCAATAATATCAGGCGTTCCTTTAGTTGATGCTTCTCCTGTTCCTGGAGATCCCAGAAGGTTTGGGGCTGGTCCAAATGGTTACAGTTCAATGTCAGAACGATCACCATATGACCTAAAAGAGGATCTTGCACCACGATATATACCAGACAGGTTCTCAGGAATACCTGTCTATGACCAATCAAACTCAATGGAGCGTCCTACATTTTTTGGGAACCGGGATCCACGGCAGGTTGACCGCCCTACTGTTAGGTTCACACCTCCTTCTGCACGGGTGCAGGGATCTACTACTGCCACACCAGTAGTTGTTCCGGAAAAAGTGTGGCCTGAAGAACGATTGCGTGACATGTCGATGTCTGCAATTAGAGAATTTTATAGGTATCTTCTCTCATCTGTACTCTGCATCCTTGTTCTCCATTTGCTGCATATTCAAACTGTTCTCCATTACTACTACGGATTTATTGTTATTCCTTTTTTGTGCTGATGCATGTGTTTGAAAAATTGGATTACAACCACCTATAAATTCAGTAATGACCCTCACTGAAACACATATTTTTCTTTAAGTAGATATCATGTTAGGTTATTTTACTTTTTAGATGTCTATTCTGCTAACTAGAATTGATTAGGATTTTTTATTGGTAGCACGTCACTTATAGTTTATAAGTTGAACATCTTAATGTGCTCCAATAAACAATCTTGTGTTGACCAGATATCTGTATATTTCTTCCTAATAGTGGCTGCTGGTTGATCAACTTCCACTCCTTATTGACAATATTTTGTTTACCTCTATTTGTGTCTGTTTTTCTTACTCAGGAATACAAATTGTGTTTTGCCGTTATTGCACTACCCATAGAAACATTGTCAGGGGCATATCGTTATACCTACTTGTAACCATTCATGTGGATTACATTACCTAGATAGGGGATATTTCATTGGCTTATATGTTGTGTTAGCCCGAGAAGGTCACTTGTGCTAAGTTTGCATGATCCTTTCTTTTTTGATATACATATTGAAAGAATTTTGGGTTCGTATTTCAGTGCCAAAGATGAGAGGGAGGTTGCGTTATGTGTCAAAGAATTGAATTCTCCAAGTTTCTACCCATCCATGGTATCCATATGGGTAACAGATTCTTTTGAGAGGAAGGACATGGAGAGGGATCTGTTGGCAAATCTTCTCGTTAGCCTTAATAGATCACATGATAGCTTGCTAACTGAAGGGCAGCTAATAAAAGGGTAAATACAACATCAATTTAAAGATGCATTGCATTTTTAGTCTGGATCACTGTCAATCATATTATATAATGATTGCTAAATTCACTTGTGACAGGTTTGAATCTGTTTTCTTGACTCTGGAGGACGCTGTGAATGATGCTCCCAAAGCGGCCGAGTTCCTTGGTCGTATCCTTGGTAAAGGCATAATGGAAAAGGTAGTTCCTTTGAGAGAAATTGGGCGTCTTATAAAGGAGGGCGGGGAGGAACCAGGACGCCTTCTTGAATTAGGTCTAGCAGCAGAAGTTCTAGGAACCATCCTTGAGATGATAAAGTTAGAGAAAGGAGAGTCAGTCTTGAACGAAATCCATAAAAGCTCCAATCTAAGGCTGGAGGATTTTCGAGCCCCGGCTCCCTCCAAATCAAGGAAACTTGAAGCATTTATGTAGAGGACAGAGGATGATTCTAGTTGTTTCTGCTAACAAGAAGAAAGGTAGTTGGGACATTGGCGGGACTTTTTCTATCTAAAAAAGTTATCTTTCTCTTCATCCAGGGCCAACTTTTACATCTTTGCCTTTTTATTATTATAATTTGTTATTATTATTATTATCTGTCCAATTGTTCAGTGCAAAACTATTTATAGGTAATAGGTTAAATCGAGCGTCTAGTTTTTCATTGTCGGCATTTTGCTTGCGGAGGGACTTGTTCGAAGTCTTTAGAACTTGCAATTTAACTAACTATTGTCCTTGGAACCCGGTCGGTGAATAATAGGAAGGGAGATGATTGATTAAATTGTAGAGCTGATAGTTGTCGTCACCATCACCATGATTAATTGTATCACCATGTATCACCATTTCAGTTGTTGCCACCACCAACATCACGGCCCTGATCTTAGGTATCGGCTTCGCCCCGATCTACCGACTTTGGCCCCGGTCTACCGATACCACGTGAGTAACTCTCTGATCCAAAATATCTTTTGTGATGCCGAACATTTTGGAATAAATTTAACACTTTAAATCATTATGCAAGGCTATTCAAGCAGATAGACTCAACACAGACTCGACAACAAACCGAATTCAAAACAATGACAATAAAACTCTGAATTAAAAAAAAAGAAAAAAAGACCTACTCGACACCATACTAATGAGTTCTGAATTAAACAAAATATAACTTAAACATAACTCTATAATCTTTCTTCCTGATCAGCAAGCTTGTCTGCATTAGCACCATTGCTCTTATTCGCTTCCATGTGCGTATCGTGATCCATTTCAATCTGAAAACTTGAGTCATCACTTTTATCTCCCCTTTTAATAGCAACAAGGGATTACAAAATTCGAGTAGATATAGCCGTTGGATCTCCAAACTTTAAAATTCCACCGTTAAATCTCACAAATAGAATTCCGTCTGAATTATTGCTATTATCCGTTAGATCATTAGACTTCCTCTTTCTTATCAGCCGTTAGATTTTAAAGAAGTTGTTACAGGGACATAAGAGTAAATGCATTTTTTATATATTTAGAAAACTCATATCTTTTAAAATTTTTTTTTGCTAAACAAACCACACACTTCATTAAGAAAGAAAAGAGTTACAGATTTCCTGAAGGTTCTCTTCCCTAACAAGAGTGTTTAAAAAGGGAGGGAAAGAGACCCACAAATTTCTAATCTTAGTTTTTCTTGCCCGACGTGCAAGCCGGTCTGCAAGTTTATTTCTTACACGCTTAATGTACATAATTTTAAAAGACTTAGTACTAACAAAAACATTCCGACACTGCTCAACAAGATCACAACTCCTCCAAGTAGTGTTGTTGCTGTCACCATTGCTGAATTGAACCAACTGTAAACAGTCACTGGCAAAGATAACCTTGGAAAGATGCATCTCTTCTGCCCAAGAGATGGCCAAAATTAGTGCAGCAGCTTCAGCTCCTACCGCATCAGACAACAAACCTAGAACTTCTTATATTTCCTGTAGGATCACACCAAATAACACCCAAACCCATGTTATACTCTTTAAAGGACCCATCTATAAACATGAAATGATTCACTTCATCAGCTGAAAGCTTATGGGAAACAACAGGCAAACAGAGTGAATGAACATTGGGAGAAATGTAAGAAGCAATCATTCTTTTGATACCCAAAATTGTCTTATCATATCTTTTAAACTGCATGTCGGATTTTTGTGAATTTTATATATTTGGAAAA
This sequence comes from Papaver bracteatum, assembly GCA_023529315.1. NCBI lineage: Eukaryota > Viridiplantae > Streptophyta > Magnoliopsida > Ranunculales > Papaveraceae > Papaver > Papaver bracteatum. The sequence goes on along the minus strand of JAJJWX010004745.1, from coordinate 1,342,893 downwards.
CCCTTTAAATTATCTACGCAATGAGTACAAATAACGATATTATTTTTTTGTTTTTCAATTTTTTTTATATTTCTCCAAATTTTATATGTTTTCTCCTTAAAAGTAAGACATAGCTTAAAATTAGACATAACTTAAAGATAAATTGAAAAAATCTACAAAAAAAAAAACAACAACAAATGATTGATTTTTTAGTACAAAATAAAGAGACTAATTTTCAAATATAAAAATATGGCGTCGAATCACCACCAAATTATTTGTAAAGTTGAAAAATAGCATCGCCGACGTGCAACACACGTGCTCACTACTTGTAACCGTTAACACCAGGAGGAAGAGTATCGTCATTAGCTGTCTCAGAAAGAGACTGAATGAGGGATGCATACAAGAGAAACTGAATGAGGGATGCGTACATCTTTCCTTTCTTCTTGCCCTCGTGTTTGGTCCAATATCCATAACTCCAGTTGCTGCATTAGCTTGTGCCCAAGTATTATCTCCTCCACCTTCTCTGACAAATCCTCCACCTTCCGGTAAGAGCCAATCACCGTCTTCATTAAATTCTTCCAAGTAAATAGGACGGACGATCCACATTCCCTTTGGCGTATTTATCTTCTTCCTCGTATCGTCGCTCCAATTTCCTGTTGTACTGAATGAAGACAAATTGACTCCGTTTTTGTTGCAATTTATTTCTTTTCTTGGAAGTTGGAATATAGCTGAAATTTGACAACAATTAACCAAATAAAGATTAGTTTTCTGGGTTCATCATTCTTGTACAACAAAGCAATTTAAAACACAAGTTATAATTAGAACTCACATGACAATGATTACAAGTTATAATTAGAACTCGAATTGCAAACCGTTGAAAGCAAGGCACATCAACTCCATGAAGTATATATCAATCATCTTCAAAGAAAGAAAACAGTTACTAAAGAAAATGGAAAGTAAGATTTAAAACATTTAGGAATAAAGTAAACTGTAAACTTTGTATTAACTTACGAGGGTTCATTGTTTCTCTAATTCTCACAGCTGATGGTCATCCTAATATACCTTTAGCATATGTATAACTTCGCAATTCAAGCATGGCCTGATCATGATCAGTAGGATTAGTTATAAGCTGGTCCATATCTTTGTAGAGTCATTCCTTCACAACTCGGCACATAGGACCACTGTCCATTCTCTCATCAAGGATTTTGTAGAAGTACCTTGTTTTTAGGTAATAACCATCACAGTGCAAGGGGTGACGAATCTTTTTTTTCCCATCTTTTCTCAAAGGTGTCAAAAAATTTCTTCGACAATGTGTCACTGCATTTGATTTTCTTTGTCAAAATTTTTCTTCAACAATGTGTCACTACATTTGATTTTCTTTAAGTTCTCTCGCATCCTTTTTATTTTGATATCATCATGGCTTCATAAATATAACCCATGAAAGGTTTTGTCTCCATATCCACCATCCTCGCAACTTCTACTAATGGAAACAATACCTAAGTCGAAAATGTAACATTCTCCCAAAATTCATTACTCGAAACTATTCCCATCATTCTCCGTCCTTTTGATTTCCTCGCATAACTAAAATGCATCCATTTGTCTTGAACAAATAACACTTGTAGTTTACCTCTTGTAGTTACCTAAAATCTGAGAGAGGTTAGACGTGGGATTCTAGGGATTCTGAAAGTGATTTACGAGAGGTTGAGCATGAACAATCTTCGCCAAAAGCACGCACAGTGGCCGTTCAAAGGCTGCTTCAGTCACAAGAAAGAGATTTAGGGCTGGTCTTAGAGAGGGAAGCAGATGAAGAAAGAGATCAGAGAATTCTAGGGTATGAAGAAGAATTGCTCTAAGAGGTTATGAGAAAAATCATCGTAGCTTGAAAAAATAGATGACCTATTTATAATTGAATTATCTAATCTCAGGTCGGTGAAGATAAGGATTGCTTTCCGTGACGTGCATAGCAATCCTACCGTCTCTTCAGTAATAAAGATAAACTAAGTTGTGTTTGTCTCATTATTCCACCACCTTTACTCTCTTTTACGGTGATAAATAAGCCAGATATTTCTCACACGTGTCGTAGACCTCCAGACCAAAATCCTAATTATTATCCCCCAATTTGTGTGAAGCTGAGTCAACCTTTGTGATGATGTGTTGAGAGAGAAATATTCTCTTTAGCCGAGTTGGCCAAGATAGAAAGATATTCTCCAATTTGTAAGAATGACTATGCTGAGTCACATGAAAAGGCATGGGATGCCTCAGAATTCGTGTGGAGAGGAGCCTCGATTCCTACATGAGGCTCGTGCCTACCATGGGGAATATTCAGCCTTATCTGATATTTCCCGAGAGATTTGAATCTCACTGAAATCTTAAAGAGATATTTGAATCTCTTCGAGATTTTGCAAAGAGATTTGAATCTCTCCGAGATTTTGCAGATGGATCAAAACCTCTATGAAGATTTTCTTAACGGATCTGAATCTCTCTGTGGTCAGCTGGGACTCATCATGGAGAGAGAGAAAAGGCTTTGTACGCCCAATTAATGCCTCTGCGAGACTTTGACATACTTATCTTTGACCAACGTATCTTGCAGACATGTGATAGGAATCAAGTGTATGTCCATATGATGGGACAACAAGACCAGTGTATCTCGAAAGGATGTTCTAGGAGTTTGTCGAAAGGGCCCGGAGGCATAATAACCAGTGTATCTCGCAGGGATGTCCTAGGTGTTATTCGGAAACCTCAGTTTGTCAAGTCAGAGTCTAGAGAAGACATGACCAGTGTATATCGCGATGATGTTCTAGGAATCAGTTCTTGATCTCAAATAAGGTGAGTCGTGCTTATAGGAGACATGCATATCTATGCCCTAGGTCATAAGTCCATCGTGGACGTTTTTACGCATCTACCGAGCCTACATGACCAGCAGTATCTTGTCGAGGATGTATACTAGGAATTATGGCATCACAATCAGCTACATCTCGCGAAGACATGCTGGAATTGTGGCTATTCTGGTTCACAAGTCTACTGGGGACGTTTTACGCTCTACAGAACCTACGTGACCAGCAGTATCTCGTCGAGTATGTGCACTAGGAGTCACGACATCACGACCAGTATTATCTCGCGGGGACGTATACTAGAAATCGTGGATAAGAATGCCTTGAGGGCCAAGGGCTTAATCTCTCGTGAGAGTCGAATTTTGTCTATGGTCTTGAAATGACACTTTTTCCCCTTATCCAAATTTCACCATCTACACCTCTGTACTTAAAAATGTTGTTTAATGTATAAAATATAGTCGCAAATCTAGTATCAGTAGATCTATGCGATTCTCCGTTACCTGTTAAATCTCCGAACTTTTGCAATAATATTCCATGGTTGTAAATGTAAGAAACAAGTGACTTGGCCCTGCCGATAGCTTTAACTATCTGTGGAATATCCTCACTATGATCTTTCATTACTAGATTAATACAAGGAGCCCAAAATAAGGTAGGGTATTCCTTCATCAAAAGTTTACTAGCATCCTTAAAGTTTGAGGCGTTATCATATACGAACTGTTCTGAAGAGAAAAATAAGTAAACATTCATTAGATGCTAATCTTTACTAAATGCAATAGTCAATTAATAAATAAATCAAGAAGAACTTCAACTATAAATTGTTAACTTACTTGAACAATATTTTCTATTCCTACGTCGGCAATCACCTCGTTGTAGAGTTTGCTTATGAATTCAACATGTTTTGTTATTCTTGAAGTGTCAATAAACTTTAAGAAAACACCCCTTTTTGGACAATTAATTAGGAAATTCATAATTTGTCGTTGTTTTTTATCCTTCTAACCATCATACGTTATGGTACACACAAACCTTTTCTAATTTTCCCTGAGTCACTCAACAGACCTTTTTCTTTCATCCAATTGATTGTTAAAGATGTTGGTTCTTAGTTGACGATAAGACGGAGCCGATATTGCTCTTCCATATTCTCCAATCTTGAAAACCATTTCTTGTAACATGGGGAAAGAAAGGCATTGAATGGTATACTGACTTCTGTTTTCCATGCTCTAATTGCATCCCATGCTTCCAATTTCAATTATTTTTTTGCTGGCTGGAGTTCTTCTATTGATTTTTGCTTTGCCTTTGCAAGATCTGATTTAATTAGTAAATCAAGAGGACCTCTAACATCACTGACAACTTGAAATCTTTTCCCTTTGGTTACAATTTTCTTACTAGCCGTTACATTCACACCATCAAGTTACACCAGTTTATAATCACTTTGCACCAAAACCTGATCCAAGTTTTGAAAGAGCCTATCAATTCTCGCCTTTTTCCCCCCTGAATTTTCTTTTGTTTGCTTTCTGAATTTTTCTTCATTATTTATGGCGTGGTCTTTGGACAAGCTTTCGCTTCACCTCGAATTATTAGAAGATAGTTATTGAATTTATGAATCCCACCATTGCATGACCACACAACTTGCATCTGAATGCCTTATCGCAGGATTAACTGATATAACCCAATCCCAAGCTATATTTGAGTTTGAATCATTAGAAGGATTCCCCTGTCATATACATTAATTACATTCAATCGTTCATTAAATAACTTAACATAAACTGAATTAGACAACCTAACATACATGTTCAGAACTGACAGGAAAAATAAATGAATCGAATAATTCAACTAACTAACAAAACAAGTTAAACATTTGAATAGCTAAAATATACCTCATCATGTTCAGAAATGACATAAAAATAAATGAATCGAATTGAAAAGACGAGGGTACCTAAATACACCACAATCTTTAATTTATCCACCTATAAGTCCTCTTACCGAAAGTGACTGTCTATGGATAAATTCGAGACAATACGAAAAATCGGTATTCACGCTTTGTGTGATCGTCTATGGATACGAGATCGAGATAATACAACAATCAAAGTGTGATTTCTTGATAATAGGTTCGGACTTAACCAAACTCTATAGGGTCACTATCAAGTAAAGCGGAGTTAACATTTGTATATTTTACTTCTAATTATAATAATAATAAACAATTATACTTTCGGAAATAGAAAAGTAAAAGACACAACAAGATTTTGTTAATGAGGAAACCGCAAATGCAGAAAAACCCCGGGACCTAGTCCAGAATTGAATACTCTCAGAATTAAGCCGCTATACAAAATTTAAACCAAATTTGTATAGTTGAGACCAAACAACTAACCCTAGTTCACTTAGTTTCATCAGTATCCATGTGCTTCTGACATTCAATAAGTGCACGCACTGGAACAATTCCTTTGGATCGTATTCCAAACAGTAAAGGAACAAAAAATATGTTTGGTAACAACTCTATTGATTCTTTCCAGATAAAGATATCTCAAGTCATATGCAAAGGCTCTTCTGTTTAAACTAATAAACTCCTTTGCCTGGTTAGATCAATCCAATTTTTATTACCTAAGTAACAAGATTCTGATTTGTAACAATCAAAATAGATCTTAAGAGAACTATTATGTGTTACAGATCTCACGCAACTAATCAATTGAATAAATCCGATTCTAGTTAGCTCCCAGCTGATCAAGGTTTGTGCTACACAAAGATATGAGAAACCAATAAGAAATCTTCTTCGTCTTCAAATCTTCTTTAATCTTCAATTAAACCCGCACAACACCACTTGAATATCTTGTGATCAATCACGCACAGAACAAAGTCTGTTAATAATGGATTATCACAAGATTTTTTTAGATATACAAACAGTTCTAAAGATCTCATCGACACTTCGATCTAGTTTGAATAAATCTTATATAAAAAGAGAAGATTCCCAAGAATAAACAAACCAGGTGCAATCAAAGTTCAACAACCATTAGTCAATCAAATCAATCGAAAACTAATAAACTGTAATTATCTAGTTTGCCACCAACGGTACTTGTAGAGCTTCTTGATTCCACAAAAGTATTTAAACGAGCGGTGGTAAGAGATTTAGCCTAATTATTGTACTTTCCTCTCCGGATAGACGACTCCACCATAAAAAACAAAAAGATGAAGTTTTCCTGGCTCTTAGGATAGTTTGCTAGAAATGCAAACTTAGGTATTTATAGACCAAGGATGTTTGGACACCAAGAAATTTCCAAAACCGAAAGTATTCTCAAGATATGCAATGAATGCCCATTCGGTTTTCATAATTCCAGGAAATGCTTTGTCCAATATTTTCCGAAATATCACAATAGAAAATCTCCATTTAGTAAATGCATATTACTAATTTTTATTCTCTAAAGATATGTATTTAATTGCATTAAAGCATATAAAACTAACAACCTTAATTAAAAGATTTTTAATTTCTTTCAGGCCGGGATCTCCTTGAGTAATTAAGGAATATATTTGAACAATAAAAGATAAGAGTTACTGTTCGTGTTCAAAGTATGTTGACATCTTTTCTTTGTAAATCCTCTTTTATATTTACAATCTTGGGATCGATTATACCACACTTCCAAACAAGTTTAGAATTGGTTCATCTGTATTCCAAGATAACTATGTGATTGATCAAATATCAAATCATATTCACGGGGTCAATCGGTTATAACTTAATATGGAACACTTGTGATTGGTCACACAAGTTACCAGGACCGGTTACATCAGTTACCAGGATCGGTTACGTCAATTACCAAGACCGGTTACCATATACTCATGGTATTGCTTGTGATCGGTCACACCAATCACTAGGATCGGTTACACCAATTACCAGGATCGGTTAGACCAATTACTAAGACCGGTTACACCAATTACAAGAATCGACTACACAACTCTTTTGTGATCGGTCACACCAATTATAAATATCGATCATACCATCTTAGGTGATTAATTAGGATCGGTTACACTAATTAATCAAAACTAGTCATACCAAATCATAAGTAAGGCATTGTGATTATCTATACCAAGATACATAACAAGTTATGATCGGTTCTACCATCTCACACATATTGGTAATCCGAAGATATGAAATGAATAACAATACCAATAAGCCTAGCGATTTCCTTTTCGATTCATAAAACATGTTCATGAATGTACTTCCTTTAAAAAAATGTAAAACATTGTTTCCTATGATAAAATCTTCACCTTTACCCATTCACATAATCACAATAGCATTCATAAGATTATGTCGATGTCATATCTACGAAGTTCAAAAGATAAGCATTATACTTCGTAGTCTAATTTCTTAATACTATGATCATGTCTCACTACTAGAGTAAAATATTCATTCACAGCTTCACATTACATAATCAAGCGACTCTTAGATGAGTTTTGATTCACTAAAATATGATAGCGAAACTTGACATACCAACGCTTGGTGGGTTCAACCGAGCTATGCTTTAACACGAATAATTCAACTAATTGACATGAAAAGTTAATCAATTGAGTGTTAATAAACCTCATATTGATTGGTGGATTGTTGAGTCATATTTTTTATGAAATTAATCTAAAGGTGAAGAATATCAAATGGAGGAATTAGAAGAGTTTAGGGAAAAAAAACTCGGGCACCGAGAAGAAAAGCCCTCTAATCCAGCGCCTCCATAGTTTAGTTTCTCAGTTTTTTTAGTTTTTTTTTTAGTTTCTTTTTAGTTATGCTTGGAAGGTGTTTTACTATTTTGATCCTATAAAATGAGTTACTCGGGGATCAGTCCGAGTAATGACTGACTCGGCGAGTAAATGTCCAATAGTCGTATCTCTGAGTATTGACTGATCGTATCGGTTGAAGTGTGATCCTCAAGTTACTCGCGAGTAATTGGGCCGTATCGGGCGATACATATTACCTTGATGATCGTTCATTCTAGTAAACATGACACATAAATAAAAAATATCGTAACTATTATAGCAAAACTTTGATAAATTAATAGTCCCAGGACCACTAAAATTTATTAATTTAGCGAAATATTAATTTATCGATAAACTAAAAAGATATTAATATATTAAAACATATCAAATGTAAGTTTAAATTTCAAAAAAATAAGTGTATGGATCATTTCCCTATAATAACAAATATCTAAAGACGTGGGCCTCAAGTTTTTCCATGACCTGGTTCGTGATGTAATTGCGGATATTTGTTACAAATCCGGTGTGCATGCGCGTAAAGAAGTTTCTTTAGGTTTTTTGTTAGATAATAACGATTTACATCCAACATACATCTTTGTGCTTAACTGGGAAAATGGCCAAGATGTTTGCATGGATGTCACAGGTGTTTCTCCCTTCACTGGGGAGGAGGTTCATTCTTTCATTCCAGGTCAAGCCATCTCGAAAGCAATTTCGCATAAATGTACTAAATACTTAGATGAATGTGCTTCAGATGGGTACGGCTTGGGTGTTTTAGCTTTCACTACCTTGGGGGAGCTTAGTGAGGATACTGTTTGTTTTTTTAAGCGTTTGAAGAATTGTTTAGTTAGTAGTGATGTTGGTAATGGTCTAGGCAGTTTTATTTTTCATAGATTGGGTGTTGCTATTCAAAAAGGGGTTTGTGCCCAACTTGTTGCTCGGTTACCAACTAAAGCTTTGTACGAATCTTTATGATATGTTTCTTAATTATTATTATTAGTTATCATTTATAATTATTTTCTGGCATAATATGAGATAATATATTGCATATTAAAAATATAATATTATTTAAATAACTATTATGAATATTGTAAAAAGAAATTCAAACAAAGCTATTAGTCGGAAGCCTAGCGACAAGCTGGGCTCCAACTCCTCTCTGAATAGCAACGCCTAATCTATGGAAAATAAAACTACCAAGACCACTACTAGCATCATTACTAATTAAGAAATTCTTCAGACGCTTGAAAAAAATCAAAGTATCTTCACCAAGCTCCCCCAGAGTGGTGAACGCCAAAATACCTAGACCAAGTCCCAAAGAAGTACACTTGTCCAAATATTTAGTACGTTTTCTTGAAACCGCGTTGGAAATAGCCTTTCCGTGGACAAAGGAACGAATGCCATCACCAGTGAAAGGGGAAACACCAGTAACATCCATGCAGACATCTTGCCCATTCTCCCAGTTGAGAACAAGGATATCAGCAGGCCTCAAATCTTTTCCATCCTCTGTCAGAATACCAAGATTGGCTTCCTTACGCGCAGGTACACCAGCCTTGTAAAAAATATCAACTGTAACATCACGAACCAGATCATGTCGGAACTTACTCCCAACATCCTTAGCACAGTGAAGCGCATGGTCCCCAAAGATGTCCATAGATTTGTTACAACTAGTGCATAAACCATTTTCCACAAACAAAGGAATACCAAGACGATAGCATAACACAACACGGAACTGTCTAGGCCCAAGGCACTGATTAAGCCCATTAATAGGTACTTCTAATAAATAATCCTGAGCATGCTTGATTTGGTTACACTGCCACAAAATAGAATCTCTTGCAGACATACACTACACCATTTTTAGGGATTCGCAACCCAGGTTTGCAACGACATAAGGGCCGTTGCGAAATTTTAGTTGCTAATTGAAACGCCCTTCTTTTTCGCAACGGAGATATGCCGTTTCGAATTTTGTAACCTCACTAGCGAGGTTGCGAATCACAATTGCGCTGTGTTCAAGCGTGTGAACCACGTGCGTGTTCGGGAACACTAAAACTTATAAAAACGCCCCAGTCAAACTTCAGTCAAGACTTTTTTTTTTTCCACCCTTCAACCAAAATTATCCTATATCCCTTCCTGGTCGTTTTTTCCTTTTCAGTTTTTCTCCTCCACAGAAATAACCTCATTTCTTTTCATCTCCTCTCTGAAGAACCGAAGTTCTCATTTTTTCATCTCCCGTTCATCTCAGAACCTCTTTGAAGAATCAACACTATCATCAACAGCACCATCTACAACTTCATCTTCTAACAATTTCTTTCTCCCTCTCTACCGAAGACTCGAAATTTTCCAACAGAGGAGGTAATAATCATATATTGTTTTAGATTTTTTCTCCAGATTTATCTGACTCGTCTATTATTTTTGTGATTGATGGATGATACTCATTTCCATATGATTTATTTGATTCATTTATGACTACGGATCTAGGGTTTTGATAGATTTGAAAAAAAAAATCTCTAATTTCTAGGGTTTCTGGTTTCTGAAATTAAAGTTTCGATTGGGTTTAATTTCTAATGGCTTAATTTGTTTTTACCTAATTCGAACTTCACTCAAAAGAGGAAACTAGAATTTCAATTGAGGTGTTAATTTCTAGGGTTAGTGTTAATACCAATTGAGGTGGTGATGCTGTAATCTGAACTTTATTTTTTCATTTAGAGACAATGTAAGATTTGTTTTTCATTGGTTTGGTTTTGATTTCAGTTTGTCATCAAGTTTATGTTTAGTTTCTAGGCAATGGTTTTCTTCTATACAGTTGAACATCTCTATTCATAATGAGTTTGGTTGTGTTTTTTCAGGTACTGGGAGAAGTAGTCCAAAACAGAAGCAATAAGAAAGACTCCTGGGTACAAAAGGTCAGTTTTTCGGTAGAAAATTGTTATCCTTTACGTTCATTGGGCTTAGAATGGTTGGATTTCTTACTTGGAAATTTTAACACATTATTAGCATGGTTGGTACGTGTGTATCATTATTGGTTATTGTTAGGGTGGAGAGGTTTAAAGTGTTTTTGTGGTTCTGTTTTACTGATTTTTGGCCTAATCATGTACATATGTGTTTAGATTTTTGTTTTTGTTAGTATAATCTAGCTGCTCAGTGACCCATATGTTAAATAATTTGCATCATGTTCCGGTTGTCAACATTTCTGTTAATTTGCATCATGTTCCGGTTGTCAACATTTCTGTTAAATAATTTACAACTGTTAGTTGTAGTTTTTATTTTTCAGTTTGTAGTTCAACTGTTTTCTGTTGTTGTAGTGTAACTTTGTAACCCATGTGTTTATAATCTGCAACTTGTGTTAGTGTTAGGTGTAGTTATACAGTCACAACATTTCTGCATCTTTGCATATTTGTTAGTTAGTTAAATTTAGCATCATTGTCTTGTATCTGCCCATCCCTGCAAGTCAACTTCAGTTTTGGTCAGTTTAATCTGCATCTCATAGTAGTTGATCCATTTGTTAGATATCCTACATCATTGTATATCCTTGCATTCCAGTTAGGAAGTTTGTAGATTATTTTTACTTTTGTCTCTGTCCATAATGGTTGGGTTTTTAAGTAGAAAATCGATCTGCATTTTTGTGGGGTTATAACATTTTTCAATTCCAAAAAGCGGGGATTTTTTTTATTCATTTCATTGGAGTTTCTTGGAAAATTTAGGGTTTTGGGGTCATTAAAAGTTGCATTTTTATGAAAATTTACGAGTTCTGTTTGGTATCATGGTTTAGGAATTTTGTATTGTAGCTTCATTTCTGTAGAAAATTCAAGAAAAATAAGAATTTAGGATTTTTTTTTTTGATGTTGTAATTTCTAGAAGAATTTGTTAAGTTGCTGTCAAATCTCTTGTTTGTTTGTCGTGTAAGTTCTAATTTTTGATGGATTCAGGCAATGTTTCAGTTGACCACAAGAAATGCTTCGAGTCTTAGGGTTTAAGCAACATTTAACTTGATTTTTGTTGTTGCTGTTGTTGTGATTAATTTTACAGTTGTATGTTGCCATCTCAACTGTAATCTGAAGTAGCTGAAAGGGTTGTCGAACGAGTAAACAAATAGACATTCTAATCGATTTTAATTTTGGGCACTGGAGAAGGACTATCTCTGCAGGTATGTTAAATTAGACATTTATACTCAAGTGGAAAATTTGGTTAGAACTCTGCATAGTTGTTTAATAACATCATGTGTAGAAAATTAGAGACTAGAGAAAAGTATCGGCATAATGGACTGCTCCCATTGCTTAAAGGTTATTGCAAATCTTGAAGATGGTGTCCGTTTATATCTTAGATTTTAATTTGGTGATAGTACATCAGACAACGTGTAGACCAATTTGTGAACAAAATTGGGCACAATTTTGATATGTACGTTCGTTGGCTACTCGTTCGGTTGCATCACATCAGTGACATCCCTCAAAATATGTGGTACATGAAACAAAGACTTTTATAGATGTACTTAAACACCATTATAGGTACTTCGGATCTAATAACCATTTTTATAATTTATTATAATTTCTTGTTGCACCATCTAATAGTTTTCTGGTCTAAATGAAGCAACTTCGTCTTTTCAGTGGTTTTTTTTTCCTTCCATTTATCTGTTGAAACTCATATGTCGTATATTTGAATATTTCACAGATGGAGATGATCCGTTGACAACATGTGTGTTTCAGGAATGCAACATTTGCTGAGCTATGCATGTAGAAAATAATTTGTTGATGCTTCATTCTACGTGGAGGGGACTATTTATCTTGGATAAAGGGCCTTGATATCGACTGCAGTATAGTTGTTTTCTAATTTTTTCAGTTAGCAGAGCTGCCTCTTCTAAAAATAGTGTCATGAATTCTGAATCCCGATATGGAGATCTTGTTAATGGGAAAGGAACAATGGGAACCAATGAAAGTAAGGTAAACTACTAACGTATGTCATTCTTTTCTTATCACTTTTACACATATAAATTAAAATAGTGATTTCTTACTCAGGTAAACGACGAGCATAAATAGTGAAGTAGTTACATGATGTGGTCCCTGGTTCAAAGCTCCCATTAGAAGCTTATGAAGAGGACCTCAGAGAATATCTGATCAATGGGGCTGTTTTTGATAATATTTTGAACATGATGAGTCTGGAATCTGTTGATGAGGTTAGTCTTGCCCAAAATAAAGTTTCATATTGTTGTATAAAAGTTTGATATGTAAGTTTGTTGCAGTAGATGTGATTCTCACGTTTATGTATTGTAAATTTTAGGTTGATAATTCAAACTTCTATTCGGAGTCATATTTGGAGAGTGTTTCAAGCTTTCTGGAGGCTATGTATGATATGGGATTGCCCAAATTTTTGTGTTGTTTTGCTTATTTGTGGTTTTTCTTTGATAGGAAATATTAGAGTGTATTTTCGTGTGCGACCTTTTTTATCTGGACAGAATAAAAAGCAGACGACCATAGAATACATTGGCGAAAATGGTGAGTTGGTTGTTGCAAATCCTTCCAAACAAGGGAAAGATAGTCATCGCTCCTTCAAGTTCAACAAGGCTTATGGTCAACAAACTACTCAAGGTAATGAACTTTTCCTAAATCACATTTTAATTTTCTTACCAATTTTCACATCACATTTGGGGTGATTTTAATATATGAAATATGAATAAGATCATATTTTGAATTAATTAAGGATCAAAATTGATGTTGTTAATTACATGTTTCTTAATGGCGAGAGGGATGGCATAATGAGTTTTCATTGTTCTGTTAGTTTAGCTATATTTGTCTGCGCCTCCATTTTACTAACTTGTTAATGGGTTTGTATATGGGGAACGGAGACAAAATAGCTTTATTTTGCGCTGATCAAAGATTTGGATCCTTACATTTTTATTCAACTTGGTTAATCTGGTATTTTATCTGAGCTTGACTTATACTTGTCCATTATTAACAGAGGAAGTATTTTTAGACACACAACCGTTAATATGATCAGTTCTTGATGGTTACAATGTATGCATCTTTGCCTATGGTCAAACTGGGTCAGGGAAGACATACACAATGGTATATGAACTTTTCTCGATTGTTTCATGTTCAAGATTATTGTCGATATCATTAATTTATAGCGTATCTGAGTGGTGATTTCATTCTTGCAGACTGGGCCTGATGCATCATCGCGGAAGGACTGGGGTGTCAATTACCGTGTGCTAAATGATCTTTTCCAAATATCCCAGAATAGAAGAAGCTCTTTCGTATATGAAGTTGGCGTTCAAATGGTTGAGATTTATAATGAACAATTCCGTGATTTACTCCAAATGGGAGGTTCTCAGAAAAGATATCCTTCATATATTTGTGTTTAAATATTCCAGATAGATGTCTCAATTTTTATTATATTGTCAGCTTGTTTCCTTAATGAGCACACACTTGGGATCTGGAGCAGTTCCGAATACATTATCTATCATGCATACACCTGATCAGATACTTGTGAAGCTAAAACACAAACCATTGATACTTGGCGGTATTCCTCTTGAAACCTAAATGTGAATGTTGTTACTGTCAATACCATGTTTGCTCGATTCTGAACCAGTTGCTCTATGTAGCATTATCCAATCCCTACAAACATGAGATATCTGAGTGACAATTTTTGCCCGCTGAGATTGCCATATCTCTGTGTATGCCTTTATCAATCTCTGAATTGCTGATAATTGTATGAACGTTTGCTGAGGAATTCTTAACTAGTTTACGGACCATATCCATGAATGAGGAAGAGTTGTTTAAAGTGTGATCACTGCTGGAAGAGGTTTGTTCGCCTCAGAGTATTTGTCATTTTAGGTGCTTTTAGGTGCTAAATGTAGAACCTTCTAGTTACAACAGCTAGTTGCTTGTTAGTGTAATACTCTAATTGCTACATATTTGATTGAGGTCGGTTAAATAAACAAATTCATTCAAGAATTTTACTATTTTTATTCTCTAAGCTGTAACCTAATAACCTCAGATATCTTATCTTCTTTGTTTTAGCTTGTTGGAAATGAATAGAAGCAACCATCTAATACCGAAGTTAAGGTAGCAATATGGGAGGTTTGTGAGGATTCAGGTGCTCTGCAGTTGCTTGTCGATCTTCTGTAAACCAAGTAATAATTATAACTCCTTTGATCAAAATTTCGAACATTTTAGCATATTGTATTTTTTATGTAGGTAAAATTATTGTTCACAATCGATGTGGCTGAAGAAAGGCTACATACACCTAATTTCTCTTGTGTTGTATGATTTGATTTACCTAAAACATTTTTGTAGTTGTGTTCGGTTTTGTGGCCGAGCTCGACAGAGCGATTCACAATGTCTTGAAATGCGCCTTGCTAAAGCTGAAGCAATTAACTGGACATCTCTTGAATATACTAGGGGAAATACAGTTCAGCAGAAATTGAACTTGCAATTAGGTAGAACATTATGCTTGTTGTATATACTTGCACAAAAAGTTTGATTGCAAGAGTAACAGAACCATATAACTAGTGATAGGGATGTTTGTGGGTTTTAGGAAAACTAGACATACATGCTTCATTGAATGTAATTTGATACTATCAATCTCTTGCATGAGCTACGTGTTAGTGCGAAGTATGTGGGTTATTTTGCTTTCCTTATATAGCCTATGATCTCTTTATTAGTATTTGACTCGATCTTTATAAGCATGTTGGTTATCTGATTGGAAGAATTTGTGATGCTTTGTTCACAGGTTGATTGAATTATGATGTATGTTATGAGATCAGAAATTAAGGTTGGAGAACAAAGCAGCAGCCGCCATTAGGTCCCTTAGCAGCTGCAAGATTTGTAAGTTGATGTAGTATCTCCTTATAGTGATTTAAGTTAGAAAAACTTAGGGATTTTGTAACTTTCCGTGAACTGAACTTAAGAACCAAGTAAACTAGTTTGTTGTGATACTTGGAATACATTTGTATCAAATACTCACTTTTTGTTAACATCAATTGAAGAATCCATTTTTTATAATATGATACAGTTTTGTATGTTGAATGAATGAATGACATGATTTGTATATATGTGGAAATGATTTGTATATCTGTGGAAATGATGAATATGGGGAACTGGGTCTGCAGGGGGGAAATGTGGGGGTAATGGATATTGACCAGGTCAATGAAGACTTGACCTTTTTTTTTAAGTTGCAATATATTAGAAACGTCAGTAATGTGTTGCTAAATTAGAACCAGAACCAATAACATTTAGTTCCGGGTAGGAGTATTCCTAGAATTTGAAGAAAAAATGCAACTCCGTGTTTTGCAACGCCGATCTGCCTTTGCAACCCCAGTCAGCAACGTCCAGATTCCGTTGCGAATCCCTAAAAATGGTGTAGTGATATAAAATTGGTTTGGGATTTGCTTCTTAACTGCATCTAAATAAGTAACTGCCAAGGAATGCATGGATGGGGGGGGGGGGGCAGTGTTATCGACACAATAAGAAGGAGGTAATCCACATACCTGAATAAAGTTCTGAAGAGACATCTGATAAGCATAACATTTGTTTGGTGAAGCTGTCTGACACTGAGAAGAAAGGTAACAGTAATTACGGGTGTCATCCATGGTATAAATTCCCAGACCAAGAATAATCTTCTGCACTGAAGCTGTCTGACACTGAGAAGAAAGGTAACAGTAATTACGGGTGTCATCCATGGTATAAATTCCCAGACCGCCGTATTTAATAGACAAGGTAGCCAACCTCTGTTGTAAAGGACCAAACCCCGCACCATCACCAGTCATGAGTAATCTCAAATACTTAAGTAGATGGTCATCTAAAAGCTCATAGGATGGCTGCAAGGATGCTGGATGGTAGTTCGCATTGCAAAATATAATCTAGATACACCAATACAATTGTGAAGTAATAGCATCTCACTTTGAGGAAAAACACCAGTGCAATTGCATATTATGTGTCTAATTGTGTATTCTTTGATGTTAAATTAAAACAATAAGAAAAACAACACAACAAAATTACTCTGAAATTTCTCTAAGGACTACAAAAAAAAAGAGACGAAGTCAGATATTACATAATCGTGAACAAGAAACAAACAATTTTGAATTCCTATTTTAATAAGGCACCATAATATAGTATTGTTACACTGATTATTAATGTATATATTTGTTGGCCCTATTGGAAACTTAAATTTTTATTATCTTATAAATAAATTTAGCGAAGTTATCAATTTAGTACGCTAGCACAAATCGGGACCAACAAAAGATATTATTTTAGAAAGTTATTAATTCATCGCGGAATAATTTAACAAAGTTCTACTGTATCCAGAATGTAAAAATAAATAAATAGATAAAACTATTTAACATCTCGGGTACCCGTCATTCATCA
Source organism: Papaver bracteatum (assembly GCA_023529315.1). NCBI lineage: Eukaryota > Viridiplantae > Streptophyta > Magnoliopsida > Ranunculales > Papaveraceae > Papaver > Papaver bracteatum. The sequence goes on along the minus strand of JAJJWX010004745.1, from coordinate 1,326,008 downwards.
AAATTGTTCTCATCAAATATCACTTCTTCTAGTTATGATTCGTCATATGAAAGATTTGCAATTTCAAGTGCTCTCACACTACCAAGTGGACCAAATGAATCCCACTAATATCCAAGATTTTACTTTCTTCTTTTATATAATTTTCACTTCTTCGTGAAAGGAGATGAACATTAATATGACAAATCCTCAGCACATTGGGGTTCAATGAATAAGACGAGGAACATGACTATCCAAAAAATATTAAAGATAAATTTTGTGACCCCGAAGCACCACAAAAAATAACCAAGTCTTTACATCTAAAAATCTCATGTCATGTAAGAAATCAAAATTACTAAACACGACTGTAGCTCCTGAAAAACTAGCATTCTCGAGAATTATCTTTTGTCGATTCTTTTCTGGGTTCAAAATAACCAAATTTGTATATGAAGGGACATGTCTTGGATCACCGTTAATCCACGCTGAGCTATAATATTTTGGATTGAGAGAATATGTCCTACGATGAAGTGGTGAATGGTGAGATACTTTTTTTCTACCGAAACATAAGTATCTCAACAACAACATTGTAAATAGAACATTTTTTCATCTTTTGTTTCTTCTTGAGCATGTATATTGATTTTTTCACATTAGAAAAATATCCCCTCCTAGGGTATCTGATAAGTATCCTAGAGTTATCCCCTATCCCTTTTGTAAAAGAAAAGGATACTTTAAACAGAGTATCTGATATGTATCCCCAAGTATCAGATACTGATACGGCGTCGATATGAATTCATCATCAACTTTGAAGTACCAGTGCTTCATAGGAAGCATATGACATGATGTTAAACCGGCAGCATTGAACATGACATTTTATGGCGCAATAAGCTTGTACATTTTTCTTGGGGCCATATCAAACAAACTGCATTGAGAGATATAAGTGCATTGCAGATGCACTTGCCAAGGAAGCATGGAAATGAGGAAGGATAAATTTTCTTTTCCATTTAAGCATGCAGTTGTAGTACTGTATTAGATAACATCGAACTGGGGATGCGCCCGATATATCCTTTTTTATTTTTAGAGAAGCTTTTAACATGATTGTCCTACCAAAAAAACAAGGAGGTATACTCTTTGTATTGCATTATTTTGTTCTTACCTTTTTATATCAGCTAATTTGGTTGTATTTTTATTTGGACATATGAAAGTTTCTAATAGATCGTGCGATTGTATCTCGATTACTCATTGAAATATTTTTTTGTCTTTTCACCGCTTTTTTTTTGTTACTTTTTTATTAATATGTATTCAATAAAATTGTATATGAGTAACTAATTACTTTGATTTGCAACATTCTATAATTTCAGTAGTATTACCAGTGGTGGTTCAAGAATCGGTAACATTGGAGTTTTTATCCTCTACAAACAATTATATTTTATTTCGTTTCTTCCTAATAATCTGTGATTTTCAGCAAGATTTGTGCTTTACTACAGTAGTTGTGCTTATAATAATGAAATCTAGCTTTGTGGCAACCCAAGAAGTGGGCTGAAAACACATTTATCTTTTATACATTCTTCTTCTATCTATCCTACTTCAAACCTCACAGCTTCAACCATGATTTTATTTGTCTCTTGCAGAAATTAATCATATGGGTAAAAATATATATTTCCTTTCAACGAGCATCTTTGGAAAATCAAATTTTTGGACTTTACCCACCTAAATTATGGCCACAAATTTCTCATAGAATCTGTATTCTTTATTTCCTACTTGGTTACAATTATTTTGGTAACTTTTCTCTTCAACCTTAGAATCACTAAACATAATACTTGGTTATGTCATTGTAGTCGGAGTAGTGGCTGTGGTGAGGTTTCGGTTTTTAACATTTCTAAGACTTCAAAATTCCAGTTAGCTATTCAAATTGGGAAGATGCAAGAAACTAACATAAGTAGTGGAGGTTTTAAACCTCGAATAAAAACTTCGATTTTTGCCGAAGAAGCAACAAATAGATGGACTAATAGTTTGATTGGATAATGATGAGGTGGATAAAACAAAGGGTACCAATATATATGTGTTCAAGTTTAAAAGTGATTCTGATGAGGAAGAGGCAATGTAGTTGATCTCGGATTCCGGTTTGTCTCGGTCCCGAGCGAGACACTGGTACAACGTTGTCTCGGGGAGATTCCGTTTCAAAATTTCGGTTCCAATTTTTATACATATAAACAACTACTAACCCAAAACTCTCTGATTAATATAAACAAATGTGCCCATCAATCTCCCTAAAACATACACTAATGCTAAACATAACCGACTGAACTATACTGCAGGTCATCAACCTCTCTGAAACATATATGTCAACAGAACACATGACTAAGTTCTTTGTAATTTAAGATAATACGATATAAATTAGATTTCATTAATAGGGTATCAATTACATTTCATTATTTACAGATCCAAACTACAACATAACAACAAGAATATGAGACCCCCCATTACTTCATTTTTCTATATCTTGCTGAATCATATGCACTACCATGTTACAAAATCAACTACCCAATCATAAAATTCATCTGGACAACATAATCAAGCTATCCAAATATGCATCAACAAAGTTTAATAATAAAATCCAATAAAAGGTCGAGAAATCATATTCCAACAAAAGCATAGTTAGAAGCAATAACATAAGTTAAATTTCGGCCAACAAACTAACACTTAAATCTTGAATGACCTCACCAGAAATCAACAAGAACCCATAAAATACAAATTCAATAATTAAGTAAAGAAGACTTGTAATTAAACAAAGAAGTCTTCAATTGAAATTCAAAACCCTAACCTCAAATGAACACCACATATCCAAATCTCAGTAGAACTCACAACACTCAAAAAATACAAACCTAGCTCATGAGTGTCTTGAATCCTTTATATTGCTTCGATTTACATAGAAATCTCCTGAGAGAGACTGCAGATAGCGAACTGAAGAGAGAATTAGATTTAGGGATTATATGATTATTTAGGTCAAACTTACCAAAATACCCTCGTATCGGCAACTCGTATCGGCCTGATTTCGGCTGACTCGGCAGAGATTTTTGGCCCCTTTCCGGTTCGGAGAAATCTGTAGTTTCTCTATGTTGAATTCGGCGGAATTTCAGCCGGAATGACCAAAATGGACTACATTAGGAAGAGGTAGTAATGGACTATTTAAAGGTATCTCAAGATGTTTTAGGTATGTGACATAATAAAGTTGTTGTCATATTACAAGTATACTCACCAGGTTTTTAGCATTAACTTTTAAAATTTGAAGATGGAGTATCTGGATAAGAGTGTGATTGATAAATTGTGTAATAATATTGGGAGAAATATTGAGAAAGATCCACCTAATGCTAAAACTAAAAGAGGAAGGATAGTGGGATCTAACATCTAAATGGATCTCAACAAGCCTTTGAAAGAGGGGCATGGTTGTTTAAAATTGTTAAATACGAAGTGTTGGTAAAATATCGTTATGAGAAGCAATCATTTCAAAATTTGTTCTAAATGTTTTGTCATTAACCATAGAGAAGAAGCTTGTGATGTAATCGCATATCGATGCATTGAAGGAATGGCGATATAAGGGTTTGATAAGTTTTTTGATGCGCATGGGAATGAAGTATATCAAATGCTTCATAATCCAAATAGAAATAATAGGTGTTGATAGTGGTTTTTTAACCTGGGACGAAAATTGTAAAAGTCTATATTTCTGACCCGACATCAGAAGTACTTAAGTTTAGTACGTCTTCATTCCGTAAGGAATTTAAGGAATACATTGAAACCCAATGAGTGCCTATGCCTCTCTTTCTGTATATATATGACTATATATATATGTGCTTCACCTAGATGAACTTAGAAAATATACATGTATATACAACTATATTTTATTGTATAACTCAGTGCCTACATATATATAAAATTATTATAACAGTGCTGGTGTATGCTGCAATACTCTCAAATATTCTATAATTTTACCATATAACTCCTAGATAATGTTTTCATATGTAGATAATGTATCTACATACGTATAAAGTTTTCATAATAATGCTGGTGCATGCTACAATACTCCCAGAAATTCTATAATTTCGCACAATAAATATCAAGTTCCTAGATGGATTGCCCACTAGTATAAAACGGCTTTGTCCTCAAAATGACATTGGTGCTCGGTACGATTCCTTCCAGATGTCTTCTGGCTATAAAAAACATTCATAACATATTTTTATGACACCTGCTTCCTTGACCTTGTTCTTAAAAAATACATATGATAATTTTTCCCCCAAGAATTTACGTGCGGTGGTGAATTTTGTAGATAGTGGTAAAAAAAGTTTCGATTCTCGAACTTGTGAAGGATAATTTAGACTTAAATTCTAAAACTAAAATAGAAATCTCAGACAAAGACGATATCAATATAAAAATAACACTGAGACTAAGATTCCACTATTTTCCAAGTTCAAAGTGATTTAATCCAATATTTATATTTATTCAATTTTGTCGTTCAATTTGATTCTAAACTATTGCAACAAGTAGATTCTCAAAATAACAAGTGTAAATCCGAAGCATAAAACATCAAAAACTTAGGTCCAAGTATGCTCTATCAAAAGAAATAACAATTGCTTAACAAAAATCATTCAAACAATTTTCGATCAAGGCAAATAATCATATACTCCCTCCGTTCCGATTTACTTGATGTTATAGAGTTTTTCACGCAGATTAAGAAACAACATAGAGAGTAAATTTTTTCCAAATTAATCCATATTAATAGCTTCCTAGAATTTTAAACCACCTAGTTTTTAATTTCTATATCCCATTGTAATTTACTTGGGATAAACCAAATATTCCTTCCAAATCCTTGGAATAATCATTTATCTACTAATTACAATAAGAATTAATGGTATGCTGTGATTCCAATGCAAGGGTAAATCAGTGAGAATTTAGGAAAAATACTTAAACCCTCATCTATTTTGGAACACGAAAAAACCCCTAAAACATCAAGTAAATTGGAATGGAGGGAGTAATAATTGCAAATTAATAGATAAAACAGAATATACCACTTTTTGTTTGAAAAATAGCTTCCTCTATCGCCTCATCAACGGGGTTTAGCTCCTCATATTAATCATGATCTCAAAATATGTGTTTATGGTTCAAAAGTTGATTAAAAGGATGAGAAGGTATAAAGCAGTGTGTTTGTAACTAATATAATTTACAAAATGCACTGTTACAGAGAACACTAACAGAATTGTTACGAACTCGAATAAATTGTTGCAAGAATTGTTACAAATGGTATTGAATATGAAAGTAAAGGCAACAGATTCCGCGACTTTCTTTTTCTGCTGTTCTGTGTTCTTCTTCTTCCCCTCGCCTGTATCTTCTCTGCAACTCGACTGTGTCTCTCTGCAAGCTTCTAAACTCTCCCAAAGGTGTACATGCGCTTTTTGTGACTCGACCCAACCTATTTATAGCCAGCAGACCCAAACAATCTCGAGAATATTCTTGGTTTATCTTAATTTTTCTTCCACAGAAAGTCTCGGAATTTCCTTCTCTGCCAATCTTGTTCACGCGGTTATCTCAGCTGTCGGTACTCTAAACAAAATGGAAATAAACCGTGCAAATTCAACTCACCAAATATCACCGTAAACTTCCAAATATAAACCGAAAATATACGAATACACATACTCCCTGTTTTATCCCAACTTGACGTAGACCACCTATTTTTTCGAATATGAGCCATCTACAATCCCTGTTTGACAGAAACAGGATAATCCCAATCCATCTCCACGAAAAACTCCGAACAAAACTATCCCTAGTTATCAACAGAACTCGATACACTTCCACCACCTCTGTTTCGCTCCAACACGGTTATTAAGCCCAAACTGGTCGATCCAAACACACACAACAACCCTGTTATGCTCTAACAGGTCCAATCCAACGAAAATAAGCCATTGAATCTCCTTATAAATCGCTCAAAACTCGAACTCCAATTCTGCTTCGCTGCTACCATTTCCTCCCCCCAAAAAGCTTCATTTGAATTGTGAAGAAGAGGTTCCCCCTATCCAGAGTAGGGGTGGCGATAGCAGCTGCCTTGAGGGTGTCCTGGAGGTGCCCCTTAGTAATTTGGGTACCCCTTATCCATAGTGAGTCCGAATAGCAAGTGTCCTCCGGGCGCTTTCACCAACTTTTAGAGCCGATTTTTCCAAAAATGTTTATTGGCCAAAAATACCTACACACATAAAACACCATAATAGGTACAAAAATGAGAACTATCAATATATAGAATCGAAACAAATTAGACACAAAAATGTGTCTATCAGGGGGCAATGACCCCTGTGGACCCACTGTAGATTCACCCCTAGATATGTTTCTTTAATATTTTCACATTTTCTAAAGCTTTTCATCGTAGCTCTAAACAAGTAATTGTCTACGAGCATTTGTCTTAACGTATTTAAACTCTTGAATCTATGAATGATATTTACACATTATAAGATGATAATGGTGAACATCCAAGCTTTTGGGAGGCGTGTACCAGATAGATACACATGCTATAGGCAAGTGTAAATGATGAGTACACAAGAAATGGATGTGTATACCTGTTGAGTACATCAGCTTTAGGAATGTGTACGTGCTGGGTACATATCTATTTTCTGATGCGTACCTGGTAGGTACAACAATATTTTTAAGCCAATAAGAAAATACAGGCGGGGCTCATTGGATATACAAAATTGTAGAAATACCTAACATTTATGTAAGAGTGTGAACATTATTTTACTAATTCGGGATCTAATTTCTTTAATTAATTAGAGACTTGTTAGCATGGATAATTCATGGGCGGGCCTAAGCTTAATTTGCTAATTACCCTAATTATTTGTACATTAATCCCATTGGTTTTTGTTGGGTTTGTACATGCTTTGGAATGATCTACTTATATTAACCTAATTTATATGAATTAACATGAGCGGCCATGCTCCGGTAAATTGTTTGTATGGGGCTTTATCTGATGAGGGGTGAGATAGTCAGTCGGCTTATCTAGATCATTTAGCTTCTAGATACTCTTGTCCTTGGTCATAATTGGAGATTTAAATTTTGTTACTAGGCATAATGAGAAAGTGGGTGGTAATATGATAACTCAATCTCATCTAGATAATGTGAAAAATCATATTGATTATCTACTTCTCTCTGATGTGAACATCCTAGGTAACCCAGATGTTATTGTGGTGGGTTTCTAATCTTAGAAAGGTTATATGAAGCTTTGACTAATACTTAGTAGTTTTGTTTCTTCACAGATATCATTGTTTATCATATGACCAGTGTAGGTGGTAACCATGTCCTCATTATTCTGATCAGCTCCAGAGAGGATAATCCTAGTAGGAAGCCTATAGGTTTAACAAATGTTAGTTAATGGACAGTATATGTCAATGGATCACATGCCTTTAGACATTCCAAATGTCGTACACTGTGAAAGTGGCTCTTAGACAATGAAATTTTCATTCCATAGCTAATATTCGAAACAATGTAAATGACATTTATAAACAACTAGTCGATGTTAGTCTGACTGGAAATGGCAATACCAATGTTGAATAAATTGCTAGCTTGGAAGAGAGTCATAAATATTGATATGGTGTTCGTAGGAGTACTACATGCACAAAGCTGATAAAAATATCTATAATTTATGATGATAAAAATACTAAGTATTTACATGATAAAGTTGAGTTTGGAAAGAAAGAACATATATTGGTTGCATGCAAAATAGTACATGGTGATTTGGTTGACTGATAGAAACATGTTATCCAAGCTTAAGGACCATTTTGCTAAAATTAGTAGAACTACTAATCCACCTAGTGATAGTGATAGTGTTATTTTGGAAATTTTGGTGTAATGACCCGTCCCTCCACCGATAATGTCTCCACTTAGCCACAACGGATATCCGGCAGTGTGGGTTTTTCAACGGGCATCACTGTGGTAATCCAGCATAAATTTTCCGGATGGTCACCCATCCCCGGATTACTCCCGCCCGAGCACGCTTAACTGCAGAATTTTCTGCCAACTCTGGAGCCAATTGTGTTGAAAAGGCCTCGGTGTTAGGAAATGACAAACCATTACTTATATTCCATTCGACCAACCACTGCCGAATATCGGGGTATTACATTTGGACCCTTGTATTTCTGTTAAGGATAATGAGTTTCTTATATATCCTCAAACTATGAGGAAATTAAGAATATTATATAGCGGATGCAGCCTTGGATTAGGCTTGGACCTGATGGATATCTAACGAATTATACCAACAGATGTGAGAGAGCAGAGTGTAGTGACATTATTCAAATGGTTAAGGATTTTTTCAGTTCAGTACACTTACTTAAACAGATAAATCACAACTTTGTGACCCTGATACTAAACACTAGATCTCCCAAAACTGTGTATGATTAAAGGCCTATTATCTTCATTAATATGAGTTATAAGATCATTTCCAACCTCCTTGCTAGTAGGTTAAAAACTTTTATGGACAAGTTTATAAGTCCATACCAAGCTTAATTTTTATCTTCTAAACAGATTACAGAAAATATTGTGATATTTCATGAGGTAGTGAATACTCTAAAGAACAATAGGTTTGTAGATGGTGGATTTTTGACAAAGGCTAAAATCGTAAACCCATAATTATACGAACCTCTGATCCAGAAATCACACGTGAGTACTGAGACACGAGTCTCTCATCGAATCCTCTGACTGAGAATACTTTCTCTCAGAGTACATGTAGATATGTGGTCTCACGGATAGACAACAACATATCTCATGAACACTGAACACTTCAGTAATTATTTCTATATAGTATCACGAGATGGACGGCTCATAGGAAGCTTGCTCTGCTAGTATAGAGCGATAACGTCTTCAGGATACAAACAACGAGTTTACCCTGATTATATAAAGGATATGAAGCTCCAGTAAGCTCATATCTGAATAATTAATGCTCCTAGACAGCTTGCTCTGCTAGTATAGAGCCATAAGTTAATTATTCCCAAATTCTTGGATTCATCCACAGAATTTCCGAAAATATTCAAATATTTTCGCAGATATTTCATTACTGCAAACCATGGTTCTTCCTAGCAGAAATCCATGGGCTAGTAATAAATATTCAACGCACGGGCATCAGACCTGCCTCTGAGTAAGCCATGTCTCAAACCTAAATTCTTGGATTCATCCACAGAATTTCCGAAAATATTCAAATATTTTCGCAGATATTTCATTACTGCAAACCATGGTTCTTCCCAGCAGAAATCCATGGGTTAGTAATAAATATTCAACACACGGGCGTCTGAGCTACCTCTGAGTAAGCCCCGATTTAAATGGTGAAAGTGTACTCAACGACGATGCACTAACAATCACCGCACGAACGAGCATTTCAAAATACGACGAGACGATGAACCTATGCAAAATAGGAAAGAAAATAATAAATAATTAAAAATTGACCAAGGCGTTGGGAGCATGGGCCCACTAACTGGCCGACCGTGCCGTGGTCAATCCCACGCCAATTTCATATTTTTATCATATTTTTTGTTATTTTCCTTGAGTTCATGAAAATTCTTTCATTTGAACAAATATCCTTCGTTTTGAGGAAACTCCTCAGCTTCATGGTGTTTCTTTCACACCAAATAAATAATATAAAATTAGGGAAGAATATTGTGGGGCGTGACCATTGGCCAACCGACCATGCCTTGGTCCCAGCCGGCCCCACACCTCATGGTTCCTTATTATTTTATTATTATTTCCCTAATTTCATGAAAACTCCTTAATCTCATGATATTTCCTCGATCCCATGAAAAATAATATAAAATTAGGAAAACCCGTGTGCACGGGCCATAGCCGGTCAGTCAAACCCTAGATGGCTCCACACGTCCCTTATTATTATTATTATTATTATTATTATTATTATTATTATTATTATATTTTTAATGTTTTCATAACCCCATGAAATTCCTTGATTTCATGATATCTCCTTCAAATTATGAAATTTCCTTTAAATTGTGAAATAATACATAAAATTAGGGAAAACGCACGGGCCCGGGCCCTGGACGGCCAACCATGCTCCAAGCCGGTCCCACACACCCACACATCCCTTGTTTTATTATTGTTATTTTTTTTTATGTTTCCTTCATCTCATGGAAACTCCTTGATTTGAACAAAACTCTTTAATTTTAGCAAAACTCCTTGATTTTATAATATTTCCCTAAAATCATAAAAATATTATGAAAATTTTGGAAAAACGTGTGGGATTGGCCCCTTGGCCGGACATGCCTTGGCCATGGCTGGTCCCACACTTCATAATTCTTTCACTTTTTCATTATTTTTCCTTCATCTCATGAAGTTTTGACGGTATTATAAATTCTTCGTATTTTCAAAAATGATTGCTCAAACGCACATCTGAAAGTATCAAAATTCTCAGAACTGAGATACGAATGCTTTGGGGACATGAGCATGTTACCTTGACCGACCAAGGTTGGATCTTTGGCTCTCAATGATCCGGTCTTACATATGTTCACAATTTGACCTAATTTGCGCAATTGCACGTATTAGGTCCAAAACTCTTCCAAACGACTTGGAACTTCATGGAACGATCAACACTTGATACCGTGACCACCCAAGGCTGGTTTAATGACCCCATGGTCGGTCTCCACTTTTTCATAATTAATTAGGTTTTATCACCTAATACTGAACCCAGCAGTAATTCGAATAAATGATTAAACCAGCATTTGATCATTCTTTCATCAACAAGTCATCAACTCTTCAAAAGGTCTTGGTGTTTGCACACATGAGCATATGGGTGTTACATGATTGACCCACGGTCTCATGAAACTAATCCTCCCTTCATTCCATGGTTCAATTCCTAACAAACCATGAAGTGGTCATCAATTGATTAAATTAGGGTTTCTGAGTCCAAGGATTATAATTCCAGATTCAAACACTAATAAATTTATGACGATCTCATGATCAATATTCTTATTAATTATACTTGGTTTAACTACCAGTATTTTAATTAATATTTTATTTTGGTCACGCTGCCAATAATTCATCAGATGAGCAACACTTGCTCAGATAAGCAATACTTGCTCAAATAAGAGAATGTTGGTTCAACTATCAATATTCAACAAATCATAGAATGAGCAATACTTGCTCGCCTCAACTATCAACGTGAGGATCATGCCCACGTTCAATCGATGAGTTTCAGGACATTTTTACAAAATCATGTTCAACTTAGTAAATACATGGACTCATCGTCCCATGATATCACGAAGTCAGCAACTGACTAAACTAACCACGAGACGTCAATCGTGTCACTTAGGGGGATATCAATTAGGGTTTTGGTCTAGCGGTCTATGGCACGTGTGTTCAAACACACGATGAAATGTGAGCAAGTCGTGCAATCAGTTTAAGGAGTTAACAAAGTAGTGGATGGAAAATCAACCAAGTCTCCGCACGATGAGCAACTGGTTTCAAACACGATTTCCGCTTCCCCGCTCTTTGATTCCATAAACTGTCACACTTCATGGGATCATGGTGTCTATAATTCCAACAATATAAATAAGTCTCTGAATCATGATTGAAATAACAATAACAACAACGTCAACAACGACTAGAATCTCACGTTTCATTGACGTCACAGGATCATCAACTCATCATATCCAGAATTCACAACATACCTATAATCTTTGATTACCATTGATTCCACACATTTCTCAGCTTCCCTCCTACAGATCGACCCATCCTCTCTTGTGACCGAATCTACTCTGGAACGACCATTGTCTTGGTTTAGGCCGGGGTACTATAGATTGATCTCTCGAATTCAAAGCACTCCCTTCTTGCAGTGCATCTGTGTGAGGTTGAACATTTTGCCCGGTTCAAGGAGTATCCTCCGTACGGTCGTCTCCTCGATTCCATAAAAACTAGCAAATTGTTTTCCCCCATCTACAAGGTTTAAAACTGGCCTTATGACTCTTAAACTGGATATGTCAAAGGAATCCGACAAGATAAAATGAGATTTCATGATTGGTATCTTAAAAAAGTTAGGATTTCATGAGCTGGTGCAATATGATTGAACATTGTATTTCTAACGTTTCCATATCTATAATACTCAATAAAGTTCTATGTGATATTTAAAATCCCACAAGGGGTCTCAGATAGGATATCCCATGTTCGCACCCCTTTTTATTATATGCATGCTAAAGTTATTTCTAAAATATTGCTTGTAGCTGAATCTAACAATCAAATACAAGGGATTAAAATTATTAAAACCCCAAACCTTTTTATTATACATATGTTGCTCTATCAGTCATTTGTATATTTGGCAAATAACCATTTAATCTAATGTTAGGGTTTCTAAAAGCTTAGAAAGTACACTGCAACTTTTTAGTAAATTTTAAATTCAGGATATAAATTTTGAGAAATAAAATATAGCTTGTTCGAGGACTACTCGATTGAACCACGAGTATTGGTATGCTAAGATGTTTTTCAATGTTAGATGACCAAAACTATTAATTGATATAGTTGAATCTCAGAATCCACTGAATACCCTTGAATATTGAAGACTGAAGATCAAACGAAGACATCAACGGGAATTTAATTCATTAACTAAGGTAATTGAATGATGGCTATCCTATTTGACTTTTTTTTCTTCTATTTTTTTTTTTATCTTATGAGATAATATCGTTCGTTGTAGTGATTGATGATATACAACGAAGACATTTCAAGTTCAAGCTTATTCTCGATTAATCTTTAAATACGAACTCACACTTTGGGAAGTTCAAAGGAATTATCACATTTGAGGCTGAGAACGACTTTGATTGTTCAAAAAACTATGTTTGCGAATGAATCTCCTAAAATTCCAAGTTGCAATTGAGATTGCAGAAAATTCTTAGTTCACGAATTATGCAAAACTTAGTGTTTTATATTGATTCTAGTCTATACTAAAGTTAGCGAACCATTTATGGAAGTTTACAAATTGTACAACTTTGAGAGTTTTCTGTTGACTCCAAAATTTGTACTTGAGTTCACGAACCATTTTTGGAAGTTCACGAACTGTATAATTTTAAGAAGTTTGTGTTAACTACCAATTTTTATTTGAGTTTGCGAACCTCTTTTAACATTTCGTGAGTTATGGAACTCTAAGTAGTTTATGAACTCCAATATTGCTTGATAATTCATGAAGCATATTGGTTAGCTCGTGAACTTATGGTTCATGGTCCTTATTGAGAAAATATGTTTACGTAATATTCTTATATTTGTATTACATGGAAAACTTCTCGCACGCTTAATGGTTTTCATTCTTGATACCAAGCTATTATGAGTAAGTTAATTATTTCCTAATTGTGTATAGAAGCTAAACTGTAAAAGTATATTTCTTTAGAAAATGCTTGGTTAACCATTATTACTGTTAGGGCATAGCTCGGTTGAACCAAACAAGCGTTGGTATGTCAAGTTTGGTTGTCATATTTTAGTGAACCAAAATTCATTTAAAAGTCGCTTGATTTAAGTGTACTAGAGTCAATTTCGTATAGGTTAGCTTGAAAGTATTAGGGTGAGACATTACAAGTATTGTGAAAACTTGAAGAAGTGAAGAAGTACGGATCTACAACCACAATATCATCCTTCCTCTTGAGGTTAGTGATATTTGACTTGAATTGTTTCATTCCCTAACGTATCTTTCAAGTCGTGCATATTGAAAACATAAAACTGCGATGCATGAACACTCTAGATAGACATAGTATTAAGGAATACAATATGAAGTTTATTTCTTAACCATTAAACTTTGTATATAAGACATCAGCATAATCGTATAAATGCTATTGTGATTATTTATGGGTATGAGGTGAGGATTTCATCCTAGGAACAAATGTTTTACATGTGTTTTAAGGAAGTAAGTTCGTGATATGTGTTGTGAACCGAAAAGGAAATCGCAAGGCGTTATTGGGGCTGTTCTTCATTGCATATCTTATGAATGACCAATATGTGTGATTAGGATAACCGCTCATGACTTGGTTGTGTTCTTGGTAAAACTATTCACATGATCCCTGAGTTATGTATTGGTATGACTTTAATTAGTGAAACCAATCTTAAGTAATCACCTGGGGTATGATCGGGTTTGTGTGTGTCTGAACAAATTTTTGGAGAGGGGAACCGATCCTAGTAAGAGGTGCAGTACATCACAAGGGGGAACCGATCCTTGTATGAGGTGTAGCAAGGTTTATATAAGAAAGGGGAACCGATCCTATGAACATGTGCAACACGTTTTTAGGCAAAGGGGAACCGATCCTATGGACACGTGCAACCCATACAAGTTAGATAACAAATATATGTGGGGAACCGATCCTAGTACCTAGTCAGCCGAATTTTGGAAAGCTAGTGTAACTATGCACAGTACTCACATGGAGGTAGAATCGAAACTTATTTTGGTAGAACTGTTACACCCATGGTTTGTGATTGAGTGTTACTTGATCAATCACATAGTTCTTGAAAATCATATGGACCAATTCTAAACTTGTTTGGAAGTGTGGTAAACTGGTTTCAAGTGAGTAGGTATGAAAAACGACTTGCAAGAGAAAGATGTCGACACACTTTGAACATGCGCATTAATGTGTATCTTTTATTGTTCAAAGATATTCCTTAACAGCTAAGAAAGAAGTAAATCCCAAGATCGAATTAAAATAAGTTACGAATCTTTTAATTAAGGTTTTTAATTATATATGGAAAATAAGAATTAGTAATGTGCATTTTCTAATTAAAGATTTTCCAAGGATATTTCGATCATAAATTTGGACAGTGCATTCACATGAATTATGAGAAACGAGTCTAGATTAATATGGAAATATCTTGAGAATATTTTCGGTTTTGGAAATTCCTTGGTGTCAAACTTCCTTGTCTATAAATACTTTGAGTTTTCATTTCTAGCAAACTAATCCTTCATGACAGTAAACTTCCTCTATTGTACTGTTACTGGTGAAGCCGCCTATTCGGAGAGGAGAGTAACCTAATTAGGCGAAATCTCTTACGGACGCTCATTTTAAAGTCTTCTTTGGGATTGAGAAGCTCTAGTGCGTACCGTTGGTGGGAAACTAGATATTGCGGTTTATCTTTAGTTTTCTTATTGATTTGATTGACTAACGGTGGTTGAACTTGGATTGCACCTAGTTTGTTTATGCTTGAGAATATTCTCTTCTGATATAAGATTCGCTCAAACTAGTTCAAGGTTTCGACAGGGATCCTTAGGCTGTTGTTAGATCTAAAGACGATCTTGTGATAATCCATTGTTAACAGACTCCGTTCTGTGCGTGATTGATCACAAGATATTCAAGTAGTTGTGTGCAGGTGTTTATTGAATATCTAAGAAGATTTGAATACAAAGAAGAGATAGAATATTTCTGACTAGGTTTTATAACCTTTGGTGTGCACAATACTTGTTTTGGTAAAATAGGATCCAATTAATAATCGGTTTATCCTTATGGCAGATTGGATTGATTAATTGAGAAAATCGGCATCAACACAGTTCTTTGGATTAAGAGTGTTGATTGGCTTAATCTTAACGATTATCTTTTTGTGATTGAACATAAGATAGATCTTGGAACCTGGCAAAGGAGTTTATGTTAAGATAAACAGAAGATCCTTTGTGCAACTCATATCACTTGGTTGAAGAGAGTTGATACCAAACAAATTTGTTGTTCCTTTACTGTTTGGAATACGAACCAAAGGAATTGGTCCAAGTACGTGACTTGTTTACAGGTTGGAGGCGTGGGAATACAGACAAAGCTAGGTGAACTCTAACTTTAGTTGCGTGGTCTCAACTATACGATGTTGGTTGATTTTGTATAGCAGCTTAATCCTGAGAGTATTCAATTCTGGACTAGGTCCCGGGGTTTTTCTTCATTTGCGGTTTCCTCGTTAACAAAATCTTGCTGTGTCATTTACTTTATATTTTCGCATTATAATTATTTTATTATAATTAAAGTAAATTGCACAAAGGTTAATTCCTATTTACTTGATACGTGAATCATATTGACTTTGGTTAAGTCCGAACCTTTGTACCAAGTAAACATACTTCGTTGTTGTATTGTATCGATCTCGTATCCATAGACGATCACACGAAGTGTGAACCGATTAGTTGCATTGTCTCGACTCAGTCCATAGACAATCACTTTCGGAGAAAGGACTTATAGGAAGGAAAACTTTTAGCTTGAGGTATATTTGGGTACCCTCGCCTTTTGACTTACGACTTCAATCAAATGAAATAACTATATTGTTGTAACATTCTAATTATGGAAACTGAAAACACTGGAAGTGATAGGTGTGATAAACACCTTATTTTATATTTAGTATTTATGCTTTCTTTGCTATTTTTCATGTGAATTATGTATCTTATGTGTGAGTTTGAGTATATTAGGTGCTTGGAGTCGTATGGAACAAAAGAAGGAGAAATTATCCATTCGGAGCGAAAAGGGCAAAAATGTCATTTCACTGCGAGAAATATCGGGAGACGAGCCACGGTTAAAGGGCAACTCTCTCAGAGGAGTATTAAGAACAGCCAGCTGACGTTAAGGGGTGACTACATGTTATAGGGTATCCACTGGGGTATCCCTTATCCAATGAGTGGGGTGGCTCTTATGAGGGGTGTCTCAATCTAGCCCTAATGCCTATACCCTAACATCGAGAGGAGTCTGCCTCTCGTTCATCTGAAGAAGGAGCCATGGCTGCTGTTAAATCTATCCAAGAAATTGTTGGGAAGAAATTGAAAAAATAGATCAAGAATTGAAGATTGAAATGGGTTTGTGGTTACGAGGATTAGTAGCTGTTGTTGGTTATGTTTCTTAATCAGTTCAAAGTTATGGTTTGTGATTGATGTGACTGCGAATCAGTTCAAGAGATTGAGAAAAGGTTAGGGTTTGTTATACGTAAAAGTGATAGATTCCTGATTGCAAGTAGCATAAATATGATTATAGTTTGTAGTGATATATTCTTATGATCATATGTGAATTATAACCTTTGTTAAATTGAATTAGTGCGTTTTCCACGTTCGATTGCTTTGATTGGCCTGATTTCATAGAACTTAATGCATCTAGGGAATTAAACTTGATTAGTGCTTTTACACGTTAGGTTATTCTTTAAGATAAAACTCATATTCGTATCTTTTAATGTGTTTGTTGATGACAAAAGGAGATTAGCGGGATATTCTTGCGATCAAGATATTCTAGGGCTTTTGATAAAAGTTGATATTAAATATCAATTCTACTTATTGTGAAGAAAACATATTTGTGAATGAAGATGAATCCTTAACCAATATTCTCACTACCTTGATTTGATTTGTTTACTTTTCTTTGTTTGCCTTTATTTTATTTTAGCATATAAAAATCAGAAGAATACCCGGTGTTTGATATAGGAAACCGAAACAACGAGACAACCTAGACCTCTCTGTGGGATCGATCCTTTCTTGCCCTTGCTATATTTATAATTTGAGTAGTAAGAAAGTGTAATTATTTTTGACGCATACGACAACGATCAAATTTTGGCGCCGTTGCCGGGGAGGCAACGGTTGTCACTTGTTTTTGGTTTCTTATTTTTATTTTGTTTTTAGTTTTTCTTATTTTCTGATTTTGACTTAGTTTTGAGAATCGTATTTCAGGTACCTATTATGGACGGAGCATATTGGAACAATGGATACGGTTATCAACCTCAACAACAATATGACAACTATCACCCTTATGGGGAGTACAATCAAAACCAATCATTTGGTTATGATCAATACTCCACGTACCCTTTGAGTTATTCTCATACATACCAACCTTCTTATGGTGGTTATGTAAGTGACCAACCACAAAGAGGGGAGAATAGTTGTGCTTCTCTTAATTTTTCTTCAAGTTTGGTAGATGAGATGCAACGATTTATGGCCATCATGGAGTCAGTTTGTAGACAACCAAGCGTGGAACCAATTTCATCGACCGAATGTGCTAATAGTATATTTGACCCAATTTCTGATCGTAGTTATGATCATTCACCCATTCAAAGGGAAGATAATTGGCCTAACAATACTGAGGTAAGTGATTCTACTTTGTCTATGTCAAATGAGTTTTACCAACAAATGGAATGCTATTTTCAGAACTTGGATGGATCACTCCAAGAGCTTCAACAAAGTGTTTCATATTTAAGACAAGGCATTGAAGAATACAAAGAGGACATGCACAATTCTGCGAAAGACCAAGCTTTGGGAAGTGGTAGCCAATCTTATGACAGTGACGATGACTATGAAAGTACATCGCTTGAACCAATTTATGGTGACATCCCCGAGGAGTCTACAATGGAGTCTCTTTGCAATCAAGGTGAAGTAGAAAAGGACCAACCTTTGGATATATTGGATGACATTAGTGTAGTTGACTCAATCCTTGATCTTTATAATGATCAAGAACCTATTCAAAAGGTACATGAGTATGATGAAACTAGTGTTTTACAAGATTTTGCAACATGGTTTGAGTCCAATGAAGAGGAGTGTGTTGAGAATGTGACCGTTATGACCAATATTATGGAAGACTCAATTGAACTTTCAAATGATTGTAATGAAGATGTTTATGTCGAGACTTTGGTTAAGGCAGAAACGAACGAAGAATGGTTGCAAGGTTTGATAGAGGACCATGATATACAAGAGGTAAATAATTCACTTGAGTTTTTCAAGGATGAAGAGGATTCTGTGATACAAGAGATTGTGATAGGTTTGTCTAACCCTTTGCATAATGTTTCTTCCCCTTTACCTCTTATTGGTTTGAATATATGTGCTTCGAAAAAATTGTTGAATGACTTTGTTTCTCGATATCCTCCATTAGAGAAACTTGATTCTCATACTATGCAGGTTTTGGAACAAGAAACCGTGGAAGTCCCTGATTTCTATATTCTTTATACACTTCCAAGTGTGGACAAGAATAAGTGTAGGGGAAACTTTTATCGGTTAATAGCTTCATTCTGTTTTATATTACTAATATTTGTGTGATGCTAGTGTTTGAAAAACAGGTGCTATGGGTGGATCCCCAAATTTTCAGATTGCTAATATATGGGGAATGAATCTTTCAAGAAGCTAAGTCGGGCCGTCGACTTTAAAACAAGCGCTAAGTGGGAGGCAACCCACCGGTTTTGTATCTCTTATCCTTTTGCTTTTTAATTTATTTTTGTTTATTTATTTTTTATTGTTTTCATATTTGCATCCCCATGTTTAATTTCATTAAGTCCATAATCTATCTTAGAAGAGAATTATGATGAATACCTTTTCGTCAGAAAATTTATGACTGCGCGTAGTTCAGTCCAGAGACCATAACTGTCAGACCGTTTATCAGAACACTGTGAAATTTTGAAAATGTGTATAATACACGTAGGTGAACAACTTTTGTGAAATGGAGTTTTTCCAAATTCCTTACCAATTTTCACAGGTTTTTCGTTTTATCTTCTGTTACGTCAGAATTCAGAACTTTCGGTTTTACACATTGAGGACAATGTGAAGTTTAAGTGTGGGGGAGCATTTATATGTTTGTATAGTTTGTTTTATTCCTTTACAAAAAAAAAAAAAAATCAGAAAAATAGAAAAACCAAGAAAAAATTGTGCTTTTTGAACTCCGAAATCTAGAAACTTGTGCCTTTAGGATGACACCATTAGTGGGTGGAACCATTTTGAATGCAGGAGTTGAGGAACCGATTAACTAAAAGAGACGAACATAGCTCAGAAATCACAATTAACATGATAGTTGTTACCATATCTCGGAATATCACCATATCACATTCTATTTTTATTTGTCCATATTTATCTATTGTTCTCTAAGTGTTTTGGTGGGTCACTAAACATCGACGTGTTATTACTGCTAGGATGAAATAGAGTGATTGAGTTACTAGAAAAACAAAGAAAAAAAAAAAAAAAGACCGACCAATTAGACCAAACGGAATAAAATGACACTTGGGAATAGCAGTATGTGTGAAACGTAGTCCCTGTCTCCGTCGCCTAAACAAGCGTGGAATGCAGGATCCAAGGCAACTATCATGTACTTGCTGACAAGAAGCATGCGATTGGATCCAAAAGATCTAATCATGCTGTCTAAAGAAAAAAAAATGAAAAAGAAAAGAAGAAGAAACAAAGTATTATATTGGTTGAATAAAGTCACTTCTGGTTCCCTTGTATATGCCAGTGAGTTGATGTAGAATTCAAACCAAGTTGCTCAATCCAATAGGCATAGGTTCATCTTGGCAGTGACCTTCAGCAGATATGGGAAACATCGATCACTTGTGAACATTCGCCAACATCTACATCTTTATCCATCTTCTTAATCTTTTCATTGTGATTGTAGTTTGTTAGTTTCCGAGTATTGTGGCTTGTTCGACTATCTAATTAGAGTTTATTTACTAATATATAAATTGAATTTGTAAGGTACCTCCTCTTGTAGTCATTTTGGATTCGTTCATTGATTTGTCACAATTAGACGGAGTTGGAAATATAGGTTTTGTAGGTATATCTCTAATAAACCTTCACGAGACTATAACTCGTCCACTAGGGACACCTAGGGGTTTAAAGGCTTGTTATTTATGCTAAAATTAACCGTAGCCTCGACGTCACGGAGTTGTTGTATTTTAGATTTGTTTGATTTGCTCGAAGACTAGCAAAGTCTAAGTGTGGGGGAATTTGATAGGTGTGATAAACACCTTATTTTATATTTAGTATTTATGCTTTCTTTGCTATTTTTCGTGTGAATTATGTATCTTATGTGTGAGTTTGAGTATATTAGGTGCTTTGGAGTCGTATGGAGAAAAAGAAGGAGAAATTAGCCATTCGGAGCGAAAAGGGAAAAAAGGTCATTTCACTGCGAGCAATATCGGGAGACGAGCCACGGTTAAAGGGAAACTCTCTCAGAGGAGTATTAAGAACAACCAGCTGACGTTAAGGGGTGACTACATGTTATAGGGTATCCACTGGGTATCCCTTATCCAATGAGTGGGGTGGCTCTTATGATGGGTGTCCCAATCTATCCCTAATGCCTATACCATAAAATCGAGAGGAGTCTGCCTCTCGTTCATCTGAAGAAGCAGCCATGGCTGCTGTTAAATCTATCCAAGAAATTGTTGGGAAGAAATTGAAAAAATAGATCGAGAATTGAAGATTGAAATGGGTTTGTGGTTACGAGGATTAGTAGCTGTTGTTGGTTGTGTTTCTTAATCAGTTCAAGGTTAGGGTTTGTGATTAATGTGGCTGCGAATCAGTTCAAGAGATTGAGAAAAGGTTAGGGTTTGTTATACGTAAAAGTGATAGATTCCTGATTGCAAGTAGCATAAATATGATTATAGTTTGTAGTGATATATTCTTATGATCATATGTGAATTATAACCTTTGTTAAATTGAATTAGTGCGTTTTCCACGTTCGATTGCTTTGATTGGCCTAATTTCATAGAACTTAATGCATCTAGCGAATTAAACTTGATTAGTGCTTTTACACGTCAGGTTGTTCTTTAAGATAGAACTCATATTCGCATCTTTTAATGTGTTTGTTGATGACAAAAGGAGATTAGCGGGATATTCTTGCGATCAAGATATTCTAGGGATTTTGATAAAAGTTGAGATTAAATATCAATTTTACTTATTGTGAAGAAAACATATTTGTGAATGAAGATGAATCCTTAACCAATATTCTCACTACCTTGATTTTATTTGTTTACTTTTCTTTGTTTGCCTTTATTTTATTTTAGCATATAAAAATCAGAAAAATACCCGGTGTTTGATATAGGAAACCCGAAACAACGAGACAACCTAGACCTCTTTGTGGGATCGATCCTTTCTTGCCCTTGCTATATTTATATTTTGAGTAGTAAGAAAGTGTAATTATTTTTGACGCATACGACAGCGATCAGGGAGTACCAAAATGCACCACCAACTTTTACGTAGGCAATACGTAGAAACAAACTCAACACAACTCCGAGAGTTGAAACTTAATCAAGGAAAGTGTCTAGAGTTATATCTCAAACTTTTTTGTGCTTAAAACGTTTACATAATTGAATATGTGAACCTAGTATCAAAGATAATTCTTGGACGGTACCAAGGACCAATATCCAAGGATCAATCAAGTCTTATCCAACAAACAAGGTCGGACCTATCTACTGTGATTGATCAACGCACAACCTGTGATATTTCAATTATAAAGATAAATAATATAATGCAGGAAAAGAAATAACACAGACACCAGAAATTTTGTTAACGAGGAAGACGCAAATGCAGAAAAACCCCAGGACCTAGTCCAGATTGAACACCAAATTGTATTAAGCCGCTACAAACATTAGCCTATTACCAATTAACTTCGGTCTGGAATGTAGTTGAGCCCGAACTCAGTCTCCCACTAATTCAGGTACATTCGCGCTCCTTACGCCCCTTCAATCCTAGCATGACTCTGCGCAATTGATTCCCTTAGAAGATCTCACACCAACTAAGAGTTGTTTCAACTCAATTGAAGACTTTAAACCAAATCTTCTTCCCACAGATTAAAGGCTAGTTTGGCATTGCTGTGAATTTTAGAAAAGTGCTTTTCTATTGTGCTGTGTTGTGTATTGTTGTGCTGTGCTACGAAAATAAAGTAGCATAATGTTTGGTAAACTGTAATTTAAAAAGCGCTGTGAAATTAACAAACTGTAAATTCTGTTTGGTAAATTGGTATTTTAAAGTGCTGATGATGTAGTTGATGACGAAAATAGACATGTTTTAAAAATTAGTTTTAAATATACTATAATTATATTTTTAATTCTAATATATTTAATAAAATATAAGTAATATTTAAAATTTTAATATTTATAATAATATTTTAATATTTTGTAATAATATTCTAATTTTTTATAATTATTTTTATCACTTAATAAAGAATTTTATGATTATGGTTTGCTTCAAAAAAATTTATTGTAGTTATTATTATAATCTTATTATTTATTATTTTAAAACAAAAAATGAAAAAATAGAGGAACAAATAAAAGTTATAAATATAATAACCTGGCTTGATTGGGGTATACCCAAATTAATTGGGGTATACCTAATGATACAAACATTAGGTCATTTTGAAGTAAAAGAGGCCATCCCTTAACCATGTATTTTCTAAATGGCTAATATATACCCTTGTTTAATTATCACTAATGTTTATGGGTGAAAACTATTCCTGTCGATTTGGTAATTTGGGGTATGGATGAGGAATGAGTCTAAACCTTAAACAAATGCACTGCGCGGTGAGTGCTTGTAGATTCGAGAGATCAATCTGTGCAAGTCCGGCCTAAACCAAGGAATGGCCGTTCCAGACTTGTTTCTGTCGCAAAGTGAAGGAGATGGGGTTGATCTTAAGGAGGGAAGCGAAGAAGGTGTTGAGATTATGAAGGTTTTGGCTATGTATGACTTGTATGAGAAAGCTGAACTGGCTTGCAGGATGTAAGCTATCAGTTCCGGTGTTTGAATACGATTGTATCAACACTTGCCTCTGTTATCTCGTCTTGTTCCGTTGTTGTGAAAAATAGGGCGAAGAACCTATTTATACAAGTCTTTTAGCCCAACATTCGTATCTCGTGGGAAGTTGATAAAGTGGAGTGATGGAGTAGTGGAGTAGTGTGTTGGTGTCACATGACCAGGCTTGCCCACTTCTCCCATCATCACTAACCGTCCATGTCTTCCTGACACGTTCTTGTGATGGCGCGTTGTGCGCTGCACGCTGTAAACTGCCAGACCAATACCCCAGTATGTATCCTCCAGTTTGTGACATGATTGATGTCTAGAACGTGTGGATCGTGGGACCCACAGAAAGTAGCATGTAATGCTACGTTGTTTAGGAAATTGATACTTGTAAAGTATCGTGTGTATACTATGCAGGTACTACATCGAGTATATTCAGTATGTATAAAGCATCACTGTTTGAGAGTCTCAAAATAACCTCATGTCCAGCCTACTTCATGTGATGGTTTGGAGGTTGCGCAAACAAGTCCTCCCTTGGCCGACCACATAGTGTGGTAGAGTGACGTATGGTGATCACCATGACTCCGCACTGACCAATTAACTCCTGACCAAGGTTGTATAACCAATCCGGTGAAGTTGGACAGACGAGATGACCTTTGAGACACTCATCTGCGGCCGTTGATGAAATTAGGGTTTTAGGAAAAAAATGCGCAAACACCACTTTCCATCTTGGTCGAATTCAAGCTTGGGACATGGTTTTGGTATGGACGGTCGGTCATGTATGCTGACGGCATGCCGGTACAAATGTTCATACCTCACTGTCCCATGGAAGTGTGATCTGGGCCACTCAATTTATCCGGCGAAGTTGAGTGGTCGAGATAAATTTGCGATAGTAAACTGGTGCCGCAAAAGCCGCACACCGTACCAACTTCGGGCACGCGTTCCAAGATGACCAGGCTTGGTTGGTCTTAGACGATTGCTCTAGCGTATAGGTGGTAGGATGGTGTTCACACCTATGCCTTACCGTCCCATGAAAACATGATCTAAGCCACTCAATTTGTCCGGCGAAATCGAGCGTTTGAGATTAGTTTGCAATTTTGAAAGAGCGACCATGCATGTTGGAGGCACACGAACCGAGGAGAAAAAGAGAGTTCGGTCTTGGACGATTGTGTGTAGATATAGGTGGGCCTGTAGTGATTGTGTTGATACTTACCAGACCTGCTTAGGCTATTCCTGGACCCTTCGTCCGATCATGAGAAAATTGACGCTTATGATCGCGACATAAACCCTAATCAGGGTATTGTCGGCAGTGTGTTGTACCTAGTTTGGAGCGCACGAACTAGGATGACCAACTATAGTTGGTCCTGACCGATCGGTCAGGTATGTATGTGGGCCCATGGTGATTGTGTTGACATGCTCCGTGCCCTTTGAATCTACATTTGCACCCTCCATCTATACTTGCGAATATGGATGGTTGAGACTGTTTTGTGACACATGTAATGTGCCGCAAACCCTAATTTAGGGTTCTCCATCCATACTGCTATGGTTTGGACGTTTTGGCAAGCTAGCCAATCTTTTGGGAAGGCCGACGATGCGGGGTCCACATTGGTTTGGCAGCGGATATTCCATACCTTCTTGGGGGGTTATGGAATCGATCTGGGCCATCCAATCATGCTGGTGCAGTTGGATGGTCGTGATCATATCCAGACTGATACGGTCAGTCCGGATGTTCAATCGGGATAATATAACACACCGAGAGTGGATCAATTGGGCTAGTATAACACACCGAGAGTTGCAGCCTATACAGGTATTTCATACATGTTTCATTATAATGCTTGGAGATTCGTGTTGCTCTGCTGAGAGCAACACTCGGTCGTCATGACGCTTTGATAATGAGTACAGGAAATACAAGGCTGGTTGCACATTAATTAATAATGATGTAAATTCACAGGGTATATGGGATTGTTGCTACATGCTCCAACCTGGATGAATTTCATGTATTTTATTCACATAATGGGATTGTTCCCACATGCTCCATTCTAGGTGAATTAGTAAAGTGAAGGAGTATCCATCACTTATTAATGGCCTTATCTTTTACAAGATGTTAGCGCATAATTTTTTGGCTTTTACAATCTTAGCCTTAAATGAAAATCCACCATCAACATTAAGTCCCCTGCCTAGCACATAATGGTTACAATATTGTGGGGTAGGCATGAGATGGTGACCAATTTGTACACCGAAATGACAAAGCTAAAGTAAATACATATTTACCGGATAGGTCGACATCTTGCCCTGGAACTGGCTAGTCCTGATTAAGGTTGTGCGGGAAGTAGGACTTGATTCGGTGAGTCGCTTTGGTTTCCTTTGTACATATATGGACAGATCTTGGCCCCTTCCTTGGGGTCAGGTGTACTCCCTTTAGTCATACGGCAGCTTTCCTCAGATATATCCGATAAGCATCGTCGATTGCTATCCCGAATTAGTGGCCTTTATACGTGGAAAGTAAAGAATTATTTTTTCCTGGGATTCTGTCGACTTGCGAGATTATAAAGAGTCATCTCACGTAGTCGTTTCTTCCATATCTCAGGTACTGCTCTATATTTATCTGATCTTCTGATTGACTGATTGATTGATTTTTTTTTATAACTTATTCCTCTTTGCAGTTTATCATGGAAGTGGTGGACGACCGTTCTGTCATTTCTCCAGAAAGAAGCTTTGAAGTTGACAAGCCCGAAACCCATGCGCACGAAGAAGTAATGGATAAGATCGATCTTCCACTCCGCGAAGTCGGACATACTATACAGGGGATATCTATTTTGCACCTGCGTATTGCTAGGGGACGTATCTATGCCCTTTCAGCTGCGATTGACATGGAGGAGCGGTGGAGGCGCGAGGAAGCATTAAAGACACCAGTAAGCGCAAGGGCAGAGAGATTTGCAGCGCGGTTGAAGAGGCGGAGGGTTGAGCATAAACGACCTCCAAATGAAGATAAGTGCAATTACCCAATCTAGGACGGCGTGATAATTCTTGATTCAGACAAAGACGAACCTGAGCGTTTGAAAGCAGTCGGACCGACTCCTGATGTTGATGTGGCCTTTGATGGTCATGCTGATGATGTTGGAATGGAGTGTGTTGCTGCGGAAATATCTGATGCAGAAGCCGAGGCAGATCCAAAGGGAGGAGCATCAACAAGCATTGAAGAAGAACTTATCGGTGGTGCAGGCGCGGTCGACCCTCTTGACGACTAAAACCTCTTTTCTTATTTTTCCTTTTTCCAAGTATATTCCGTAATTTGTGAACATCTTCCTTGTAATCAGTGGAAGCTGAGCCAATTATTTTCTTCTATTATTTTATTAATTGAATAAAGGTTTTACTTTATAATCCTCTGTCATGATTGCGACTGAACTTTCTCTGGTGCAAGGGTGCGCCTTCATATGTAATTCTTTGTGACAAAAGAAATAATTCCATAATGGAATACCACGGACATGTGTTCTTGATGCAAGATATTCCTGGCCTTGCTGGGGTGAGTGGTTCAAAACTCCTCCCCTTTCCGCATATATATTTTCCCTCAACTATTTTCAGGATGTTTTTGCTTAGGGTTTCTTTCCTGACCTGCTCTAGTAGGTTGGTTTAGGCTGGATTTTGTATCTTTAGGGATAAAGAGGCTCTCAGATGGAAATAATACTTCAATTAATTTAAAATTGAAAATTGAAACCCTAACTATGAATGCAAGTATTGCAATCATTTTCTAGAGGAATTACAAATATAATGTGAAATTGTAAGGGAAAACACGCCGGAGGAAGTAGCACAGCATCTTAAAGGGTGTAGGATGCTGGAAAGTGATAGCACAACGTTTTAAGTATGATAGGGTTTGAGCCACCGCGAGTGAATTGTTACTCCTTCTAGCTTGTCAGCGTTGATGAGTTTGCAGTAGCCGCCTAGGATAACATCTGCTACTAGGTACGGTTCGTCCTCCTTCTCGGTGGGTGAATTATGTGAGGTAGCCATTTTCACCGTAATGCTTCCGACCTTTAACGCGGTTTTCTTCGTTACTAGGTCTCCAATTCCGAATGGGTTTGGGCTTGTAGACATCAGGGTCCTGGTTTTGTCGTCTTTGATCGAGACAACTTCTAGACTCCTGATAAACTATTTAAAAGGGACGGCCTCCCATTCGCATCTCTTATCCAAGGTTGGTTTTTTGTCTAGAGCCAGTCCCTAGGACTTATCAGAATGAGGGGAGGTTGATTGTAAAGAGGGTTGCGTGATGAGACTTACTTGATATCGGAACCTTTCAACGTATGCTGACAGGCTCTCTCCGGGAAGTTGTGTCACATTGACAAGTTGTTGGTGCGACAAAAAATAGTCGTCAGGTCCAGAAGGTGTATTGGAGATTCTTTCAGGTATCGAAGTCGGTAGAGGACAGACTCCTAGCATTGCCTTGTTGTCGTGCATCCAAGGGAGTCCTAGGATCATGTCATAGTTGGGATGATCTTTGACTATGTAGAACTTTGCTTGTGTCGAGGCATCACCCAATTTGACTTCAAGATCAATGTATCCATATGCATCTATGAGTTTTATTTCTGGATCCTTAACCACAGTTGGGTGACGAATATCCTCCTGCTTCGGAATCTTTGTCGCTCTCAAGGTCTTGACAGTAATGATGTTAAATTCGGAGGCCATATCAATTAACGCGCTATCGAACTTAACGTTTCTCAAATGAGTGACGATTAGGAGTCCCCAGTTTCCTTTGCTCGCATCTTTCAGGAAATACTGAGGTTCCTGGACTGCTTCTGGATACAAACGCCTACCTGATACAACGCGGTTGAGAGCCGTAAATATGTCTTATCGCTGTCCTATGGAGAAATACAAGATTTTACACAAGTGCTCCATCATAGATTGTACAGTCTTGCGAATAGAATCCTCAGAAATCATACAGTTCCTGATAGGAAGAGGATCTCTATGAACACCTTCGTTTCCAAGTTGGAGTTCTCCTGTCTCTATCTTTACCCTAAAGATTTGTTTCAGCCTATTACAATATTTGGTTGGATGGTGAACGAATCTATGGTAGCAGCAGTATTTAGGGTCCGCCATGTCTTTCTCAGTTGGAGGACGTCTGATAGGAGGCATCTTGATGGCATCATCTTGGATCCACGCTTCTAAGAGTTCTATCATTTCATTCATGGGGAAAGGAAAACCTGTATCTTCGGTGTCTTGTGCAGGAGTTTTGTCCGCTCCTTTCCGAGATGAAGTCTTGTGTGCTGGGGATGCCTTCTTGGTTTGTTGTTCCGTCGCTGAAGCTTTCCTTTTTTCTCCTCCGCCCACTACACTCACAGAAGGACCAGTGTATTGCTTGTTCGTGAGATTCCTTCTTCCTAGACTTTCACGTGAATCTTCACTTCGAACAACTATGGTTCTTTCTAGAAATGCTGGTGCAGTTGTTGCTGAACGTTTGGCAGATTCATGGAGTTCAGAGAACGTTTGAAAGCCCAGATTCTCTAATAGAGCGCGGTATATGGGTATCATCCCATTGATGCACAACTCTACCAATTGTAGTTCGGTGATGTTCGGGTCATGACAATCCAGTACTTGGGTTCTGAACCTCTTAACGAAGTCGTTGGGATGCTCGTTGTTCCGCTGAAGAATGCTTCCCAGATCTGAAAAGGTAATCTGTTCAGACACGAATAAATACTTTCTGTAGAAATCACTGACCATCTCGTTCCAATTGGATATGCTGTTAGGTGCGATGTTGTTGTACCAGGTGTACGCCCTTCCCGTAAGTGATTTTGAAATTCTTTTAGGAGGAGAACATGAATGTATTCATGCTCTCCCAAAGATTCTAAAAATCGAGAGGCGTGTTCACGAGCATTACCAGTACCATCGTAGAGGGAGAATTGGGGAGAGGTGTAACCTCTAGGAAGAGGAATTTGTTGCACATCTTGAGGGTACGTCGGCTGATGCTTGTGTACATCCATTCCGTCCCTTTTGCCTCTATTTTGGAGAAGTCATTCCAGGTCCTCACATGTGATGAAGTTGGACGGTTGGTTCCTTTCTCTTGGGCATTCAGTAGAGATGCGAGTTTCCTCATCCGTGTGGGCCAAGATGAAAACGTCTCCCCCGGGTTATTGTGAACCTTGTGGTAATCGTTCAGTAAAAGTTTTGAGGAAAGTGAGTACCTCTTTCTGAGTTGCGGCCATATCCGTTTGGGTCTTAGACAGAACTTCTTGTTTCTCCATTAAGTCTGCAATGGTAATGGGCGGTAGTCCTCCTCTTGTCCCTACGGATCCTCGTCCTGATGATGGAGTGAAAGTTGTTGCTCTGGTGACCATCGGAGGCGTTACACTTGAGGAGATTCCGTGATTAGAGGATGGTCCGCCTCTGGTGATGGGAGGTGTTACACTTACTGGAATATTTCCTGCTATGCTGGCGCTGATGGTAGAAGTGACGGCTCCTCGAGATGTATTGAATACAGTAGCTTCACTGAAAGGTACATCGACACCGGGAGTGTTATCCACACTAGTTCCATCAGAGTTGATTGCTGATCCAGATCTGAGTTCCACCATCTTGAAATGAATTATTGATTGAATTGGTTCTAAGATCTACCCTTTTGAAATTGATAAAATCGAATCGGATTTCGAAGAAATTGACTTTACAACCGAGAGATTAATCTCCCACTGTGGTCGCCAATTGTTTATGGTGAAAACTATTCCTGTCAATTTTGGTAATTTGGGGTGTGGATGAGGAATGAATCTAAACCTTAAACAAATGCACTGCGCAGTGAGTGCTTGTAGATCCAAGAGATCAATCTGTGCAAGTCCGACCTAAACCAAGGAATGGCCGTTCCAGACTTGTTTCGGTCGCAAAGTGAAGGAGATGGGGTTGATCTTAGGGAGGGAAGCAAAGAAGGTGTTGATATTGTGAAGGTATTGGCTATGTATGACTTGTATCATAAAGCTTAACTGGCTTGCAGGATGTAAGCTATCAGTTCCAGTGTTTGAATACGATTGTATCAACACTAGCCTCTGTTATCTCGTATTGTTCCGTTGTTGTGAAAAATAGGGCGGAGAACCTATTTATACAAGTCTTTTAGCCTAACCTTCGTATCTCGTGGGAAGTGGAGAAAGTGGAGTGATGGAGTAGTGGAGTAGTGTGTTGGTGTCACTCGACCAGGCTTGCCCACTTCTCCCATCATCACTAACCGTCCATGTCATCCTGACACGTTCTTGTGATGGCGCGTTGTGCGCTGCACGCTATAAACTGCCAGACCAATACCCCAGTATGTATCCCCCAGTGACATGATTTATGTCTTGAACGTGTGGATCGTGGGACCCACAGAAAGTAGCATGTAATGCTACGTTGTTTAAGAAATTGATACTTGTGAAGTATCGTGTGTATACTATGCAGGTACTGCATCGAGTATATTCAGCATGTATGAAGCATCGTTGTTTGAGAGTCTCAAAATAACCTCATGTCCAGCCTATTTCATGTGATGGTTTGGAGGTTGCGCAAACAAGTCCTCCCTTGGCCGACCACATAGTGTGGTAAAGTGACGGATGGTGATCACCATGACTCCGCACTGACCAATTAACTCCTGACCATGGTTGTATAACCAAGCCGGTGAAGTTGGACGGACGAGATGACCTTTGATACACTCATCTGCGATCGTTGATGAAATTAGGGTTTTAGGAAAAAGTGCGCAAACACTACTTTCCATCTTGGTCGGATCCAAGCTTGGGACATGGTTTTGGTATGGCCGATCGGTCATGTATGCTGACGGCATGCCGGTACACATGTTCATACCTCACTGTCCCATGGAAGTGTGATCTGGGCCACTCAATTTATCCGGAGAAGCTGAGTGGTCGAGATCAATTTGCGACAGTAAACTGGTGCCGCAAAAGCCGCACACCGTAACAACTTAGGGCGCCCGTTCCAAGACGACCAGGCTTGGTCGGTCTTGGACGATTCCTCCAGCGTGTAGGTGGTAGGATGGTGTTCACACCTATGCCTTACCGTCCCATGAAAACATGATCTATGCCACTCAATTCGTCCGGCGAAATCGAGCGGTTGAGATTAGTTTGCAATTTTGAATGAGCGACCATGCATGTTGGAGGCGCGTGAACCGAGGAGAAAAAGAGAGTTCGGTCTTGGACGATTGGGTGTAGAGATAGGTGGGCCCACAATGATCGTGTTGATACTTACCGGACCTGCTTTGCCTATTCCTGGACCCTTCGTCCGATCAGGAGAAAATGGACGCTTATGATCACGACATAAACCCTAATCAGGGTATTGCCGGCCGTGTGTTGTACCTAGTTTGGAGCGCACGAACTAGGACGAACAAGTATAGTTGGTCGTGACTGATCGGTCAGGTATGTAGGTGGGCCCATGGTGATTGTGTTGACATGCTCCGTGCCCTTTGAATATACATATGCACCCTCCATCTATACATGCGAAGATGGATGGTTGAGACTGTTTTGTGACACATGTAATGTGCCACAAACCCTAATTTAGGGTTCTCCGTCCATACCGCTATGGTTTGGACGTTTTGGAAAGATAGGCCAATCTTTTGGGGAGGCCGACCATGCGGGGTCCGCATTGGTTCGGCAGCGGATATTCCATACCTGCTTGGGGGTTATGGAATCGATCTGGGCCATCCAATCATGCTGGTGGAGTTGGATGGTCGTGATCATATCCAGACTGATACGGTCAGTCCGGATGCTCAATCGGGCTAGTATAACACACCGAGAGTTGCAGCCTGTATGGGTATTTCGTACATGTTTCATTATAATGCTTGGAGATTCGTGTTGCTCTGCTGAGAGCAACACTCAGTCGTCATGCTGCACTGATAATGAGTACAGGAAAGACAAGGCTGATTGCACATTATTTAATAATGCTGTAAACTCACATGGTATATGGGATTGTTGCTACATGCTCCAACCTGGATGAATTTCGTGTATTTTATTCACAGAATAGGATTGTTGCCACATGCTCCATTCTAAGTGAATTAGTAAAGTGAAGGAGTATCCATCACTTATTAATGGCCTTATCTTTTACAAGATGTTAGCGCATAATTTTTTGGCTTTTACAATCTTAGCCTTAAATGAAAATCCACCATCAACAACTAAATTTTTTGATTAGATGGATTAATTGAGTAGATTAAAACTTTTATCCTATGAGTTCAATGAACACCGGTTCTGAATTTTGTGAAAGGTCGGCGGCAAGGTCTACGGATGAAGAACATGCCGACTATATCTGGCCGGCAAGGTCTACGGATGAATAACATGCCGACTATATCCGGCCGGCAAGAGTCGGTGAATGAAGAAGATGCCGACTTTATTATTTTTGACACAAAGGAGACTATTGTAAATGTTTCACTAGTCGGCATCTTATTGATTTTTTACCTTGACGGCTACCTTATAGTCGGCAAGGTCGACATAAAATACCTTGCCGACTATAGGATTTTTGATATACAGAGAAAGGTGTTACAAATGCATTATTAGTTGGCAAGGTATTAATTTCATAACCTGCCGACTAAACTATACTCAGAAAGGTATAAGGATGGATATCGTGCCGACCCTGTAAATGCAAATTTCAGAGATGAAAAGTCGGCACAATATTCAACCTAGGAAGAGCAGAAGTTGAAACCAAACCAATACTATCGGTTTTCCAAAAATTGAAACCAAACCAATCCATTAACCATTGGTTACAAAAACCAATGGTTCCAATAGGTTTCGGTTTTTCCCAGTGGTTTTTGGTTAACCAATAATTATGTCAAACCAAAAAAAAAATTACACAAATTTACAAAAAAAAATAGTATTGGTTTACAAAAAATTACAAACAAAAAATAAATAGAAAGAATATCAAGAGTAGTTAAGGATTACTCTAAATCTAGAGATCAAAAGAAGATTTAACTAGTGGTAGGCTATACAATGACATCTCTAATGAAAATTTAATTTTTTTTTTATTTTTTTTCAATAGTCGGTTAACCATTGGTTAATGGTTCGGTTTCTTCATCAAACCAAAACCGAAACCATTAGCTCGGTTTTTAAAATTTAGAAACCAAACCAAACCATTAGTAAATGGTTCGGTTAGGTTTTCTCCTTATTGGTTTGGTTTGGTTCGGTTTCGCGGTTAACCGGTAACCATGTTCAGCCCTTGCTTCTGTCCAAAATCACTTTGATTTTTTTTTACCAAACACAATTTTTGGTAAAAGTTTGTTACAAAGTACTTTTAATAAAAAAAAACAATTCCAAACGGGGCTTAAGCCTACATAATTGATTTCCTAATTTACGATCTAAACGGATGATCAGATTAAACGAAAGATCCAGGTGATGGAAATCGATATCAATTTGATAAAACTCTGGCTATCCTCAAAATCCGGACTTATACAACCCAAAGTGCAGCCTAGATTATTATTCACCTAACAAGTATAAAACATGTGGAATCACAAAGTTTGAGACGAAGAGAACTTTGTGATCACTATCTATCTTATTCAAGTGATAAATCAACAATCGAACAATATTAGGATACTTAAGTTATCAAGATAAAAGATAACTAGTCATGGCTTCATGAATCACAGTGAAGTATAAAAGGGTTTCTGGAGAGGACGATTCTAGATACAACTAGGACACACCAAAAAGTAGGATGGTGATTCAAAGATCCAAGTTTCCAAGAGTTCCCCTTATATAGACTTCAAAGCCTTGGTTGCTTTAGGTTTAAGCTAAGATAGCTTTGGAACCAAGCAAACAACATCCACTGTAAGATGAATGCTTTGAATCTTCATCACATAAACAAGACATACACTTTGTTTAGTTAAACCGTAACCGAACTGTGTATAAAAACTATGTCCAACATGGTTAGCCAAAACTAGTTGGTTTGAACTTAAAGGCTTAACACTCATTTCCATGAACACAAAGACATTGATCTTGAGTCACAATCATGTGATCAAATGAGTCTAGTGTTAATTAGAGAATTGATCAAATGCAAATTATCTCAGAGAAATAATTTAATTTCACTTGAATCATAGTCGACATAGTTAGTAAATACACAAAATATAAGTACTTAAATAGTTCGTAAATCAGCCGAGTCAAGGTACGCAGACCGGTTTGCAAACTTATAAGCAATAATCGAGTTCCGGAGTTGACAGAACTTTTTTTGGTTCACGTACCGGTTTGAAAACTTAAGACCTCACCGGTTCCAGAGTTCACATAACCTTTTCAGTTTGCGTACCGGTGTGGGTACTTAAACTGGTTCTATAACATAGAACTGTATTGGTTCGCCTACCGGTTTGAATGCTTTAACCCGGTTCCCTTACCACAGTTCCACAATTAGTTTTATATGAAAATACATACCTATCTGGATCACGAAACAAACAGATTTTCCCATGATGTGCATACGAAAATGCGTATCACACAAATCTGAAAGTCGATATATAGCTACTCTACTACGTGTACGAATACATGTAATACGGCTTCAAACATATAACAGTTTTCCCAGCTCGTAAGACTAATAATAGTGTTTTGTATTCCAGATATAGTAGTTCTATATTTATCTAAATCAATTCGAAATATTCCTGAATAACATCAATGACACATATCATTGTTTCATGATATTTTCGAATTATGAACTTGAATCAAGAAATGGTTCCGAACAATAAAATGTTCTCCATCGAATTTGATCAAATATGAACAAATGTTCATTAAGCTTAGTCATTATATTTCGAGAAATTCGTAAACTAAATGATTAGTTCTCGACTCGAAATTCTTGTCTATGCAAGCTAGTCTAATTAGTTATATGAAAATCGTCTCAAGGATATAAAGGTGAATATAACTTGAGAAATAGGTGGTCCAGTCTTCATTTACCTTTTGTTGATGACGTGATCCAAAAGCTTTGGTTGATCTTATCCTTCAAATGGTAGAACACAAATGATGACTGGTTTGTTTCTCAACTACCTTTATCCTAGACCGAGACTTAACTAATTGTAGACTAGAAATCAAGATTTAGTTTTGACTACTAAATTTGACAACAAGCTTGATATATTAACACTTGTGAGTTTGACCGAGCAATGCTCTAACAAAAACAAGTCTACTTGGGACTAAAGTAAAAAGTTATTCTAAGCAGTATTTAGATTATTCGGGGACCAAAGTAATTTCTGAACATGACAACTAGTTCACGAACTTACTAAGAATGCAAGTAATGTTGCTTGAATTTTAAGCAACCGAACCTCATTTCATCATTATAAATATATAAGTCTCTGCAATAAGGATTCCCAATTTATGCATGTTTTGCATTCTTGTTGCTGCAAGAGTAGTACTCCATAAATTAGGTTTGCTCGACAAACCTAATCAGGTTACGACTTTTAAAGTCTTCACTCGGGATTTTTGAATCCATACCAGACTTTATTTTACCTAATATATAGTTTTTTTTATCCTGAATATTATCTTGATTTTTATAATTCTTGTCAATTTTAAGGCCCGTCTCTTCTGATATACGAAGACCAATAGATTGATAAGTAACATTGAAGAACAATAGATTGATAAGTAAGATATATAGAAACTGTAAGGAGTTCTTCGTCTCAAACCTTGTTAATTCCACAAGATTACGATATAAATTTTGTGAGGTAAAATCAATTAGGTATATTTATAAACTTTGAAAAGTATAAACCCTAATTGTTGAGGTTTTCTTTGACATATATTTTACATATCCCTTAAAGAAAATAGATTCTCATTACCTTAATTATCATATCTTAAGGAAGTCAAATAGATGTCATTTTATAGGCAAGGTAATAGTAGTTTTCATGATTGAATCTTGAAAAAATCTTAGGCCTGTAAAAGATATCATTTATGGGAATCAAGTGTGTAAGGTCTTGCGAGATCTAATAGACGTAAGGAACAATTGCATTTGGATAAATTGAAGGGCGTATTTGTTTAAATTATATTTTACTTTGAAGTCTTATGGTAGTCCAGTGTCTGTAGTGGCTTTATACAGTATGTGTTCTACAAGGTCCCGTTATTTTCCAGCAACATTGCAGTTTTCCTGGTTAACAAAAAATTTGGTATATTAAATTATTTCATTGCAGTTTTCCTGGTTAACAAAGTTTCTGGTGTCTTGTATTATTTCCTTTCGGCATTATATTTTTTATAATATAATTCAAATATCAAAAGTACTCCGTTCACCAACTTAAACATTTTCTCTCGTTAGTACATATCTAAGGACAGTTCCTATGGGGGGGGGGGGGGAATCTATTGATTTGTCATTTTTGCACCCACTATGGACATGGAAAACAAGCAAACTTCCCTGGCTAAGTGGAAAATATGCCACTTAGACATGCCATGTCAAGTGTCTACGGAGCGGTCGAGACTCGACTGCTCGGTGTAGTTTCCACCGCCAGCGGTCAAGACTCGACCGCTCGTATCATCTCATCTAACGATCATAATTTATTTATCCTATAAATACGATATCAAATTTCATTTCAACTCACACACTTTCTTCAATCTCCATTCTTTCACTCCACAAATTTAACATGTCAGTTCGAGCGGTCAAATTTAGCATAGTTGAAGATGAATCCATTTGCAGGCATTATGTTTTTGTTATACTCCATCTGTCCTAGTTTATTTTCTTAAAATGGTTTTTGCACACAGATTAAGGAAAGTTGAGAGAGGAATTTTTTTCCAATATTACCCCAAACTAATATTTAAGATACATATCTAATTTTAGTTGGAGAAGAAGGGAATAAAGGATATATAGAGAGAAAGGAGTATTTAAGATGTGCATGGGAAATAGAATTACACAATTCTCAATACCATGACCTGATTCCAACATATGGGTAAATTAGGATAAAATGGGGAAAATATGAAACTTAACAACTAAATTAGGACCAAAAAAAATGCCAAATTTAGGCAAGTAAACTAGGACGGGGGGAGTACAAGATATGGCCAATGATGGAGAACATCAACATCAAGAGTATGTATGGAGTCGCATATTTCAGATATTTCAAGAAGATACAATGAACCCCAATAATCGAGATGCAAATTGATTGTGTCAATGCTTCCGAATAATCAGCAGGGATGTGAAGTTGTTTGTTGCTGCACTTACTGAAGGCTATCTAAACCGACAAAATGGCCAAAACACATTTGATGTGGAGCAAATGTGTCGGCTCGAATGGCGCAACAGAGTGGGAAAAGATTTTCAATTTGATGGTTGTTATCTTATCTTGAGGGTGTTGCCCACATATGATCAGTTTAGATTAGCTGCCCAAATATGATGCATCTTTCATTTGTATGATGCATCTATCATTTGTATCAAATTTTAATTTTAAGATATTATTAATATAAAACTAGTGCATCTTTCATTAAAAGTTTAGAATTTTAATTTACATAAGTGCCCTCTTTCATTCATCTAGATAATGGGAAAATTAGACGCAGGCCCCAAAAAAATAATATTCTTATT
The DNA here is from genome assembly GCA_023529315.1 of Papaver bracteatum. NCBI lineage: Eukaryota > Viridiplantae > Streptophyta > Magnoliopsida > Ranunculales > Papaveraceae > Papaver > Papaver bracteatum. The sequence goes on along the minus strand of JAJJWX010004745.1, from coordinate 1,288,114 downwards.
GTCAGGCACAAGATTAATTTTTAATTCCGTGACGCCCATAATTATATGAAATTTTGAAAAATGTCTGCATAACGGGTTATGCATCAGGAGTATAATTGGCAACGCAACTTGGATATAACATATCTAAAAATCCTCGCCTTGAAATTTTACAAATTTTTATATCATTGGAAATCTTTTTAAGAGAGCTACACAACAATATCAAATTTAAGTTTTTTGCGAAAAAATCGGACGCGATTGTTCTTTTAAGCCAAATTTTCAAAAATTTGGTATATAACCATTATGCAGCCACCAAAAACGATGCATAACACATTATACAGACACAACAAAAGATGTATAAAACTTTATGCAACTATATTTTGGTTCATGCATCTATTAATTTATGCATAATCCATTTCCTTCGATGCATAAAAGATTATGCATCAATTGTTTTAATTCAGTGCTTACAAAAATATGGTTGCATAATGCTTTATGATCCATTTTCTCTATTGCATAACATGTTATGCAAATATTATTGTAGGTGCATGACAAGTTATGCAGCCTTGTTTTTTGTTGGTTTTAATCCTAACAAAAAAGTAGCTGCATAACGTGTTATGCAACCATTCTCTAGACTGCATAACAAGTTATGCAACAACAAAAAAAAGGCTGCATAACTTATCATGCACCTACAATAATAGCTGCATAACGTGTTATGCACCTTCAAAGAAGCACAGCTAAACCGAAATAAAACATTGAACAAAACAAATCTGCTACGGGGTCACCAAATTTCATAAGAGTTACCATTCGGTAGATATAATATGTGGAATTATTATGTTTATATAGAAAACTTATGTGCTGGAAGAACTTATAGGCCTATCCACAAGCAGGTTCATTAAAATTAGCATTTGTTCACTGTAAGTGCACCCATGATGCCACGGAAAATTCTAGAACCTTGGGCATCCAAAGATTTTCATTACGAAAGTAGTGCACAACTTTTCAACTAGAAACGCTAGTGTGAGTCTCTGATAAGTTGAAGTTAATCCGAACGAATGGCGATCTGTATGGGGAATCACATAACAGCAAGTGGCAGCAACACCACATCAACATTTCCAATACCATTTACCTGAAATTTGATATTACACATTTCCTCTTCTTAAACCCTTACTGCCAATTTCTCATTCTTCGTGGACTTATTCAATCTTCTTGTTCACTTGAATCCCATAACACCATCATCTGCAGTTCATCTTCACATATGTTGCTGCACTCCTGCACCCATCTGAATTCTAGCCATGAGTTCCATCACAAACAGTATCATCTACTGTTCATCACTTGCACTTGTAATTCACCATTTCATCCATCAATATCCTCTCCAATTACTTCATAAACTGCCACTGCAATAAACCCATCTTTCTAAATCCCTAATTTCTCATTCCATCTCTTTCTCGAATTCGATCAATTCGAACTCAACATTTAGCTCAGAATCCCATCTTATTTGCACCATCAGATCTATCTCGTTCAAAACCCTGTTGAGATAGTACCTTTGATTTTTTTGTCAACAACCACAAGAATCACCGGAGAATAACAGACAAACCACCGTCCCGGATTTGAGTAAAGGGAAGAAGGCCGTCTAGTTTGTTGTACTAGGTGCATTCAGAACTGAAAACATATCTATATCGCTCTACATTAGTATTTTCCTACATGTAGATGTAGGGTTTTGACATTGTTGATATAGAATACGTTTTATGAAAGAAGAAACATAATTTATAAAATTATGGGTTTGGGAGAATTTTTTTCACAAAAACTGAGTGCGCGCCTGAAGTTTCACACCCGTGGGTTTTATAGTGGACAAAATCTTTAAAATGGGTGTGGTAGTAGTTTTCACTAATGACATAACTTACAATAAAGACTAAAAGTAAAAATTTGGGATAATGTTCTTCATCTTGTTTATCTTCTTCTTTTCACCAAATTTCCAATCAATGCGCTCATGAACGGAGTTTCCTTTGTTTATCTTCTTCGTTGCCTTCAAATTTTCCTTCCCTTGAACTTTTCTTTGTTTTCTCTTAGTTGGAGGTTTGATTTGGTTAATATCCAAAACTTGTAGACTTCTTTGGATTTTACCTATTTCTTTATAACCTTCACATATCTTACTAACGACGGCTTCAAGCACCACTCCGGAATAATCAAGTTGGGTAGCCAAGTCAAGTTGGGATTCAAACTTTGCCATTTTGAAAAATAAGAAAGATAAATATAGAAATTTTTTGTGTAAAAAAATTGGTGCAAGTTTTGAGTGTGAACGTCACATTTTTATAGCAGTGGAAAAAGAGCCGTTGGAGGTTTAAAATCAACCAAACGGTGGAGACTCGATCGCTTGACGATTTTACCATACTAGCGCAACCAGTTTGCCAGGCTAGCTAGCATGGCAAATGGGTGTGTTAGCCACCCCCATAGGAACCGGCCCAACAAGACTTAAATAAAAGAAAAAGAAAGAGGGGAAATCTTTGATTCAACCAACAGTGAAGACCATCATTTGGGGCCGCTTGAATAAGACAAAAACACAAGTGGAAATAGTGTTTCTAGGGTGCCCTTTATCTACCATTTTTCATAATGTCAAAAATACCCTTATTATTTATATTATTTAATTATTTTTTTCATTAATAAAATAAATATTTTCTTAAATTTTTTTATTTAAAAATTAAAAAAAAAAATATTTTCTTAATATTTTTTAAACTTTTCTAAAAAAAAATGTTTTTTTGTTAATATTTTTTTATTTACGAATCTAAGTTCGGCAGACAAATGATATGCCGAACCTAAACATACGTAGGTTCGGCTGATAATATGTCAGCCGAACTTATGTTTTGTGAAAACATATTGTAGGTGTAAATAATCCACAGATCCAGGTGGCAACATCTCAAGCCTTGGCGCACCTAAAAACAAAGGGACGCGAAGCATAGAGTGAAGACCAGCAGGAGCGAGATTTAAGGTGCCACATGGATCGGGCGTGCAACTGTCGGACAAGACTTGACCCAGACCTCTGACAAAGCTGACAAGACGGGACAGGGTGGGTCAAACGATGTGCAACGGTCAAAAGGATAAGAACGAACGTAATGCATCGGCCCATCGCTAAGGCGACAGATAGGACAGGCGACATCGTGTCAAGAGAACACCCGAAGAGGTCGGCTCAGACAAGAGACAGGCGAGGAATAAAGATACGTCGGCCATAGGAGACGACATGAGTCGACCCGAGTACATAACTGCAAAATGGATGTAACATGACCAACACCCTAACTTGGTTGTATGAAACTTCTCTTATAAATAGAGTGACTTGTATTCAAGAAAGGGAGGTTGTAATTTGGAGAGAGAGAGAAAAACTCGAGTCTTCACCAAGGAGAAGAAAGTGAGAAGTAAGTTCGTCTTTGTAAGGAAATCCGACTAAGAGCAACACCTTTGTAACACTTTGAAGTAATAAGATTCACCCTTTCACCCCCGTGGACGTAGGTAATCATACCGAACCACGTATATCTTGTGTTCATTGTTAAGTGTTTACTTTCATTTGACTTAAGTAGAAGCTTTCTATCCTTTGGATGTAGTTGGTAGTAAAAATACATCTACATTCTAGCGCTGACTAAGGGGATCACGGCTAAGATCTCCGGATACCTTGCCGTGGAGACCTTCAGAGACGATCAAAATCTCCCAAATACACGTTAATGTGTGGTGGTTGAAGCTACGATGAACTCTGTTGGCCGAAATAATGTTTGATTTGAGTCATTTGTTGTGCATGTAAAGCTAGAACAGTTGTAGTGTCTTCGAAAGTAACAGTTCTCATATTTTCTTCTCCCGTCAACAGTTCGATCAGCAAAGAATCTTCATAAGCTCACCAGCGACTAACAGTTCGGGTTAGAAGCTAGATGAAGAATCTGTTGAAAGGACGACTGTTTGTTTCCGATAGTTGAGTGATATGTGACGTCAAGCAAGTTATTCTCTAGCTACGGAATGGAGTTTAGCGTTTAGGTTTACCAAGAGTACACGATTTAGATATCTCCTAGTGTGTTAAGATGCTAACCGATTAGAGATTTTGCCGGCGGTGTAACATAAGTTGTCGGAAAGGTCATGATTAGGTCTCGAGAAAGTGGAGCCATTACAAACTTAGTTTGAGTCTTGGGATTGCGTGCCGTACCATTTAAGCATCATGTGCATAAGTTCAATGATTTGGAGCATGTAGAACAAAGGACAAACTAACTTAAAAGCATAGGTCGGGTACTGAAAGCGACGTCGTACGGAGAGATACGGATGAATGAGAAAAGATTGACACAGATTCAGCGTAGGATCAGAACAGGATAGATAGGTGGACCCACCTGAGTAATAGGAAGAAATTTTTTCACCAAGGGCAGGCGTAGTAGTAACTGTGGAGTCAGTCGAACTTTTAGGTCTTTTGTTTGAACTTGTGTTCTAAAAATCAGGTCAAAGTAAGGTGTTCTTTGTATTTACTGACGTAGGTTGGGGCAATACTCGGCTGACTACGCGAAGTACCTGATGGCTAGCACTTCAGGAATGAGAAGGATGTTGAGGAATCGTACAGTAACTAGCAGCAGCATGCAGGCAGGGGTAACTGGGCCGAGGCAAGAAGACAGTTGACAACCACCGCCCGAGGAATCTCATGCAGCTGCGCGAGGAATGCCAACTGTCGATGAGGAGGTCGATCTGGGGCGAGACGATAACACCCTACCCTTGGACCAAGTTATTTTAACTCAGAGAAGAGTTGAACAAGTTGATGGGCTCACAGATTCATACACCGATGACGATGAGGTAGCGCTTGCAGCACAAGCCCAGAGACAAAGAGCGAGGCAGAAAGTAGAGTACCAGGAATCCCTAGCGAAAGAGCAAGAGCGTCTCAGGCAGATTCAGTGACGAGGAACAGCTAGAAATATCGGCCCAACACTTGTTCACACGGTTGGCCACATAACCGGTCCGATAATACCCCCACCACCCCCTTCTGTACAGCCTCGGCCACACAACCCAAATGGGAATTCTAGTCATGAAAGCACGGACCCGACATTATTGGCCATTTTGGAGAGTCAAAGGAGACAAGAAGCGACACTAAGAGAGCTCCAGCAACGGAACCTCGCTTTGGAATATGAGAACTATCAGCTGAGGAATCAGCGAACCATATCAAGAGGCTCGTCCAGCCGAGGAACATCGATCTACCATGACCGATCAGGTCACGAGCCACCTATGATGGGCCGAGCAACCCTAATCAGTCCGGCCGATCAGGACAGCCACCATCGCCTCCGGTATCCCCCACACAAAGATATGGGCCACCCGAGGACTCGTCCACTGATGAGGATAGGCGAGGTAGAGACGGGCGACAAGAACGATCAACAGAGGCCAAATTCAAGGAATTGGAGGAAAAAATCAAAGAGCTTTGGGGCGGAGGCGAAGAGAACAAATTGGCAGAAATCATGAGCGAAGCCGAGAAGACGCCCTTCTCTCAAGAACTCGAACATATGCTGTTCCCACCAAAGTGTACATTACCTACATTTCCTTCTAGGTTCGATGGAACAGGATATGCGATCGAGCATCTGAAGATGTACACCATGTCGCTAATCCAATGGAAGAACAACCTGGTAGTCATGTGTAAATTCTTTCCAGCCAGCTTGGAGGGCGAGGCACGAGACTGGTTCTATTCGCTTCCACCTGAGTCGATTAATGGGTATGAGATGTTAGTCGAAGCCTTCCTTGAGACCTACATGCACAACATTCGACCTCGGCCTAGATTAAACAAGTTTTTTAACCTCGCCCGAAGATTCAGGGAGCCCTTAAGAACCCTGACCGATAGGTGGAGGAAGCTATGTACTGACATTGGGAAGGTGCCGGTAGATAAGGCCATCTTTGGGTTTGAAAACGCGTTAGGGAGATCGTACCCCATCTGGATAGCCATGTTCTCCGAGAAGCCGAAAACCTTAAAGGAAATGAGAAAAATGCAGGAGCATTACATCGCTTTGGAAGAAATTCAGGTCGAGTCAAGAGATAGAGGGATACAATAAGCTAGTGCTGAAGCGGGTATTGAAGCTAAAGCGATCAAAGACGACCCTATTAGGCAACCAGAAAAGAGATCGGATCCACCCCCGAGAAGCAGTGAAAAGAGAGAGTGGATCGCTAAAGGGAAGAAGCCGAGGCAGGAAGCCCGATCATATACCCTCCTAAATGCTCCCCTGGAGGAGGTATTCAAGGAAGTCTAGAAGAGAAACGATATCAACTACCCAGCGTCGAGGGGAGTTCAGTTCCAAGATAACGGGGAGCAACCCGAGTACTGTCACTACCATCAGTATAGGGGCCATTCCACCAACAACTGCCGAGAAGTAAAAGATATCGTTCAGCATGTCATCCGAGATGGGTATTTGAGGCAATTTGTTCGGAACCCACCACAGCCGATAGCAACACCTGATGCACCAGTTCATCAAGTCCGCATATATAGAATAACTCAGTTCGTGAGTACCATTTCACACTCGGCTATTCAAGACTACACGCTCGGCTCAGTAATTACTTCTAGGATCCATAAAAGGGATCAGGATGGAAAGTAAATATTTAGCGTAGCTAAGGCCCTACCTATGGAGCCTTGGATGGTTCAACCCATTTCGTTCTCGACCAAGGATGTCCCAGCAAATGGACAAGCACACAGTGACCCATTGGTCATCACCTTACAAATTGAAAATTGGGGAGTAAGAAGGATTCTTGTGGATAGCGTAAGCTCATTCGAGGTGTTATTCTACGACACGTTCAGAAGAATGAAACTATCAGACGACATGCTCGTCCCCTCAATGTATCGCATCTACGGTTTCAATGGCACAATAACTATCCCCAGAGGTGAGATAACCCTGAGGGTCACGGACGATGGAGGCTTCCTCGATACACTGACTACCTTTTGTGTGGCCGACGTCGCCTCACCTTATGAATCGATTATCGGGCGGCCATGGATCGCTGGAATTAAAGGGGTAGCATCGGCATACCACCAGAGATTAAGGTTCCCTACCTGCAAGGGAATAGCTGAAGTTCTGGGCGACTCCCAAGCAGCACGACAATGCATGCAAGTAGATGCAAAAATTATTGAGGATCGGCGAGCTCGGCAACGGCGAGAGAAAATTAAAGCCGAGGAAGTAAAAGCTACAAAGGAATTGGAAGAGGTGATTTCACAAGTGGTCATGGCGTATGAGACCCAAGAGAGGGACCCTTTATAGCAATTAAAGGAAGCGGCTATCTTCCGGGAGAACAAATCAAGTTTTTCATCGGTCGAACCGACTCGGGAAGTAAACTTGGGGACGGTAGAGGCGCCAAAGGTAGTAAGGATCGGGACGTTGTTATCGGACGAACAAGCAAGTCAACTCACGACGGTATTAAGGTAAAACTTAGACGCATTTTCCTGGGAGGTGCGCGATTTGGAGGGAATTGATCCGAAGGTCTGCTATCACCACTTAAGAATTGATCCAAAGTTCAAACCAGTTAGACAAAAAATGAGTTGCATCGCACCAGAATTACAGGCAGCAGTCGAGGCCGAGCTGAAGAAGCTATAAAAATACGGAATAATCAGGAAATCTCACTACCCACAGTAGATATCTAACATGGTCGTGGTGCCAAAAAACAAAGGAGGGGTCAGAATATGTATCGATTTCAGCGACTTGAATAAGGCCTGCCCGAAGGATAGTTTCCCCCTCCCCAGCATAGATCAGCTAGTAGAGTCGATAGTAGGATACGAGGCGATGACCTTAATGGATGGATACATGGGATACAACCAAATACCATTGGCGCACGAGGACCAGGAGCATACTTCTTTCTTCACACCGAGGGGATTGTATTGTTATACCAAAATGCCATTCGGACTTAAAACTGCGGGGGAAACATACCAGAGATTGGTAGGGGACATGTTTGAAGATAAGATTCACGACACCATAGAAGTCTATGTGGACGACATGTTAGTCAAGATTCGTCGCGCCAAGAACCATGTCCGAGACCTTCGGGAGATTTTTCAGAAAATGAGAAAACACAAGATGAAGATTAACCCCGCCAAGTGCGAATTTTGGGTCACATCAGGGAAATTCTTGGGGTATATCATCACCCCTAGAGGAATAGAAGCGGATCCCGAGAAGGTCCGGGCAGTCCTTGAAATTCCATCTCCCGCGACGGTAAAAGACGTGCAGAAACTAAATGATTGCATAGCAGCATTGGGGCGATTTGTATCACGGTCATCGGACAAATGCAAGGCCTTTTACGACATCTTGAAGAAAGGATAAAAGTTCCAATGGATGGACGCTAGCGAAGAGGCCTTTCAAAATATCAAGTTACACCTAGCTAGCCTCCCGGTTCTTCAGAGGCCCGAGCCGTCAGAAATTCTCACCCTATACTTAGGGGCGACACCTTATGCCATTAGTGTTGTGATAGTAAAATCAGAGGGGAATGTGGAGAAGCCAGTGTATTTCACTAGTAAAACATTAAACCCGGCCGAGAGAAACTATACAAGAATGGAGTAGATGGTACTCGCGCTAGCTTTTGCTGCTTCTAAGCTCCGAACATATTTTCAAGCTCATCGAATACGGGTGCTCAGCAAATTGCCTATTGAAGCAGTGTTGGATAGTGCTGGACGATCAGGAAGAATCTCCAAGTGGGGAGCCATAATCAAACAATACGACATGGTATACGAGACGAGGACCGCGATAAAAGGACAAGTAGTGGCCGATTTTTTTTTGGCAGACTTCCCCCTTAGTGATGAGGATGAAGTAGAAGGTGTACTGGGAATGATGGAGGAACAAAAGGAACCAGCGGACCTATTAGCCGCCAATATCCCTACCCGATGGGAGGTCTTCGTCGATGGGGCGTCAAACAAAGATGGATCGGGCATCGGGATAGTATTTACCACACCAAAGGGGAGGAAGATCGTGCATTCGTTCAGACTATAATTCAAGGAAACAAACAACGTCACCGATTATGAAGCGGTTATCCATGCCTTACGAATAATTGTGGAGATGGGTCTGAAAGAGGTCCGCTTGACTAGCGACTCACAACTAGTAATTCGGCAAATTACGGGCCAATACGCTACCCATGATCCTGTGCTGCAAAAATATTGGGAGCTCGCTCAATTTTACATCAAGTAAATACCCAACATTAAATTCCGCCACATCTGCCGAAAAGATAACATGCAATCGGACGCTCTGTCATATATCGCCTCACAACTAGTAGACCCGAGCATCGAAGGCATACGTGTCATGAGGCTTCTTATCCCGTCTATCCCAGAAACACCAGAAGTACGGATCGAGGTGGCCATTAACACAGCCGAAAGATACAAAGAAGGCGACTGGAGAATGCCAATACATCAATACTTAGAGACGGGTGAGCTACCTAAGGGACGGCCCGAGATAAACAAAATCAAAAGCAAGTCGGGCGCCTATGAGCTGCGGGAAGGGATTTTAAATAGAAAATATTACCTAGGACCACTCCTACGATGCTTGAGTAAAGAAGAGGGCCATATAATCCTTCACGAACTACACTATGGAGCGGTCGGAAACCATATCTCGGGAAGAAGCTTGTCGGCCAAGGCGAAAACAATGGGCTAATTTTGGATATACATGAACGAAGATGCGAAGCAAATGGCGAAAGCTTGTGAAGAATGTCAGCATTTCAGAAAGAAAATCCATGCTCCCGGAGTACCTTTAAACTCAGTTATAAGCCCGTGGCCCTTTGCTAAGTGGGGTGTAGACATTGTCGGGCCATTACATGTAGGAACAGGGCAAAGGAAGTATTTGATCGTGGCCACGGATTACTTCACCAAATGGGTAGAGTCGGCACCGCTAAGACATATCCGAGACAAAGATGTTTTCAAATTTATTTGGGAACATATCATTTGCCGCTTTGGGGTCCCTGCAGCTATCTTCTCGGATAATGGAATCAACTACAAGGCGAGAACATCGATCTCCTGTTCAACACTTACAACATCAGAAAGAGAAAAGCTACCCCGATTTACCCCCAGAGTAATGGGCAGGCCGAGATCACTAACAAGACTATCGCCGATAACATGAAGAAGAAACTAGATGGGGAATATGGAAACTGGTGTGAGGAGTTATATAACGTCCTATGGGCATACAGAACCACACGAAGGGAAGCTACAGGATTCTCTCCGTTTATGCTTACCTACGGAACCGAGGCGATCTTACCAACAGAAGGCATGATCCCTACCACAAGAACGGAAGCTTGGAGGCGAAACGTCTCGTTCGATCTGATTTTGGCTAAACTAGACGATCTGGAAAAAACAAGAGAAATGACGTTACAAAAAATGGAAAACTATCAAAGGAGGTTACAACGAGAATACAACAAGCGAGTTCGACCAACAGAATTTAACCCAGGGGAACAAGTATTGAAATTTCTGGCTGAATGGGAGCGAGACAAAAAGGGCGGGAAGCTAGCGCCAAAATGGGGCGGACTGTATATAATTGAATCTAAGGCGGGTGAGGGATTGTGTCGATTACTACGACTTGATGAAACAAAAGAGCTCAAACCATGGAACATCAAGTTTTTGAAACTCTACCATCCTTGACGGGCGATACGGAAAAACGGTAAGCATACATGTCTCCTATCTCTATGAAACCGTGAGGGGGTATGGGATAGGATGTGAGCGACTAATGGTCATTCGTACTCGGGGCAATGCTAGTGTGGAAGTGCCGTGGTGACTTACACTCCAATGGTCATTCGTACTCGGGGCAAAGCCAGTGTGGAAGTGCCGAGGTGACTTACACTCGAATGTGCATTCGTACTCGGGGCAACGCCAGTGTGGAAGTGCCGAGGTGCCTTACAGTCGTCTGGCTATTCGTACTCGGGGCAGTGGCAGTGGGCAAGTGCCGAGGTAGCCTAAGGGTTCTGGTGGTTGGAAACCAGTTCTAAAGGTTGTTGAGACACGAGGTCTCCTCAGCTAGGTGGCCTACTTACATTTGAAAGGTCGCCCCCATCGCAAGTGGCCGTGTCCACTTGCCCGAGACTTGTTGGTCGATAACCACTCAGGAATGTCGGGCCTAGAACTAGGTTGACTGGTACCCTTCCACTAAATCCAAAGAGATAGTGATGAGATACCCCAATCAAGACATGGCATTGGGCCCGATGACCCTCCTTGTTGGGTGTGTTCGACAGAAATGATTAAAATACTAACTTACTTGAACAATAATTGCAGGAATAACATGCGAAAAAAAGGATAATTCAATTGCGTCAAGCGTCTAAGTAAGAAAGTACGAAAAATATCGTGTAACCATACGAAACGAAGAATTTAACGAAAATGAAACAAACAACGTCGGCGACGCAGCACCCCCATAAAAACAAGCAAGCAGTGTAACAGAAATAAAAAATGGGACAAGTGTTCAAAGCGATTTACAACCCGACGGAAAAGGGAAACTTAGTGACGCAGCACTACAAAAGAGGAGTTCAAGCCTTCGGAGGAACAGTGTCGGCCTTCTTCTGTACGACCTCGCGCCGCTTGTTCTCCACCCATGTCTCAATACCCGCCTGGACCTTCTCGTCTATCTCGTCCGCATGGGCGACACGTTCATCCTCGAGTTGTTGGGTGAGCTGAGAAACATTCCCCTCGGCGTCGGCTAGCTGGGAGCTCAAATCGACCTCGACCTGCTTCAATCGACGGACCTCCTGATCCATCTCCTGAGAACGTTTTTGCTCGGCTACAAAACCACAAAGACAGAACATTATTTGTCGGGCATGATTTAACAATTTCGCAAGAATAAGACGTAATCTAAATCTAAGGAGCGGCCCCAACACATCGTCTAAGAGACCTGAAAGGGCTGGAAACACCGACTGAAGCGACTCTACCGACTTAGAAAACTCATCCTCGGCCTTGGATAACTTCATGGTTAACTCGCTATAGCGTTGTTCGTTGAACTCGTTGCTGGGGAAATATTTCTTATGCTCACTCCAATCCTCCATTAACCGATTGCGCGACACCTGGAGCACAGCCAGCTTCGATCTATTCCACTCTAGCTCGTCCCTCACTTTATAAAACTCACTCACTCGGCCTAGCAGATCATTATTAGCTCGCTCCACCACATCTTTGTCTCTTAATATTCGTCGACGATCTTCATGTAGGTCTCGATTCTGTATTTGCAAGGTGTTTACCCATTGCTCTAGGTTCGTGGCCAGAGTACTTTGTTCAGCAGCAAGGCGTTTGGAAGAGCCCATATGAGCTCGTAAATTTTCTATCTCAGCCGGGTCGTACTCAAACTGACGATACCGTTCTAGTTCCTCCTTGAGTTCTTCGATTTCTCCAGCCTGGCGATCCATTTTGTCATCTTTGTTTGCCATTCGCCGACGGAGATTCTCTACCAAATCCTTCTCAATATCCCATTTCCTCTTCATGATCCTAAACTCTGAAGACGCGTCTAAACCTACACTGGTTACCTCGGCTAGCAGAAGGATACCCGACTCAGGATGATGGCACGATAACCTCAATCAACATAAGTTAAGAGTCGCAGAATTATGGCATACCTTGGGCGTCGACGATTTTAATTTCTAGATCGCGCGCGCGGCTCCTTTCATTCTGTAGCTGGAGTTAGAGAGACTCTAACAATTGCTTTTATCTGTGTCGACTGGAGGCATCCAAGCGTACCCGATTCAGGATCTAACACAAGTAAACGCGAGTAAGTTGTAAGCGACAATAAGAACAGAAATCATAGGGGGGCACCACTATGCTAAAACGAGCCGCTCACCACTGTGTCAAGAGTTTGGGCGATATCGCCATAGAGGGGCACCGCATTCAACATCTCTTCCTCAGTATACGCTCCAAAATCGGGTGAAGTAAGCGCACCCAAAGAATTCATGATAGGGCCAGAGACGGTGAATGAAATGGCAGCGCCAGATGATGACCCCTTAGTAATCCGGGGCACGCAAAACAGCTCTTCCGGTACATCAGTAACAACCTTCTCCACGTCGGGTGTCTCCAAGGGCTCCTGTTGGTCGCCCATACCTTGCTCGTCGCCTTTGTCATCCGATACATTCCCACCAAATAGCTCATCTTCATCGGAAAGTTCAATGACCGGGGCCCTCTTCGGCGGTGGCTTAGAGACTTGCTTACCTCTGAGGGGATTGCGCCTAAGAGGATGGGGGTCAACATCACCTGCATCATCATCGTGCCTAGGGTGTTTCTTCACAAGGTGTCTCGTCAAAACATGTGAAGGCAAAAAACAGGGGCAAGTACACGTACTTATAAGAAAATCATTGTGTTTATTACCTTCCCCTGGTCTTCCTCAACCCTTGTGCCAGCACATCTTTTCCTAGATCCGGCAGTCTTGGTGGAACCGACCTGAGATTTTCAAAAAACAACAAATGACTAACTGACGCCCGAAGCTAACAAGATAAAAATCAAGAAAAGCGCATACCTTATCAGCTTTGTCATCATTAACCACCCAGAAAGAATAGGGCTCGGCGGGAAAAGTAGGCGACGGGAAGTCACCATGAAGAATCGGACCTCGGACAAGAAGCGGAACTCGAGGATAAATCGGGTCATTAGAATGGAGGGGTTGCCTGTTGCAGGGTTGGCCGATAGGATCAGCATCCAACATCATCCTTTCAACACCCTCGGGCATAGTTTTGACCCGATGAGGACTAGCAGCAATACCGGCAAGATCGCCTAAGGTTGAAGTACCAGCTCGATAGTTGACAAGGAAATTGGAAACGGTATACTCAGGAGAGTCCTCGGGCTTGTAGGTCGACCACTCGGAAACAGAACCGTGACCATCACGGAGATCCCTCCACTCGTTCATAATTCGGAAATTATTGCCAGTCCATTGAGCCAAAGCACGAGAAGGCTTGATCTTAGAAAGGATCTCGTAATAAAAAGGGATATCAGGGTTGTACAGGGGAAGAAGAATGCCTAGCTCCAGTTGGCCCTGGGTGATGACCACACAATCAACCGATTGCTTGTGCTTCTTCATATCAGACTTCTTCAAGAGACCATTTCGGCCCGAGAGAAGGGTAACTTCGTAATTTTGAAGATCGTACTTCTCCTTCAGCTGCTCAATGAACTCTTCATCAGAGAGATATTTCACCCTTTTCTCGGACCTGCACAAAATAGAAGGAGAACTATCAGAAAATATAGAGCTCATGGCGCGGTCATCGTACCTAGAAGGACTATCAAACGAAAACAGAGAAGCAAGAGAGAAAGCATCAAACTCGGAAAAAACATCATCGACAGACCTTTTTTCAGTCATGGAGGGAGAAGAAGCCATTAACGGAGATAGTGCAGAGCTCGATTTTCGACGAAGAAAGATGAGGCGACAACAGCTACTGTATCAACCAGTAAGGAGGAGATGGCGGAAGAAAATCAAGAAGGCTAGGGTTTTTGGAAGCACAAAGTAATGAAGAAATCTGGGAAAGGAAGTTACAATGGCGGACATAAAGAGAAAGGATAAAGAAGAAGAAAGAGAAAAATAAGCGGGCTATTTAAAGAGGAAGAGCTGTAACCGACGCCGACGGTTACAGGTAATAAAGTGTAGTTAGTGGGGCATTGCATGACGGGATTCACGGCATGAGCGAAGACGTGGGCAGTTGGGACGACGTTCTTTCACTCGTGTCTCCCACACGAGCGAAAGAAGGGGCATAAATGTAGGTGTAAATTATCCACAGATCCAGGTGGCAACATCTCAAGCCTTGGCGCACCTAAAAACGAAGGGACGCGAAGCATAGAGTGAAGACCAGCAGGCGCGAGATTTAAGGTGCCACGTGGATCGGGCGTGCAACTGTCGGACAAAACTTGACCCAGACCTCTGACAAAGCTGACAAGACGGGACAGGGTGGGTCAAACGAGGTGCAACGGTCAAAAGGATAAGAACGTACGTAATGCATCGGCCCATCGCTAAGGCGACAGATAGGACATGCGACATCGTGTCAAGAGAACACCCGAAGAGGTCGGCTCAGACAAGAGACGGGCGAGGAATCAAGATACGTCAGCCATAGGAGACGACATGATTCGACCCGAGTACATAACTGCAAAATGGATGTAACATGACCAACACCCTAACTTGGTTGTATGAAACTTCTCTTATAAATAGAGTGACTTGTATTCAAGAAAGGGAGGTTGTAATTTGGAGAGAGAGAGAGAAAAACTCGAGTCTTCACCAAGGAGAAGAAAGTGAGAAGTAAGTTCGTCTTTGTAAGGAAATCCGACTAAGAGCAACATCTTTGTAACACTTTGAAGTAATAAGATTCACCCTTTCACCCCCGTGGACGTAAGTAATCATACCGAACCACGTATATCTTGTGTTCATTGTTAAGTGTTTACTTTCATTCGACTTAAGTAGAAGCTTTCTATCCTTTGGATGTAGTTGGTAGTAAAAATACATCTACACATACCTAGGTTCGGCAGATTCGATAAAAAAATAGGGCATCCGAACTTAATATTATTCTTCGTAAAGTGAAGTTCGGCTAACATCTTCGTGTTTAATTATCAGCCAAACTGTTCATCGACACTTTCACGATGAAAAAAAAGAAGAGAAGTTCAACTAATAATTTTGATTTTATTGTTAGCCGAACTTTGCTCTGTTATTGTCGTAAAAAAATTTTCCATGCAATAAGAAAAGAAAAAAAAAGTTCAAAATTTTCAAAAAACGAAATTCAAAAAAAAAAATTAAAAAAAAAAAAATGCCCCAAAATTTCTATGTATGCCCCAAATAAGGGTTCAAAATAAATTGTCTAGTTGTTGGGTTCACTTCTGCCAGTTCATTTGAGTTTTCGGCCGTGTTTATCGATCAAAATGTATTAGCTCCATTAGAAAGGTACATCAGAGATTTCAGCAGACATAATCGATCGAGTGCTACTAACAGAACAAGGAATACCAAAAATAGCTTACATAAACCAGAAAGGGAACCAAATGTATAACACTAGTGTTTCTTAAAAGAGAAGAGAAAGAAAACCACTAGTGTTTGGCTGAAACTGTACACCCAGCAATAACTAACACCAAATTGAGCATTAAAGAGGCCATATTGAAGATTAAATAAGAGAGATAGGTACAGAAAATCATAGGACGAACGGCTTTGTGTAAACATCAAATGCTTCACAGCTTGTCAACTGCGGCTCCTGTAACAAAATACAATAGAACAAGACAAGTTTTAAACTCTTAACAAATACAGTACAATGGACTTGGTAAACATATGCAAACTACTAATACTAGCAGGATTCACAGGTTAAGAATGGGGACAATGACCAAGAATGGAAATTTGATACTTGAGAACAAATTTGGCTTCTTCTTAAACTGTCACAAGGTAATTTCCATCGCCGAACATAAGATGCTATATACTCACACAATAGAAGTTTATGGTACTTACATGTTCTAAAGTGATGGCTATGTCTAAAATAAGAACAGAGTTCCTAAATGTAGAGGAGAGGTCATGACAAACCAGGAAATATTTAAGCAAGTTGACCAAACAAGTATAGCTATTTAAGCATAGACCAAGAAAACCACACATCCATGTCAATCACACATAGGCAGCATTTCAGATGGCATCTAGAAGTTCCAAGCATGTTTGAACACTGATAAACCTGTCGGCTACCTGCACTGATACTAAATACATGTAATTTTCGCTGCTGATTCTCGCAAGGATAAGCCCTAATTATTATTTTTTAAGAACCAACAGTTTGATTCTTGTGCAACACCATCTAAGTTCTTGTTAAACGCAGCTTTTTGTGAATATGGCATCTTCAATAAAAATAATCGAGGTTTATCTTTATTTCCATGTGGATAGCGAGTTCGTTGATCATTCTGACATAATCGTAATGAACAAAAAAACTATTAAAAAGTGAAGCAAAATACCTGTTTCAACCCGCCACCAAGACTACCTCCTGTTAAAAGCATAGAGAGGACTGATGTTACCGCACCACCACCAAGGTCATTACCAGTACCGGTGTTTCGGATGGTACTCCGCATTGAATTCAATATGCTACCATATGTAGCCCCATGTCCACGCTCAAGTGCTTGGATGAAGCAAAACGTCATTGCACCTGTTGAAGTAATCTTTGATAAAGCCTGTCCGCGTAAAAGCGTTAGCTTGAATTGTTAGTTATAGCCATAAAGATACAGTTGACTGGTAGCCAATTAGAAGCCTAGAACACATAGCAGAAATGTGATAAAAGAAAAATGTTCAGTTTACTGGCACAACTCACTGAAGTATCTGCAGAGGTTTGATGATCATCACAACCACTGAACGAAACAACCTCCCCACCAGCGGTTCCTTTCCACAAACCAGACCTAGGACGGTGGTCCTCCCACATATACCTTCCATCTCTACAGCAACAATTTATTTTTACATAAATAAAATAGAACAAAAAACGCAACATCAATTGTAAGGACTAAACAACGTTATCACTGGATGTCGCTTCCCTTTATTAGCTAATAAGAAATAGGTATTTTCAAGTTAAATGCACTACACATATGGGCTAAAAATTAACCTGCCCATTCTGCAGAGGAATGGTAAATCTAGTACTGTGCCACTATGGCAAGCATCTATTATTGCATGAAGCTTCACACCGCGAATAAGTGGTCTGACAATTGCTGCGTTGATTTCATCATCCACTATCATTCCCTGAGTTTCAAAGTCCAGGGGGCAAAGGGTTTCATCATAACCATCAACCTCATCTCCATTGTAGTTCCTTTGTCGTGAACCATGACCTGAATAGTGAAACAAAAGCGAATCTCCTGGTTGACAGCCTTGAACGAGCCAATACATAGCCATCCTCAAGTTGTGCTTAGTTGGAAGTCTTAACGGATCAGTTTCTTCCTCTACAAAACAACTTCCAAATCAATTCCATGAATTTTCAAAGGGTAAATGCAATCTAACAATTCAGTTATGAGAAACCCTATTCATTTACTAGATTACTAGACAAGTTTAAGGAACAAAGGCTTGAACTAGAGTACGCAGCACCAGTCTAGACCTACAAAACATGCACTTCTCAACAACATATGTTTATATCCACTATATCCAGAACCAAATTACCGTCTTTACCAGTGACTTGACTCTAAGCAATAGTTCCTTTTGAATAACTTTTTGGAGTTCATTATACCATAATAGTATCCTTAGAATTAGTCAATTTGATATCAATACCAAACTAGAGTCAAACTAAGATCAACAATAATAAAAAACAAACAATAAAAAGTTTAGAAAGATGATGAAATTATACCAGTGAGCATAAGAATCGAAGCTTCAGGAAATTTGAATCGGTTAATAAGAAGGTAACGCATGCACTTAGCATCATTAATACAACCTTTAAGTTCATGTCTGGAATATCTATAAGAAATACCACAAATCACAGCTTTTTTACGACCATGAGGATTAGGAGGCGGACCAGGTGGAGCATGATTATAGGGTGATGGAGGTGGTGGATATTGATTATGTGAGACAGAAGTAGGAGGTTGAGGTGGAACAGCTCTTGGATCTAAAATTTGAGTTATTCCTTGACATAAAGCACATCTTAATGCATTTGCACCTGGTGGAATCTGAAGTGGTGTTCGACAAGTGCTGCAGTTTATTAACATCATATTATTACCATACATTTTTATTTTGTTTTTTCTCTTGAGAAATATATGGAAGAATTCTATGATTTTGGATGAAAAGGGAGAATTTGAAGTCTTGGGTTGTTTCTTAGATTAGGCTGCTATGAAGTTTGGTGGTGATTGATGAATTGTTTGGATTACAAGGAAAAATAAGGGGGTATTGATGAGATAATTGAGGTAGTTGGAGATGGCGGAGTTGTTGAATTTCAGCGGAGAAACAATTCTGCTACTTGTTTGTTTCTTTTTTGTGTAACACGCTTTTAACGAATCCTTCGATTCTCAAAGTTCAAAGTTTGTATTCTTAATCACAACCTTTCTCTTTGTTAAGGAACCGGTCATTTTTGGGTTTGGGCCCAACAGTGATGCCCCGCGACCTTCCTGCTAAGTGCTAGCTGCTAAGGGGGACTTTTCAGTTTTCACTTTGGAGCCATCATAGATCCTCATCTTTTTCCTCGGGTAATACCTAATCAAGTCTAGTCGGAATCTGATTTTAGCAGACTACAAATGAAGAAGTAGTTTTGGAAATTAAAAAATGGTCATGTTAACTTGTATACTGATATATACAATACAAGTTAATAGGGGTAGTATTGACTTTTATTTACCCGGGAAAAAAAATCAATTACTGAAATCGTGTTAATTTAATTTTCTAAATTAGTGGGATTTCTGTTCCACTAATACCCTTATGCCGTTTGATGAAAATAAGATAAGTTCACAATCACAACATCCTCTCTGCTTTATCTCTCTACAACTTCCGTTTTTATCTTCTTCTCTTTCTATTATCTGCTTCTCAATCTTTTTTTATAATTGGGCCGACCGACCGGAGGGCTCGTAGGGAGGGAGTTCCTTTTATGGCCACTTTTTTGTCAAATGAAACCTAACGAAATTGTTCAATTTCACAAAAAAGATTTTGATTTTTTCCGTCCGGAATTTTTTTTTGTTATTTTTTTTGTTACTTTTTCATTGGACGGAAGTATCCCTCAATGTGCAAATGAAAGACCACTATATCCCTCAATATGCAAATGAAAGACCACTATATCCCTTATCATGTGGTTTTCAAATTATAACTACTTCGGAATTGTTCAATTTCAGCACCACCCTAACGAGCTTCACCAATAAAACCACCGCCACTATCAAATACATACACAATTTGCTATCACAATTCACCATCAACATCACCATCACCGACACCACCACCACCTTCGCTACTGGTACCACCGCCACACAACAGCACCACCATCACCATCACCCCAAGCACAACACCAACTCCACCTCTCCGCACCACTACCACCAACACCAACAACACCGCAACCACAACGCCGCCACCACCGTCACAGTATCCACCGCCATAATCGTCGCCGCCGCCAGCACCTCCAGAAATAATAGGAGCTTCGCCACCATCTCGAACCACACATCTCATCTTCACCTACCACCAGCGTCACCGTCATCACCACTGCCGCCATCACTACCAATGCCGTCTCAATAACCAGCGCCACCAAACCAGACACAGAAATTTTCTCAATTTCATCAAACTGGAAAAATCAGAACTCTAATTGAGCAAAATAAAACCAGTTATACCAATTTTCTAAGAAACAAAAGATTTATTACATAGCTAGTCAAGTTACAGGGTATTAGATTCCTAAAAGAGCATCGATTGATCAATCAAAAAAAAAAAGGTGTTCTTCAGCTATTCGGGTAGAGAAGACGGACAACATATCGGGTAAAACCGAAACCCGAAAAATAAATCATACCTGATCCATTTGCAATTGAACGACAGAGAAAATAAATAGCAGCTACTCATATGGAAATTACTTCCTTCAATTCAACAAAGTTCTCAATTCTATTATGATTTTTTTTTTTTTTTTTTTTGCTCATCCAATTATGATTTTCTTACTCCTGCTTAATGTCTGAAACTACAGTAACTACTCTATAGACGGTAATTTATACTTAAACTTTTTTAAGTTTCCAACCCTTTCCATTATCAATCTTCAGTGAGGTTTTTAAATAGTGATAGTAAAATCATGATAAAAGAAGACGTTTGGGAAAGAAATAATAAAGTAGATGGAAAAAAAAATGGTGGGTATTTCAAAGGAGGCATAATTTTAGTTAGTTTAGAAATTCCATTAATGGAGGCTTCATAGAGATGAGAATGAGATCGGAGAGATGAGTTTCATCAGAGTGAATAGAAAAAAACGAAAACAAATGAGAAGACCAAAAGAGGCGAAAACAACAATGTCTTTGCACGTGAGAAGAGACAGACACGTTTCTTATTTAGGGAATGCTTGGGAGGGGTTACTCATGGGTTTGGATTCAAACACGTGTGTACCTGCAATACTAATCCACAACTATTGGTCAAATAATCGGCTACTCTCTGATTTTTTTTTCTTTTGTGGTACCAGAAAAGCAACCCATATATAATTAATTGGGTAGTGCTGCTGCTAAATGTTGCAAGTCTGGACGTTGCATTTTTTAGAAGCGTTTCTCCCGTTGGACATAATTTTCGAAATTTGGACGCATAATCATCATGTAAACCATTGCAAAGAATGTTTATGTATCCATGCTTTAGTTTATGCATCAACTAATTTTTCGCTGCGACTAATAAAACGATTTTAGGAAAAATGATACTTTTACTTTAGATACAATTTTCTTTTACAATCTAATTGCGACGGTGTTTTTTTTTTTTTTTCGGTCATCCCTCCCTACCGTGGCAGCGGTACTCTAGTCTAAAATCCCTAATCTTACAGTGCCAAAAGAATTAATTATTTTTTCAAAAGTTCAGTTTAATTTGGATTTTTGTTGACGATTTTCCTACGAGAATCGAATTGTATAATCACCAAAATCAGCCTCCAATAAAATTCTTATCCAACACAAGCACAGATCTGAAGCTGTGAAAGTTGTTGTAGGATTTTGTATTAAGCAAATTCATCTTTGGTTAGTTAGATTAGATGTAGATCGTGCTTCAAAACAGAAGAGTGTAGATCAATCTCTATCCATTACCGGCAAACCATGAGAGATGGTTGTCTTCGATGGGTAACAGGGTTGAGAATAACATGGCAAGTTTAGGTAAGATATGGGGTACGGATTAAAACACAGTTTGAGTTCAAGAAGAAGGTTGATTTGATGAATTCAAATGGGAGAGGAATCAACGGAGAAAGACCTGAGTTTGCTATAATTGATTTGGTATCGAGAGATTACAACTTGGATTTGGCAGCATCAATGACCTCGGATATTCGATCGAACAATGCTGATTGCACTAGATTTGGCGATTAATCAAGTACGGTAGGATTTGATTTAAATGGAAAGAATAATACTACTGCATTAACTCATTAATAATAAATCAACTAATAGCTAAAATAGTGGAGTCCAAGTCATAATTATCATTTTCTCTCTACTCTCTCACTCATTCTTCTTCAATAAAACCATCGAAAACAACTATTCTCTGCTCAGATCTAGTCCATTTTTGGACTAGGTATGAGCAGATTTCTTCATTTTTCCTTGCTTTCTAGGTTAGTTTGGTTTTTATTATGTTTTCTACTTATCTACACCATTTTTGTGGTTTTATCTACTCTTTCGAGGTTTATCTTCGCTTTCATGGCGATTCTTGGTTTTTGGGTTGGGTTTTTAGATCGATAGTGATGCTCTCCAAGCTCTCCAACGACGAAATCTTCATCTTGATTATCTTCGACGACGGAATCTTCATCATCAACTTATCCGGCGACGGAATCTCCATAGATGGTCTTTTTGACGACGGAAGCTTCATCACTAGCTATAAGAGATTTGAGCAAATCACTCCTATTTTGGGAGCATTTCTTTCTATCGAAGAAAAACAAACTAAATGGTTGGAATTTAATTCCGAGAAAAACCATCCTTCTTCCGATTTAATCGGATCTTATTCATACTTGTATTTGACTTACTTCGGTAATCCTTCTCTTTCTCTTGTCGGATTTCTCGGTATTTTACTCTTACGGTATGTTCTTGTTACTTTGTATTATCTTATCTTCGATCTTAAACTCATTGTAACCTTGAAATCTCATTAATGAAAAGGTTCCTTGTTTATCAAAAAAAAAAAAAAAGTCATAATTATCAAGTTAGTTAATAAACCTCTGGGCTAATTACGGAAATTGTTTTGGTATTTATTACAGTGGGTTGTTACCGATAATTTTCTCTAAATTTGAGTATATAACGAAAAAATAAAGGTAATTAATTGATTCTTTATTCTTCCTTAACGTCTGCCCCGATATACAAGTTAACATTTTCCATTAAAAAATGACAACAGACTTGACATACCAACTTTCGTAGGTTTCAATTAATATCATCATTTAGTTCACAAAAAAAAAATGCTTAAAAAGTGTATCAGTTATACTATTAGATAACACATTGATTATTTATTTTCTTCCAATGCACGAAAAATACATAAAAAGTTCCCAGTTTAGCATTGGTCCAAGGGCATAGTTCAGTGGTATCCCATCAACTCCCATGAGGAGGAAGTTAAGGATTCGATCCCCACCGTAGAGGTTTGTATTTAAATTAGTTGCACAAAGTTAGTTGTATAGGTTGGGCTAGTCCAACTGGCTGGATTTTAGTAGAGATCTGGGTCCGGCTTTAGACTATTAAAAAAAGATAGCATACTGTTATAGGGCCTACGGTCCAGGGGTGTGCGGCGCAACTAGAAGCCTAAGGGTTTCTCTTTACATGTATATAAAAGATACTTTACCTATGTAATATAGGCTAATCAATAGAAATCCTTGTCTTCCCTTGCTCTTTACTTTCCCCTATATTTTCACTGCAAAAGGTTATCATGCACGGTGCTATACCGCAGAGCGAGATTGGTTGATTTTTTTTCTTTTTTTTCCTTCTTTTCTACATGGATGATAAACACAAAATGTTCAACAACAAAAAATAGTGTTCAGATTTACATCGCCGCAGTTACATAATCATGTCAAGCTAAGTGTTTCTCTTCCTTTTGATTGTGGCATATTTGATTAATTAATTTGGATGATTTGATTTGATTATAATATAATATATGGGTTTGAAGGAAATCTGCTGATTTGATTAATGGGGGAAAGGAAATCTGTTTGAGTTGTACAAAAGAAATCTAAACGGGTGAAAGATGGAATGGGTGAAAGATGAAACGGGCAAAGGAAATATGAAAAGCTTCTGTACGCAGAAGCAAAAAGTAAATCCTAAGGTAAGGAAAATCGGAAATCTCTGGTCCGGTTCAGCCCAACCCGGTTTGGTTTAACCCAGTCCCCAACCAACCCGATCTGGTTCAGTCCAACCCGGTTCGCTCCAGTCCATCCTGGTCAGTCCCGTTCCGACTCAGTTTTAGTTTGTGGCCTGTTCTGTTACTTTTTTTTTTGGGGGGTGCACGATAGAAGCTGTCCCGGTTTTGTATATATACATATACAGTAGGAACCAATGTATGAGCTATGTAACTAAAACTAATGTGGGTTTTTACATTAAATACCTGATGGGCTTATTTTATTTTTTAGAACATGCCTAAATCTGTTTTTTTTCCTAAGATAAGTCCATATAGGGGTGTGCAACGGTTGGACGGTTGCGGATTAGGGGTCACCCGCAACCAAACCGTAAAAGTTGCGGTTTTGGAAAATCAAACCGTGTCCGGTCCAATCACCCGCGGTTTTTTCATCCGCGGATCAGCGGATGATACGGTCCGGTTGCGGATCAACCGCGGATTTACTCAGGAAAAAAAAAAGTAAAAAAAAAAAAAAAAACTAAGTTAAGAAAGATAGACAAAGAATGCAGTGTTAATTCATTGACAACTTGGCATGTTATTCTTAGCTGTTTGATAATGAAAATTATATGGGTCTTGAAATGATTTAATTTATGTTTTATGTTCTGATCTCTTAATGTTTGGGCCATGTCATGTGACTAGAATTTTTTGTTGGCTTCAGGCTTTCAGGTATTTACATTGTGCTAACATGCTTTAGAATTAGAATCATGGTTTATATATAAAACCCAAAATTGTGGCTACACAAGCCCACAGAACTAGATAGGGAAGTTAAGGCCTTTACTACCCTACGGTGCGGTTAAAACCGCGGTTCTACGAATCCAACCGCAACCAAACCGCTAAACCTTACGGATTTGAAAACTCAACCGTGTTCGGTCCGTAGCCTCTTGCGGATTGGTTTTCACCCACAATTTTGCGGACGGTTGCGGGTGAAAACCGCGGTTCCAGTTTTTTTGCACACCCCTAAGTCCATATCATAAAATGGTCAATTTAAATTATGATTGGAACGACCCATTGAAAATCGGGCTGAGTCACGCTCTGCAAATCGGGCGATTGACTCGGAGATTATTTTCTCTTCCAGATTTCATTTTCCGAGCGTTTTCACCATTAATTCAGGTGAATTTCTGTCTTAAATCTTTATTCTATCTCAATTAAATGATCGGTGGTGTTGTATCAATTTTTTCTAGTATACGTTCCTGAATCAAAATCTAGTAAATCAACAAAAATCATGATGGATTTGGGTTTTTCTTCTCCTAGTGAACCTGGACCTATCAAATACCCATCAATCAATTTACCAGATGATATTTTTGAAGAAGGTTTAAATCCATGAAAATTTTCACTAATCGGAAGGTTAGATTTACAGAAAATCAAGTTTACTGGTGCAGCTTTAATCTTAAGACAACAATGGAAATTAGTGGGAGATTGTAAGCTTATTCCTCTAGGTAAAGGTTTATTTACCATCAAGTTAGATAATGAGATTTAATTACATTAAAGAAGGATCATGGGAAGTAACCAATCAAATTCTGAGAGTTCGAAACTGGATTTCAAATTTTCGTCTTGAAAATCAAAGAACATCTAAAACGGTTTGGGTACGCTTTACAGGTTTAGGTTTGGAGTTTTGGAAGCAGAAAATTTTGTTTGAAATATGTAATGAAATTGGTTCTCCAATTAAAGTAGATGAAGCCACTTTGAAATGTGAATATGGGTATTATGCAAATCTTTTGGTTGAGGTGGATTTTGCTCAACCAATTCCAGCAAAAATTTGGATTAATACTAAGTTAGGAGGTTTTTTTCAAAATATTGTGATTCCAGATTGTCCTAAGTTCTGCAATGCTTGCAAAATTGTGGGGCATTTGATTACTGAGTGTAGAGTGAAAAAAGCAGAAAATATGAGGAAGGAAGATGGAGATGCTAGAATTGAAGTAGCTGCTGGTAGTTCAATTCATCAACAAAATACAAAGCACAAATCAGCTAAGGGAGGTAAAAATCACCATCAAGTTCTATTTGATAATTGTGATAGAAGTGAAGTTGACAATTCTGTAGTGAATATTGTTGAAATGATTCCACAAGTGACTAATAGTGTAGAAATTAAACAAGTTAGCAGATATAGTCCCATTGAATATAAAGAAGGTGAAGTTGAAAATATTTCTGAGAATGAGTTTGATGCTGAATTAGATCCTGCTAAACTAATGCAAATAGTTGCAGAAAACTCAATATCTCCAAGTGAAGTTAAGTTTATAGATGGAAAATCTGGTAAAAATACAAATGAGGATTCTGTTATAGCTGCAGAAAACTCAATTCCTCAAAGTGAAATTAAATTTATTGATGGAAAATCTGGGAAAATTACAAATGAGTTGATTCTAGTAACTTCATGGGTTAAAACAGTGGAAAAATGAATGATTAATGTTTCAGCTCATGAAGGCGGTACTTCTAAAGGAATGCAAACTTCTCCAAAGGTTAGTAAACCAATAAATGCTTCTACTAAATAACTTTAGAAAACAACAAGGGAAAGGAGGTACCCAACACCTCCAACCCAAACCATGAAAATATTGTATTGGAACATTAGGGGCCTGAGAAGGAGGAGGGCCCAAGATAAGTTATGGTCTTATGTGAAAAATATTCATCCTTCCTTCTGGATTGCAGAACCTAAATTTTTTTGTAACTCTGACTTTTGCAATAAATTAAACCTGCCTGGTATGCAGAAAATGGTGATTCATAATCCAGTTCTTGATAAAAAAAAGTAATATATGGTTATTAAGGAATTCATCCATATCTACTCCTTATGTTATTTCAATGTCTAGTCAGATGATCACAGTGAATGTTGGTGGTGTTTTAGTATCTGGAGTACACGCACATGTGGATGTTAATCAAAGAATATTTTTATGGTTAGAGATGGAGATGGTAAGTGACCTTCAATTACCTTGGATAATTTTAGGTGATTTTAATGTATTCACATCAATAGAAGAAAAAATTGGGGGGAGAAAGCCAAAGAGAAGATCTATGCTCGAGTTTAATAATTGCTTAGATAAATTTGAATTAATTCAGACTCCAAACAATGGTTTACAATTCTCATGGTCTAATTGTCAACAGGGAGGTAACATAATTCTTTGTAATCTAGATAGAGTGCTTTATAATTTGAAGTTTCTGCAAAAGTTTAGTGACTGGGGTTATAAAGTTGGCCTTCGCATAGCTTGTGATCATTCTCCTTTGTTTGGAGGTTGTGTGAATATTCCAAAACCTCATAACGCTCCCTTAAGATTTCAAAAAATGTGGCTCTCTCATCCAGATTTCATGAAAGCAGTAGAAGCAAATTGTAAAGAAGACTTATCTTGTGACCCTGCTTATATTTGGTTGCAAAAGATTAAGAGACTGAAAAAATTCTTGAAGTGGTGGAACTGGCATGTTATTGGTGATGTAACAGTTAAAATCAAAGAAGCTGAACAAAAAGTAAAGGAAGCAATGATTACTTCAGATGCTAATCCAGAGAATGAAGATGCTTTGAATAATTTAGTGGAAGCTCAGAATGTTTATAATAATAGAGAAGTTCAATATAGTACATTACTGAGGCAAAAATCAAGGGTAAGATGGATCAAAGAAGGTTCTTCTAATTCTAATTTCTTCTATACTAATTTAAAAATCAGACATTCACAAAATCTTATTTTTGAACTAGAAGATGATAATGGGAATATAATTACTGATCATGCCAAAATTGTTGAGATGCTGATTAAACATTTTGAGGAGAAATTCCAATATAAAGAAGCTAGTATTATTAACTCACTGCTTGAAGTCATTCCAAATGTTGTCACTGTAGAAGATCAAACAAAATTGGATTTTATCCCTTAAGAAGAAGAAATTAAAGCAACCATATTTGATATAGATCGTGAGAGTGCACCTGGTCCAGATGGTTTCTCTGGGATGTTTTACAGAGCATGCTGGGAGGTGATAAAACAAGACTTAGTGGCTGCTATCCAATTCTGCCGGAGAAGAAGATTCATCCCCAAAGGACTTAACTCCAATTTTTTGACTCTTCTTCCTAAGGTACAAAGTGCAAATAAAAGCTAACCAGTTCACACCTATTAGACTAAGTAATGTATGTTTCAAATTTTTTACAAAGATTATCACTAACAGGATGAATTCATTGATGCCTAAACTGATTTCTCCTCAACAAGTTGGCTTCATTAAAGGAAGAAATATACATGAACAGGTTCTTCTAGCATATGAGCTTGTAAATGAGATGAGATCAAAATAAGAGGTGGTAATGTTGGTTTAAAATTGGATATCTCTCAGGCCTATGACACTGTCAATTGGGATTTCTTATTCTTGGTCATGTAGAAGTATGGTTTTTCTCAAGACTGGTGTGGGTGGTTAAAAACTTTATTTCAATCAGCAAGAATCTCTGTGATGCTAAATTATGGACCATGTGGCTTTTTTCCAGTGGGCAGGGGTTTGAAGCAAGGTGACCCACTTTCACTTATTATTTTTGTCTTAATAGAAGAAGTCTTAAGCAGGGGATTAACTAAGTTGATAGAACAACAGAAGATATAACCAATGGTTACAAGGAAAGGTATATCTCCCACTCATATACTATTTGCATATGATGTTTTTATATTCTGCAATGGAAGAAAAAAAGTTTTAGAACACTTAAACTAATTTCTAAATGATTACCAACAAAGTTCAGGCCAGTGTATCAATATAGCAAAAAGCAAATGTTTTGTTGATGGGACCAGTATTTCAAGGAAATCTATGATAGCTAATCTATTTCACATGGAACTTTCAACCTTCCCAGACAAGTATCTTGGAGTCATTCTAATGCCTGGAAGAGTAAAAGCATCCACTATCTGGTCAATGGTAGAAATGCTTCAAAGTCAGCTAGCTTCCTGAAAAGGTAAATTATTATCATTTCATGATAGGTTGGTATTAGTGAAATCTGTCTTATGTAGTATACCAATCTATAACATGTCTGTTTACAAATGGCCTTCTTCTGTTATCAAAATTTGTGAGAAGATAATTAGGAACTTTTTGTGGAATGGAGATGTTGAATGCATAAAATATTCTACTTTGGCTTGGAACAAAGTTTGCACACCTTATGAAGAAGGTGGGTTGGGCATAAAAAGACTAGAAGTGATTAATAAATCTCCCCTTATGAAGATGATGTGGAGGATTCTACATTCTCAAGAAGACTGGGAAATGTTTTTTGCTAGCAAATTTAAGGATAAGAATGGTCAATGGAGCTTAAAATGGAAATATTCATATGTATGGCCAGGACTTAAATGGGATTGGATAGCTATGAAAGATGATTTAAGATGGTGCATAGGTGATGGATCTAAAATCTCTGTTTGGTTTGATAATTGGATTGATGAAACTCCCTTAATTGAGAATATAGTACTGACTGATTTTGTGAAAGAACATCTCAATATGAAAGTTCAAGACTTATTGCAAGATGGTGTATGGATGATCCCTGAAGGATTAAGATCTATTTTGGAAAATAAAAACTTACCAGTAGTAAGTGGTGGGGATGATAAACTTTTCTGGATTGGGGATGTGAAAGGTGAACTCAATACTTCTTCTGCAGTAAATAGAATTAGAGAGAGAGAGAACCAAAATTGCACTGGCCTGATAAGATATGGTAATCATTTATACATCCTTCAATCTCTAGTAATGTATGGAAAGTAATTCAAGGGATATATGTGGATGATGTGAAAAGAATTCAGCAAGGTTTTGAAATGGTATCTAAATGTTGCATATGTAAATCAGATCAAGATTCAATGGCTCATCTTTTATGGTCTTGCAGTTTCAGTGTAAAAATATGGTCTTGGCTGGGGGGATATATTTGGTTTTTCTAATCCATTATCTTTTGAAGATATCTAGAACAGTGATAAACAGAAGAGCTCTATGATCAAAGAGATTTTGGCTAACTGCAGCTTGTTCTACAGTGAGAGAATTGTGGTTCCATAAAAACAGGTACCTATTTGATAACTTACCCCCCTGTGAAAACAAATTTAAATGCAGAATATGGAAACTAGTTCATGAAGGTGGCCTTAGAATGAAAGGAACCAGATGGGAAATGGATTATGATCTACAAATTATAGATTTCTTCAAACTAGGACCTAGATGCATTAAATACAAAGAAATCAGAGAATGCTATTGGATACCTCATAGTGAAGGTTTTATTCTATTTTGCTGTGATGAAGTCTCTTTGGGTAGTCCACGAAATGCTGGGTTTGGTGTTATAGCTAGAGATCATGTATGTCAGGTGGTGGGGACTTTTTCAGGAGGAATTGGTGTTGCTACTAACTATATTGCTGAGATCATGGCAGTAGTATGTGCAATTGAATGGGAAGTAACATTATAATGTAGCCATATCATAATCTGCTCACACTCCAAAACTGCTATAAGTGATTTTAAGAGTAATAAGGTGCCATGGTTCATTTTCAATAGATGGATTAAAGCTTGTAGTAGTTTGACTGAAATCCAGTATCATCAAAAATACTGGGAAATAAACTTCTCTGCAGGCAGACTAGCTAAAGAAGGAGCACATTTAAGAGCAGGGGGGAAGAATTACAGATATGGGAAGACCACAATCACTGAGCCATATTGAAATGCCTGGGGTAAAATACTATAGGTTCTGCAGATAGCCTACTGTATTTCGAGTCTCTATGTCCTTGAGTCTGTATTTTTCTTTTGTTACCTTTTCTTTTTAGCCTTTATTTTCCTAGCTTGATTGGGGTATACCCAGATTAATTGGTGTATACCAAATGAGACAAAATAAGGTCATTTTGAAGTAAAAGTTTTCACCCCTTATCCAAATATTTTCAAAATGGCAAAAATGCCCTTTTATAATTAACACTAAAAATCTGATTAGGCTAATTAATTGAGTTTAGATTAAAATTTTGAAAATGAAAATTCAGTAGGTTAAACCTTTAATCCGTCTTATGAGTTCGATTAAGATCAAGAAAATGGGTTTTCGAAAATGTTATAAGTCGGTAAGGTCGACGTTTGAATAAGGTGACGACTAAATTATGCCGGCATGGTATACGTTTGAATAAGATGCCGACCACTGTCAGCCTGCATGGTCCTTGGATGAAGAAAACGCCGACCATGTTTTGGACGAAAGGGTTTTTGAATGAATAATAAGCCGACTACCTTTGGCCATCAATCTAACGGTCGGCATGTAAATATTCACTACCATGCCTACTATAATATAGTCGGCATGCACATAATTTATTACACTGACGTCTTTCCTATAGCCGGCATGTTAAGGATTTATAACCATGCCGACCTGTACTTATACCAAATAGAAAACAGAATATGGGAAGATCTAATTCACTTCATTCATGCAATTTTGGTTACTACATTGATTGAAACATAAAAACGAATGCACTTAGCATGTGCATCAATCCTTTGAACCCCTAGGAGACCCTAGTGGACGAGTTATAGTCTCGTGAGGGTTTACATAGAGGTATACCCACAAAACCTATACAAAAACAACTAAAGCCATCAATCTTCCTCCTCCGAAGACGATACGGCATCCAAGTACTCCAGGTTATCCTCCGATATTCTTTATGCCAAGAAGTGATATCTTGCATCGAACGCGAATGCTTCCCCCTTTTCCTCCAAGTAGCGCGCTTTCACGACTTCATGCTACAAAAACACAAAAATAAACTTACATTTGTTAGTGGTGTTTCATTGAAAGATAAAACAACATGGGTTACGTAAAAAATAACCACAAAATTACTTACAAATTTTGCAATGGACAAGGTGAAGGGGCGAGTGTTAAAAATCCGAGGTTGGAGAGCCAAAAAAAGAAAGTATCGCATTTTCGATGACTAGGTGTCTTGCGTGGACTTGATGAACACTTCTTTCATTAGGATTTTAAAACTCGCCTCTAAATTTGTTGTGTACCCTAGCCCAAAAGGTTATGGAATCTTCCCTTTCGGAGGATTGACATCTAAGTCGATTTTCCGCGTACCATGCTTTGGTGATTGCCAAATCTTTATTTGAATCAAATGATGCCATTGTTGTTTGTATAGAGCTATTGGGTAAGTTAGATGGAATGTATGATGATATGAGCTTTGGAGAGTATATGGAACTATTTGTATGTTGTTTTGTAGAGAGAAGTAGTGTATTTATAGGATGGTGTCCAAATTTGTCCGTTATAGTGCCCAAGTACAAGTAAATCAATGAAATTGTACTTGCAAAAAATTTGAATTTTTAATAAGCCGGCGAGGTTTGTTTTCCCCAGTATGCTGACTCACTATGGCCAGGAGGGTTGGAATTTTGTTACCATGCCGACCTTATGATGATTTTAGGCTTTAGGAGAACATTTTCTTCTGTGTATCAGATGGCAAGGTATTTCGACATTTGTCTGCCGACTATGACAAGGTCGGCAAGGTATAAATTTTGTTACCATGCCGACCTTTTGACTTTTAGGAATCAGGAGTTCATGCAATTTTCTGTCAAACTATCGGAACGATATTTGTTCACTAGTGTGACGGTTATGATGTGGTTGGCAAGGAACATAATTTATAACCATGCCGGCCTTATGATGATTTTAGGCATCATGAGAAGGTATTTTCTGCAACCAAGGGCCGGCATGTTCGATAACATAATACACTGCCGGCCGTATAACAGCCGGCTTGGTAATGATTTGATTACCTTGCCG
The DNA here is from genome assembly GCA_023529315.1 of Papaver bracteatum. Classification (NCBI taxonomy): domain Eukaryota; kingdom Viridiplantae; phylum Streptophyta; class Magnoliopsida; order Ranunculales; family Papaveraceae; genus Papaver; species Papaver bracteatum. The sequence goes on along the minus strand of JAJJWX010004745.1, from coordinate 1,255,651 downwards.
ACCCTGGTATGCAAGCATTTTCTGTTATCAGGGCCGGTAGTCTGACACTTCAAAACCTTGTCGGCCCTGGTTCGGTCGGCAGTGTCACTAAAATACAACATGACGGCATAAGTATTGAAACTTTACGTAGCTAAACAAACCATTCATTCAACAACTAGAAATCCAACACTTGTTGTCCAAAATACGAAAACATGTCCCATAATCCTTAAAAAAACATTTGTCCAACCATTAACCTCAACATTTGTCCAACACAACATAAAGAAATGAACTAGAAATGCATTCATTCACCACCACGACCACGACCCCGTTTATGAACACCACCACGACCACTACGAGCCCTCTTTTTGTCAGCATTCATCTTGGCTTGTGCTTCCCTCATGGATTTTTCTTCCCTCTTTACTTCAGCCTCAGCTTGCTTGAACATTTCATGGGCATCCTCATTGTCAACATTGTTAACAAATTCAATGTGCTTTCCTTGCTCATCAATCGACAAAGGCTCTCCTCTTTATCTCGCGCAACACAACACCTTCACAAAGGTCTTCAAATGCTCCTTATATTTTCAATTAAACAACAAATAATTAATAGAATGATTCGATAATGTGATCTTAAAATAATAAGAACAACTCTAAAATACTTACAAAGAACTTAAGACTTATTGTTGGGTCTTTTTATGCCATCTTCCTCTTCCGAGCCAATTCTTCAGCAGTCATCTCCATAATTACAGTAGGACGAGCCCAACCCAAGTACCACGACATGTATCTCTCACTAGCTTCATGACCGGTGGTCATCTGGTCCAAAAGACTCACATCGATGTTACGACCACGTCTATCGTCCCAATGTTCTTGAGTTGGCACTGGATCGTAATAGATGTTAATAGTTTTTTGGAACGTGGTGCAGTCATCCCGGTTCACAATAAAGAATGGCTTATCTTCATCGAAATGAGGTTCTTCTTGCACGTAACCCAATTATCGCATTACCCGATGTGGATCGTACATTGAATATCCTTGGGTGCACAACAACAAGGGTCCATAGTATAATGCAACTTCATCTCTCCTTTGGATTAAACCTTGTTTCTAGCATCCCGATACGGATCAAATATCACCTCCTCCATAGTCAATTTTTCGATGGCCATTCGGATTTTGATAAGCTTTTGCGACATTTCCTTTTCCTGAGTACCCTTAAAACTGTACCTTTGTACTCTTGGATTATCAACAACAAAATTTGCATCCAGTTTGACGTAGGAGTTGGATTTTACCAAAGAAGGGAAGTGCTCATATATCCAAACCTATGCACCAAAAAAGTTTAGTAAGAATCTTATCTTACGAGAATTTGGAAAATATAAATGATTTAGACAATACAATAACCTGGAAGAGACATATATTTCCGTTAACTTGCGAAGTGAGTTCCCTTGAAGCCTTTGTAAACTCATTGTTCAGGAAGGAGACCACTGCAGTACCCCAAAAATACTCACGCATCTTATCTAAGGGATCCAATAATTGTAAATAACTGGCGTCGACCAAGCTTCCGGAACTGTCGGGGAAGATACATCTGCCCAAGATGTATAGAAAATAACCTGACACGGTAGCATTGATTCGCACCGGGTTCACCCTTCCTTCCTTATCAAATATTTTCTTGGTGTCACATAATGTGTCCCTCAACTTATTCAGATTAAACTTCTTGGTTAGACGACCATCCTTCATCACAAGCATAGACTCCTCTGAACCTGATTCCAACCGAACAATTTCTGACACGATTTAAAAATATCAGCGAAAGAAAACTTATTATCGAGTCCGTCACAGACTGCTTTTCCCTCAACCTCGAGGCCTAGAATTTGATGAGCATCATCAGGAGTTATGGCAATCCCACCAAATAGGAATAACATTGTATCTGTCTTTCCGTAGAACCTCTCACAGAATGCAGATACGGTGACTCTATCATGCTAAATATTGGAACTCTCCACCGCAGGCCACAACCCGGAGTTCTTCAAAATCACTTTCACCTCCTCAAATTCATCCTCAAGATCCTAAGTCTTAGTCACTGAACATGAAGCTTGGCGCCTCATGAGACGGACGGCATGTTTGTGATCCTAAATACAAAAAAAAATGAAAATAAATACAAACACTTGACGTAAATTTAAGATAGTTACACACTTAAGTAAAAAAACAAAGACGGATTGAGATTACTTAAGATAGTATTATGGATCATACATGTCCATGAGTCTTTGTATCCAAAAAGAACATTGCCACCGTCTTTTGGTGTCCCCCTTGGGTTCTCATCTTTTTTCAGTGTAATCATCAATTGAGGGAGAGGCATGTGGGAATTAAATGGTTTAGTGATAACCCTCTTCTTCTTTCCGGTTTCAGTTGAAGTTGAAGCTTCGGCTTGTTGAACATTAGCTTGAGTTAGTTCTTCATCTCCATCTCCTTCTTCTTCTTTTTCCACTGCCTCTTCAACAATTTCATCTTCTATACCCTTACCTTTATCTCCATAACCATCATCATTACCTCCTCCAACATTAGGCATGTCTTTATCACCATCACCATCATCATTGTTTCCTCCTCCAGCAGCCGGAGTTCTTTCATCAACATCATCATTATCACCTCTTCTACCAGATGAAATTGATTGGTCTTCATCTGGAGTCTCGTCTGAATCACCGGGTTCTAATGGTAGTTCATAATCATCATTCGGTACACGTATCTTGAGCGTTCCCGGCACAACATATGCCCCTTGATGTGTTGAAGTCAAGAGTTTTTCACCAACACGTGGAGGTCGAGAAGGAGGACTAAGAGCTTTCAGAGATTTCTCCTTTGCTTTTTGCAACCTAAACAAGAATAATTAAGGAACAAAATTATAAGTCGGCATGGTCTACAAATATAACATTGCCGTCTACATAATAGTCAGATTGGTCGACAAAGAAATATATGCCGTCTAAACATAAGCCGGCAGGGTTTCATTCACATAACCTGCCGGCGTATAACAAATATAAACACATTACTTTACTGTATTTTTCAGAAAACCAGTCGGCAAGTTCCTTTACCCATACATTGCTGGATAACAAATATCCGGCATGGTTTTTTCCAAATACCATACCGGTTTTAAAATTCAAGGCATCAGGAGACACAAAACTTGAAATATAGCCGGCAAGTAAATTTTTTATAACCATCCCGGCCAAAAAAAAAAAAAACTGACGCCGGCAGGGTCTGAGGTTGAATAACTTGCCGGCCCTGGAAGTAACAGTTACAGGTATTTAACAGCCGGCAAGATCTTCAACCTAATATCTTACCGGCCAAACCCTAACTATGAAAAACCAGCAGGGTCGATAACAAAATACCTTGCCAGCGGAAATAACTGAAAATTAGATAATCAATTTTCTGACCTAATTTGACATGCAAACATGAAATTGAAGTACTTGAGTGAGTTTAAGTAGGCCCTTACATTCTTAATCACACCATTTTTTCGTTTTGAGCGGGTTCAATTTCTTCTTCAACAACCGTTTTTTTTCTTCACTTTATGTTGAACTATATTTACAATTCCAGGGTTGTATTGATTGGGTTTTCAATTAGCATATTTCATACGAGTTCCCTTACGTCGTGGTGGATCCATTAATGAAGATTAATCAGAGTTTTCGAATCGACGATGTCAATGAATTAATCGACGAGTTTTGATGGTGGTGGGGGTGATGGAGCCGATATGGTTGTGGAGGAGAAGAAGAAGAAGAGAAGAAGAAAATAAAATGAAAAGATTAAAACTGATTTAGGGTAATAGGTTTTTAAAGGGTGAGGGTAGTTTTATAACTTACCCATTAGGAGTCCCCCTAAAACCCATAAAAAGAGTCCCTTTAAAATTGGGTATACCCCAATCAAGCCAGGTTTCTTTTATGCTTTTATTTTTGTAAAGTACATTCTTTTCTTTTATGAAAATATAAAAAATCGTGTGATTGAGCAAAAAAAATAAAATAAAATAATGATTGCTGATCTAGATCATTAAACATTTTGGTCTTAATGTTATTTTGTTCTCTTGAGTATGATATTGGCATAGTTGAATGATCTCTTTTGTACCAACTCGATTCCAATGTATTTACTTGGGGTTTAGAAGTACATGAGCACCATTATTGCGTACATGATATTTTCTCCCCAAATTTGAATGTTTCTTGGGATGTAATCCACTTGCTCGACTATTAAAGAGTCGGTAGTTTTAAAAGATACGTTGCAAATAAAATCACATATATTCCAATTTTTGTAGAAGAACTTACTAAAGGTGATATGAGTCAGAAAATGTCCATTTCTCTACTTCATCCATGATACTGACGAAATAGTATATGTTGAAGTATGACAACAAGAGAACCATCTCTAGTAATCTATTCAACCTCAAGTAAATAGTTGACATGTGTAGTGAGATTCTCTTGGCCTTTTGAGATAAAGAAATTTCTCAAATTAAGCTAAATGTAGCAAAATTGAAAATGGAAAGAACCCCGAAGTAATGAGGTTTAGACGTACCGACTCATATAAAACATGTGGAAAGGAACATAAAGATGTATTTATTCCCCAGCAGTAATGACACCAAAGTACAAGTATCAATTTAACATGGAATGAAGCTAAGATGTAATTCTAGCTCTCACCAAAGAGTTGGGAATTAATCATCTTACCGGTATTGGTACAAGCAATGCAGAGCGGGTACCATAGTAGCAACCAATTTCCAAAAGAAGACCATGCTTTAGACATCAACTTTAATGACAAGAAGAACTTTGACTGGCCAATTGACTATTTAATTGAACTAGATCATATGTCTGCCCTTATGGAATGAAAAGTACATCATTCCCACGAGACATAAATTTTCTACAACACTTGATATATATCTAGATGAAACGTATCATATATTACTCTAAAGTAATTGAGTTAAATCCAACTTTTGTTACGTAATAAGGCCACACCACTTATTAAATCTCTCAAGACTCAATGTCTAAGCTCTGTGTGTACTAATGGATAATCACATCTTGTTAAGTGTAAAGGATGTTCATGCGTGAACTATTACCTACTTTTTTTTTTGGAAACTTACAGTGAGAATGGATTTGATTATATCTATAAATTATTTATAATGTATGTGGAAGGAAGCATATTCTTAGAAAATTAATGTGTCAATCTGGTGAATTGTAGATCACTGGAACTTGAATTACTGAATCCATATTAACCCCAAAAATGAACTGATTGGGATTGATTCATAAAGACTTTGACATAACCATAAGTCACATTGGTTGTAACACGATGTTCCGTTTTGAAAGTACTAACACGAGCATCACTTCATTTGAGTGTATAAGACAATAAACTAATAAAATGTGAAGTTACGGCAACTATCACAATCAGTGATTTCTAAAGTTACTAGATTTGCACCGCCTCTCCCCATTATGCTTTAGAGTAAGAAAGCTTGTCACCCATCTTACAAAGTCTCTCTTTAGTAACACATGATTGAGACCATCCTATTTTACTTAGATGCAAATGGTAAATAACTCATTCTCCAAAGAAATAAAGTGTTGTTAGTTAACATATATCAGTGCAAAATATGGACCATTCAAGTGATTTATGGATCTGGTGGATGATTCGACGCACTGAATCAATTATTTCTTACAAAAACCGATGCATTTAATTTTTGTAAAACTTCTAGCACATTTTACACAATGCAAAGTGCAAAGGCTCACCACCCTTGTTAATTCTAGAAAATGTACATCAAAAGGACTTGATGAATATTGCATGTTTAATAAATCAATATAGAGCATCTTGTACCCAATGGTGTCTAATAAATAAGTTATGCCTACCAACCTACCTTTATTGCTTTGGGTATATGCAATATTACACGCATATTTACTTAATTCGTTTTAGAACCCAATATTAGTCCACCTTTTTCTGCGTACCAGTTGGTAACTGGATTTAAGCCTGATATTCGTGTTCTTACGTATTTTGGGTTGTACTATATATGTGCCACTACGACTCCACATCGTACTATGATGGGTCTTCAAAACTGTTAAGTAGTTATGTTGAAAATGAGTACCCAACAATTATCTGCATTTTAAAAAATTTGGCAGGAGATCTCTTACCTCTAGATTTGTGGATTATCACTTCAATGAGACATTCTTCCCGTCGTTAGGGGGAGATAATAAAAAGTATTTTCTAAGGGAACGACAGGAATTGTCGTGGTGTTTTCCCATTGTGTCTCATATTGATTCTTGTACTCCACAAAAGTAAATGTGAAGTGACAAAGGATAATCAATTTTTAGAATGTACACTGATGTTGCTAAAGTGATGAGATCACACATACCAGCTGCAAACCTACCTGCAAGGTTACTAATCCTTAATAAGGGATATATACCATATACTAAGGTGTTGCAACTACACTAAGTGGAAGTGTGGTTGAGGCCATGGATCTATAAAGTAAATTGAAGAGACCACTTGGTTCGATCAATCCTCACCTAGAAAGGAAGTAGGTGAGTAAGGCACAACTTATTTATATCATCAGAAATCATCTCATAAGATTGTAATTAAATATGTCCATGGATCAAACTGGAGGACGCTCCGAAGTTTAATGATTCTAGATAACAATGACATCCCAAGTGGATTATGAGAATGTGCACGAGTCAATGGAAATATCATGCGAGCATACTGATGATTAATTTTATATATACTTGTTTAAGAAAATAGATCAAGATGAGATCGAACCAAGCTCCTTGTTGCTTAATTAATGTCAACGAAGCGCATATTTGGCCTATACAATCCAGGTAGAACTTGGTTCTTTGGCAAATATACAGGTATTTGGTGTGGTAGTGCTAACCAACCAAGTGTAAAGCCTATTGGACATACAAGATTAATTTTCACAAAGCATAATGAAAAGAAAGCAGTCTTAAAGTATAAAGACTCGCCTTGTGGCGTGAGGTTTCTCACAAAGCCTTATAATTTTTCTCTTGTAATGAACGTTATAGCATTCCACTACTTAGTTAGCTTGGTAATTTTAAAATGACTTGAAATGCAGCATATGTATGTGGTTGTTACGTATCTCTGAAAGAATCAGAGATAGCAAATATTTACAAAAGTACTTGATAGACTTTTGTTTCCCAAATCAAGTGACTCTAAACCACAGAGTGCGTTTATAGTTAGATAGAACACTCACTTAGATCTAAGTGGCTATTTGATTTGGAGGGGATAGACAAGTAAGTTATTTTTCCTTGCATATTCACAAGAAAGTTCATGATTTGGAATTGTAGCTATCTATGTCGATGGTACAGACATGATGGGTACTCTTGATGTAATAAGAGACCTTAAAAACTATTTGAAATCCGAATTTGAGATGAAAAATCTGGGAAAACTCGACCGAATACTGAGCTTGTGGTATAGTATTCCACCAGTTTGCATATGTCTAAAGTTTTCAGGCAATTTAATAAAGACATGCATCCTGATAGCACTCCCATGATTAGTCGAGGTTCAAATGTAAGTAAGTGACCATTTTGTCTAAAGAAAGATGACGAAGTGTGTTGGGGATGAAATTCCCATATCTAAGTACAATATACGCATTGTTGTACTTAGTATAGTAATATACTTGATTAAATTTTACATCCTCAGGGAACTTGTTAGCTAGATATATCTCAGCGCCAACACAACGTCATTGGAATGGTACTGTGAATGTAATCATTCACTTAAAAGTAACCATTGACATGAGTTTGTTTTATCCCTGTAAAGACATAAAAATGAATACTAAAGGAACTACAATCCAAAGGTTGTTGATTATGAAGGAATAATAATCTCTTCTCCAACGAAAGTAATCAGGGGGAGATATGGTATACTATTTTCTAAGTCATTACCGATATTCAGTTTCGAAAAGTACATGACTAAAGGAACTGTCTGGAATAACTCTGAAAGTAATCAAGGGGAGATGCCGACATCAGGGGGAGGATACAAGGATATGATGTCGACATATTTTACTTCGAATTGAAGATGTATTGTACTCTTTTTTATTTTTGATCGAGAATAGTTTTTCCCAAAGGGTTTTGTTACTCGACAAGGTTTTTAGTGAGACAATACTAAAAACATCAAGTATATTGAACGTTGAAGACATAAAGATCATGTTTATATTATTGAAAATATCCGAATCAGAGAAATAAAACACGATATTCTCTTAAGCAATGTAACTTCCAAAATCAACAACATGGTCTTATAAACATTCAAGTCATCAAAGTAAAGTGTGATAAACTCTTTTTGACTGCATTAAACTAATAAAAAATGTCTGACATCAGGGGGAGCATCTAATGATATGTTAAACTATTTTCCTTCACCGAGGTTACTTTTTCCCATAGGGTTTTGTAACTCGGCAAGGTTTTTAATGAGACAACAATAAACACCAGGAATGTAATTTTCCAACTAATGCTATTGTCTTTTCCACGACGATTTTCTGCCTTAAGAGTTATGAAACAACTAGTCAACTTCAACGGAGCAAAGTGATCATCTGCAACAGATCACCTTTACTTGCATCTGTCACGTTGTACTCTTTTCCCTTCGTCAAGGTTTTATCCCACTGGGTTTTCCTTGTCAAGGTTTTAATGAGGCAATATATTTGAGTCCAATTATGTTCTAAGTTTGCTTAATATTTTACTTTTTTTCTTTAGTTCAGGTTTTGTCCCTCTGGGTTTTCCTGACGAAGTTTTAAAGAGGCAATTAACTTAGGCTCGTCGATCTTTGAAGATCGTATTGCATGTGATGAACTACATGTAAAGTACGAGACACCATGTGAAATACTACATGTGAAGAGTTTTACCAAGGTTTTATCCCACTGGATTTTTCCTTGTCAAAGTTTTAATGAGGCGATTTATTTCGGCACAAGTCATCAAGAAGAGGACGACATTTGAAGACCTACATTCGAAGCATTATATGTGAAAAACTACAAACAGAGTTCTATTGGACCACACAAGGGGGAGTGTTGTAGGGACTATGACCCATGGGTGTGCGACCCAACTGGAAGCCTAAGGGTTTCTCTTTACATATATATAAAGGATACTTTACCTATGTAATAGGCTAATCAATAGAAATCATTGTCTTCCCTGCCTCTTTACTTTCCCCTATATTTCCACTGCAAAACATACTAACTTCTTCTTATTTTCCCTTCTGATGCAAATAAAATAAAATAAATAAAATAATAATTGTTAGAGCATAGTTCAGTCAAACTCACAAGTTTTGGTATGTCAGCCTTGTTGTCAAATTTAGTTGATCAAAATTGTATCTTGATTTATAATCTACCAAGGTTAGCCTCAGAATAGAAATATATCATGGTAGATAAGTATCAGAATTCACCGTTATACCTTGAAGATTGAAGAATAACGGGGATATATACGAGAACTTCATCAATAAAGGTATGTAAAGACTGACTATCCTACTTACTCATACTTTCTACCATTCGATCCACCGAGACAATATCGTATGACTTTAATGATGAATATTGCAAAGAAAGAAATATCGAGTTTAACCTAGTGCTTGATAAATATCGAATTATAAAATCAAGCAATGTAGAACTTATAGCATAATATATTGAGAACAAATTATTGTTCAACATATTATAATTGTGCATAAAATTCATAGTAGTCATCAAGTTAGTTTTTTTTATGTTCACGTGATTTGGTCAGTACACGAACTTGGAACTTATAAATCATAAGACTTGATGAATTATGCTCTAATTAACTCGCTACACGAAATGTTTTGGTCAGTCCGCGTACTGGTTTATTTTGAGATGTTCCTGGTGTTGATGGTGGTTTTTGGTTTAGGGAGAAAACAGTAAAAGTCTGTCTACCTGACCCGACATCAAAAGTAGTAGACTTTGATATGTCTATATTCCGCAAGGAATTAAAAAATATATCAAAATATGATGAGTGCCTATGCCTCTCTCCATGTATGTGTACTAGGATATCACCCGTGCCATAACGGCCCGGGTTCAGTTAGCCGATAAAAATAGAGATGCGTGAGCTTTTTTTTCTAGCAAGTCGTGAGCTTATATTAAGAAGGATCATTAACAACAAAGTAACAAACTACCGTAATGAAAATACCGGAATATTGACTTTGAACATTTATTTTACTAATCCACAATGGGATCATCACATTATATTCCAAGTATATCGGAGTGAAATATTTCAAAGGTCTTAAATATCATGACACCTAAAATTTAAGACATTTTCTATCAAAGTGTCACCTCATATTCAATGGTCAAGGTCATAAAGAAAGATGACATGCCTAAGTGGGGTAAAGAAAAAAGTCTAGATCATGACCTTGGGTCTTAAGTGATTTTTTTTTACAATGACTCACAGAAAAAAGGTGTTAATAAGACCTCCACCTAGTAGTATCTTACATATTTGGGATCTTATTTTCATTTAAAACATGTAATTTTTCTTTTGTTCTGTTTCTTCTTACTCCTTGTAAGCTGAAACTTTTGTATATTCTTCTCTTCTCTGTTCTAATGAAATCTTTTTTTATCGAAAAAATAAAATAAGACCTCCACTTAGGATGACATCGTCCCCTTGCATTGGATACGCTCTTAGACCTCATTATAGCCAAACTAAAGACCTAGAATATCATTTGTTAATCATGTAGCAGTTACATTGCCCAATCATTATTAGCCCCTGTTATGTTTTAAAAAAAAATAATCAATTCTGGTTTCCTAATGATTTTATGGGTGAACGGAGGACGGGATTCTAGAATCTAGGCCCGTGATTGTAGATCTTTTCCAAAATGTAGACGACCATCGTAGGCCACGTTTAGGCATGACTTAAATAGTGTAACCTAGCAAACCATGTTTTAAATTTTTTACTGAACATCAGGGTTCAGTAATATACGACCATTATAAAACTATGCCTTCTCCCAAAAAATTCAGCAAGAAACCGACCATTATAAAACTATGCCTTCTCCTCTACCCGCACGTAATATCACTTATTATGTTCAGTAACCAATTTTAACAATTTTGATAAACTGATGCTTATAAAACACTCAAGACATTCCATCCATACCAACCAAAAGTATCCATGACTCAGCTAGATGAACATGCAAGCTTGTGCAGCGACCACTGGATATGATAGGACTCGTATGTAACTGTGTTGAGTAGCTTAGCTAATATGTAAAAAAAATACATACATCTCTTAAGTATTAGAGCATATAGATAAACATATACGTTTTTACATTGGCAAATAATGTACATTAGCAAATAATATATCGCTCCGACATGTGAATCAATCTTCGAATATGAAGTTACATAAATATTTAGTTAATTCTCAAAATATACAGTGTACATTTGCAAATAATCTATCACTCCAATATGTGAATCAACCATCGAATCTGAAGTTACATAATTAATATTTATTAAAAAAAGAAGCAATAGGTAATTAGTAAGTGGTCTGACCTCCAGGCATACTTTTTTTAGTGCATGCCTTATGGTGGGTGTGTAGGTGCAGAAAACCTACTCGCCACGTGTTCGCACGAGATTGAATGAAGAGACGAAGAAAATCTTCAGACGAGATATATTTTACTAATTCCCAGGGAAATTTCAGTGAAAGGTCAAATCGAATGTCAGATTTTCTTTAACGAATATCAGATTTACGAAGTCATATCTGAAGTTGACGAAGTAGTAATTGACGAAGTAGCGGTAACTTGAACATAACGATATCTCGCGAAGAAAGAAGTAGAAGACCCGAAGTGTTGATTGTTACGCAAGAAAAGGTATAATATGCGAGGTAGAAGACCCGAAGTGTGGATTGTTACGCAAGAAATAGGACAGCTATCCCCAATAATAACCGATCTTTAAGGAGAAAAGGAAGCAAAAACTTTATTGAAAATGGATCTGGCGAAGTAAAAAGGACAATCACGTGAAATGTGTGATGATCAGCGAGGTAAAATGAGATGTAATCCATTATGTATTTTTCCTATAAATAGAGGACTTAGCCCATTGTGTAAAGGGTTGGAACATTTTGAGAGAAAAAAGGGCTATTGTAAAGAGAGAAAACCTAGGGTTCTTGTGTGTGTTCTTGGAGACCTTGTAATTTCTTATTCTCTAACTAAGTGAAATAATATATGTTCTCATCTCGTCGTATGATTCTCCTTCCGTGTGATACAAATTAGTAAGTGGGTGTAACTATGGATTTTCTGTAGTTACATTTTGGCACTAAAAACAGGGATCTCATGTTGAGAGTTTACTCTCACTTGGAATAGATTGAGAGAGTTGTAATCATCTTCAAAGTTTTTCATCAGAAATCGTTTGGTGAGTTGTTCTTTCATAAAGATAGAAGTTAGAAACTTAGAAATTGTAGCGGTGTTGGGAGAAAAGAACAGATCTGAGATCTGTTTCCCTGAGAGTGAACAAGTTAGATCTGGTCATCTTAGAAGTAAACATGCTAGGTCTGGTCAAAAAAAAAAAAAAAAAGGTGTCGGAAAATCGGAGAATAAAAGCTAATATCGGAGGTTGTTTATGGCAAGAGTAACGGGAGGAGCACATCATATCATTTCATCTTGAAGGAGTTTGTGTCTAGCGGAGATAATAGGAGGAAGAATGGAGAGAGGTGAAACGTCAAACAGGGGAGAAATACGAGGTGTGGCTCAACAGGGAGATGCCGATCGTTACCGGGAAGGATTGATCCATACCGCTAACGCCGAAACGGAGACGGAAGAGGAGCCTGTACAAGGAAGTAGAGAGGAGAATATCAATGAAGAAAACATGACATTAGAACATATCAGGGAGGTACTACTTCTAGAAATAGAAAGAGAGAGAGAGAGCTCTGATAGAGCAAAGAACCATACTAATGAGGCAGAATGAGGTTCTGATGTAGCAAAATCATCAACTCAACGAAAAAAGAACTGTTTACGAACCACGAGGTGAAGCATCCGCGGGAGAAAATATACACCAAAGGGAATGAATAGTGGAGGAAGAACAAAGATCTGATAGAAGAGAACGAAGGAGGAGACTCCACAGAGAAAGCATCGAAGAAAGATGACTAAGGATAACACTGGAAGAAACTAGATGAGAGGATCAAAGGAGGCGATTCGAGGAAGAGAGAACCCGTGAGGAGGAAAGAATTCATTAACAAGAAATAGTTCGTGAGAAACGAGAACTGCGCGAGGAAGAAAGACTTCGTGAGGAGCAGAGACAACGAGAAGAAGAATGATTGGAGGAGGAATGAAGATATGAGGAAGAAGAGAGAAGAAGGCGGGAAGAAGAGCGAAGAGAAGAAGACGATGAGCGATATAGAAGAAGGAGGAGGCGAAGAAGAGATGAAGGAAGAAATGAAATCGATCAAGCCATTCTGGACGAACTGCAGGATATGAGGTCAATGATAAACAACTTGCGAAGAGGAATAAGAGTGCACCTAGCTGAAGAAATAGTGGAGGCAGGCAGATCTTCATTCTCTCGAGAAATATTGGAGGCGAGAATTCCCGGGAGATGCTCTTTACCAACTTTCGGAAGCATATTCGACGAAGCGGGGAGTGTAGTGCAGCATTTGAAGCAATATACTCTCTCCTTGATGCAGTGGGCGAAGTACGAGGATGTATTATGTAAATACTTTCCCGCCAGTCTGACTGGGGAAGTGTCTAAGTGGTTTGATGGGTTGACTGAGGGATCGATTTCATCACTCAAATACTTACAAATAATATTTCTAACAACTTACATAAGCAACAACTCGCTAAGGCCGGGGATAAAAACTCTGTTTAACTTAAGGAGAAAGCCAGGGGAAAGCTTGCGAGGTCTAATAACGAGATGGAGGACAATATGCAGTGAAATCGCATGGAAAGTAGATGAGAGGAACTTCATCCTAGCATTCTTGAATGCTTTGATTCCAACTGACCTTTTGCATAATCAAGTATTCAAAATCCGAAATAAAATAACAATAAATTAACTCCGAGAGTATCAGGAGGAGTATGTAGCGCTAGAAGAAAAACAGAGGGAAGCCAGCGAAGTAGTTCCGGTGCAACCTAAGGAAGTAAGTTCACGTCTCTTACCAAGGGTGGAGAGTGCAATAAACGATGTCCCAGTATACGAGGAAGCTGAACCGTTAACTACTATTCCCGCAAAATTGGTAGCAGTGTCCAGTGGAGATCAGGAGTGGATCGACCAACATCTGAGATATAATCATTCGAGGCAAAGGAATTATGATTTGCGAGATAACAACTCGAGGAATCAGCGAAGATACAATCCCGTCCAGCGAAGTTGGGAAAGGAGACCTCCATTCGAAGATGTAACAATGGCAGAATTCAACACATCAGTAGAAAGGATATGGGAAGCTATTGTTTTAACTAAAGAAATTCCGCCACCACCAAATTTCGGAGTGGAGCCATTACCAAGCGCAAGGAGCGGTGACTTTTGCAAATACCATCGTTTTCATGGGCATCGCACAAATAATTGCAGAAACATTCGACGAATGATACTTCGTCTAATCGAAAAGGGGAAGATCAAGCATTTTTTGGCAAACACATGACCATTACCACCAACGCCACCTCGTAAGAACGATCAAAATCAAACACAAGTGTACAGAATTGAAATTGATAGGGGAACTTAAAGGCCGAATTGTAACTCTATAATTCATTCTGCAAAGAATATCCAAGATTTCCACGATAACGTACTAAAAAGAGTCCACAAAAGAGATTTCGAAGGAAATGAAATATTTAGCATTGCGAAGAAGGAGCCATTGGAAGAGTGGAAAAAAAGAGCAGTCACTTTTTCAGCAGCAGATGCACCGGACGGAGGGGCTTTTCACACGGATCCATTGGTAATAACTTTAAATTTTGGAGAATATACGAAGTGGGAAGATGACTCAGCAAGGAAAAGGAAAATATGGGCGATAGGTAAAATCTTGGTGGACACGGGAAGTTCAGTGGATATTCTCTTTTATCATGCATTCAAAACCATGGTCTATAGAGATTCATACCTAGTGCCATCAACATACAATATCTATGGATTCAACGGGGTTGCATCGAAGCCAAGAGGCGAGTTGGTTGTAAAGATCTTCGCAGGAGAGTTGGAAACCGAGGTAATGGTATGTGTGGTGGATGTATAATCTCCTTATAATGCTCTGATTGGTCGACCATGGATACACGAGATAAAAGGAGTAGCATCAACCTACTATTAAGCCGTACGGTTCCCTATGCCAAGTGGGATTGGTGAAATAAAAGGATATCAAAAATATGCAAGAGACATCAATGAGAAAGATGTTCATAATTACGAAGGGAAGCTGAAGAGAAAGAAGGAGTAGAGAAAAAAGGCGCTGGAAGCAAAGAAAGAGGAAGAATTAATGATATACATGGTCAAAGCTACAGAGGGATAGGTTATACCGAGCGAAGATCCAGAGGACAAGGATAAACTTTTATTGCAATTAAAGGAACCATCACCACTCGGAGAGCCAGTCATGAACTTTGTTGCAGTAGAACCAACGAAGGAGATAAATTTAGGCACAAAAGAAGAGACAAAAATGGTGAAGATAGGAACAACAATGAAGATGGAAGAAGAAGAAAGGATGATAAAGCTGCTAAAATAATATCTTGATATCTTTGCATGGAACATGAATGAGATGCCGGGAATAGATCCGCAAATTGCATGTCACAGATTAGATCTTAACCCAGCAATCAAGCCGATAAGGCAGCGAATTCGAAAGATAGCTACTACTTACCACGACCAAATAGAGCATCTATAGAAGATGCTGGATTCGGGAATAGTAATACCAGCGAAGTACCATACATGTATTGAAAATATGGTAATAGTACCAAAAATACCAAAGGAATAAGAATATGTATAGACTTCAGCGATCTAAACACTGCTTCTCCTAAGGATAGTTTCCCATTACCCAACATACCTCAGATGGTGGTGTCAGCATTTGGGTACAAATGACTAACGTTGATGGATGGATACTGTGGTTACAATCAGATAGCTCTGCCGGAAGAATACCAGGAGCATACAGCCTTCTTCGCCCCATGGGGGTTAGACTGTTATACGAGAATTCCCTTTGGATTGAAAAATGCGGGGGCCACATACCAGCGGATGGTTAAAAAAATATTTGCAAAGTGGGTGCACACCAAGTTGGAAGTATACGTTGACGATATGTTAGTAAAGACTAAGGAGTCGGGTGATCATGTAGAGGATTTGAAAGAAATTTTGGAGCAAATGAGAACAAACAAAATGAAAATAAATCCTACGAAGTGTACATTCGGAGTAGAATCAGCGAAGTTCTTGGGGAACATTGTGTCCGAGAAAGGGACCGAAGTAGATCCAGCCAAGGTTCAAGCTATACTCTACATGCCTTCGCCAGCAACAGTGAAAGACGTACAAAAGATGAATGGTCAGTTAACGGCTTTGGGAAGATTCATTTCTAGGTCCTCGGATAAATGCAAACATTTCTTTGACATCTTGAAGAAGGGATCCAAGTTTACATGGACGCAAGAATGTGAGCAAGCACTGTAAAATATAAAGGAACACCTCATCAATTTGTCAATCTTATAAAAACCAGAACCAGATGAGGAATTACTGATCTGTCTCGCAACTACACCAAATGAAATAAGTTCAGTGCTACTTCGGACGGATAAAGGTATTGAAAAACCGATTTTCTATGTCAGTAAAACTCTCAATGCAGCGGAAAATAATTACCCAAAGATTGAAAAACTGATACTAGCATTAGTATACTCATCAGAAAAATTACGAACTTATTTCTAGACTCACAAGATTAAAGTTCTAACCAGAATCCCAATAGAGTCAAATTTGAAGAATGCAAAGAGAGTTGGGCGAGTTGAAAGTTGATGCGTGTCGTATGCGTCAAAAATAATTCACTTCCTCACTTTACTAATTATGAATATAGTATTCGATAAGAAAGAGTTCGTATCCACATAGAGGCGATTGTTGTTATGCAATTTTCAGATTCTTATGTAACCAAATAACCCAAGGTGTGTTTTTGTTTTTATCAAAGTAATAATACTAAATAAAGAAAAGTAAATAATTGGAATAATCAATAAGGAGGAGATATTGGTTAGGGGATAGTATCATTCACAAACATGTATTTTTTCATCTATGATTAGAATTGGTATTTAATCTCTCAATTATCAAAAGTCCTAGGATATCTTGATCGCAAGAGTATCCCGTTTATTTCCTGATTTTATCACAAACAACATTAAAAGATGCTATCGTGAAATCTCCTTAAAAAGCAACCTAAAGTGTAAAAGCACAATTAGATTTAACTCCCTAAGAGCAATAAGTTCTATGAAATAAGACTAATCGATGCAAACAAACGTGTAAAATCACTAATTCGTTTTAACAAAGGTTATGATTCATATGCGATTAAAAAGATGTATCACTACAAGTATTAACCACAAGATGCTACTAAAAATCATAGATAACAACTTTTACGTATTGAAAACCCTAATATAGCTATAGAGATGAAAACAAATCCAATTGATTCCGGACTCAACCAAACTAGCATTCAAATCATATGATAATAAAACAATGAATCATAAACGATAAAATTGAGACAAAACTAATTCATAGAATCAAATAACATGCTTGAAGAAATCAACTTTTATCCCATAACCAATTATTGTATTTAGCTACTCATATTCATGGAGTTCATCATCATAATATTCAAAGAAAATAGATGAAACATAAAAGAAAGCAAACCCTAGAAGTAGTTCTCTGTAAAAGCTCCAAGAATAGAATAAAACGTTGTCTCAAATTGTGTAGAAAACTTCCTTTTTATAGCCTTTTTCTCCTCCCAAAAATAGGTTTTGTCTTCAAAGTCCATTAGTTGGAAATCCACCCGGCCCACGAGAGAGAGAAATCCATGTAGAAACTCTGTCCAAACAACGCTTGCCAGAAAACTAGGTTTTTGGCCGGAAATTAACCGGAATCCGGCGCCGAAAAGTCACCGCCGTCCACCTGAAAATTCACCTCCGTCGATGGAATATTCCGTCAAGATTATGTTATATATAACGGTCAATATGGTCAACCGTTGGTCAAGAGAGTCTAAGGAAATCATTGAGTCAGAACCGAGTTAGTTGCTGAGTCAAAGCTAACTCGACTCACTGACTAAGTTGCCAGGACATAAGCCATTTGCACTGGCCAGAGTAGTTCACGGCCAAGATGGCCAAGCCTTCCCTGCTCGATTCCCAGCCATGAGGGCCCTGTGCCATCACAACACCACCTGCCATATTCCTCATCTTCTAGCCAACACAACCACTGGTAGCACAGAATCACCACACATCATCACTACCAATTACTAAAACCCATGAATCATTCAGTCAAGCTCAACCACCGAAACACTGCTACACAACTCATTAGTGTTCTCCTCTTTCAAACAACAGAAACAGCTGCTATTCTTTCACAATCGAGCATCAAAGTTACCTTGAGCATACACCCACCAACATCCTCCATTGAGCTTCCGAGTCATCTATTGTGAAAATGCTTCATAACCTCCTACCTGCAATTCCATCTCCAACAACAGCTTCACCATTCCATTTGAGCTGAAACCCTTGCTCTCATAATCACCATAAATCTCAGACATGCACTCCACCTGCTCAACCTAACATACATCTAGGCATTGTTGGCCTAACCATTTCCCTGTAATAACCCATTACCAACACACTTACTGCTCAAACATTTGCTGCTTCTATAACTTTAGTTGTATCCCAGAAACATGTACCATATCCAGCATCATCTCAACCTATGCCTCAGTTAAATATTCCATCACCTGCATCTTTGTCTCAAACCAAAACCACAACTTCCAACCATGCTCAGACTCTCCATTCCCTGCAACCATTAGCTTCAATTATTACCCTCACACACCTTGTACTCACTACCATCTCCAACTACAGCACAACAATGCATCTCAGTACCACCATTTCTTCCACCAACAAAATACACCCATTTAAAGCTTCACCCATCACTGAACTTGACCAGAAATCTGAGAGAAATCCATCACCAACAGCTGCTCACTGGTACACCTTCTTGATGTCAAATCATGAGAACCCATTTTATTTCCTTGCTCAATTTCTTCAAATCAGAACCCAGAATCAAATTGCCAAACAAACCCTAGCTCCCCTGATTTATTGCTCCTCTTTATCTTCATCTCATCCGTTTCTAGCAATTAAATTACCACCTCCAACACTGAATCTCCCCATCGATCTATTCTCTCAACTTATGAGTCCCTCAATTAACCTCAACAGCAGCCGCCATGGATCTCGATTTCAGGTGGAATTAGTGAAGAACTAATAATGAAAGTTGATTTTTCTGAATTTTAGGTCTTGTGTAGGAAAATTGATTCATATTGACACCCCACTCCTAAGAGCCACCCCAAACTGGGTGTATTTAACAGATGGTCATTCCTTGACCTTAGCTAGCTTGGATTTAACACTCCTCCGAATAGAGTCGCCCCTTTAACTTTAACTGGGCTCCAATTGAACGCTTCTCCGAGTTCTCTGCTAACAGCAACCGTCTCCTACTTCTCAAACCCACTTCATCTCTTCTATTTCTATTCATCACTAAGTTGTCATGCCTTTCAGACAGAAATCGCATCACCAAAGCCGACATACTTTTCAGACAGAGATGAAGAAATAAAAGCAAATAATGAGAAATAGTCTGCCTCCAACGCTTTTGCCATGTTTCCTCCTCTTTTGCTCCAAACGACTCCAAAGTACCTAAATACTCAAAAACGAAACATAAGATACATAATTTACAAGAAAACTAGCAGAGAAAGCATAAACAATAGATAAATAATACGGTGTTTTAGACACCTATCAGATTCCCCCACACTTAGACTTTGCTAATCCTCGAGCAAATCAAACAAAATAAAAATACAACAACTCCGTCTCGTCGAGGCTACGGTTACTTTAAGCATAAATAACAAGCCTTTAAACCCCTAGGTGTCCCTAGTGGACGACTTATTGTCTCGTGAAGGTTTACAAGAGGTCTGCCTACAAAACCTATATTTCCAACTCCGTCTATTTGTGACAAATCAATGAACGAATCCAAAATTATTACAGGAGGAGGTACCTTGCACAAATTCAATTCATTAGTAAATAAAGCTTTAATTAGATAGTCGAACAAGCCAAAATACTCGAAAACTAACAAACCACAATCACAATGAAAATATTAAGAAGATGGATATAGATGTAGATGTTGGCGAATGTTCACAAGTATTCAATGTTTCCCATATCTGTCTGAAGGTCACTGCTAAGATGAACCTATTCCTATTGGATTGAGCTACTTGGTTTGAATTCTACATCAACTCACTGGCATATACAGGGGAACCAGAAGTGACTTTATTCAACCAAATATAATACTTTCTTTTCTTTTTTCTTTTTCTCTTTTTCAAATTTTTTTTTCAAATTTTTTTTTAGACAACATGATTGGATCAAACTGGATCCAAGCGCATGATTCTTGTCAGCAAGTACATGATAGTTGCCTTGGATCCTGCATTCCACGCTTTTTTAGGCGACGGAGACAGGGACTACGTTTCACACATACTGCTATTCCCAAGTGTCATTTTATTCCGGTTTGGTCTAATTGGTCGGTCTCTTTTGTTTTTTTTTTTTTCCTTTTTTTTCCTTTTTTGTTTTTGTTTTTCTAGTAACTCAATCACTCTATTTCATCCTAGCAGTAATAACACGTCGATGTTTAGTGACCCACCAAAGCACTTAAAGAACAATAGATAAATATGGAAAAATAAAAAAAATAGAATGTGATATGGTGATATTCCGAGATATGGTAACAACTATCATGGTATTTATGATTTCTGAGCTATGTTTGTCCCGTTTAGTTAATTGGTTCCTCAACTCCTGCATTCAAAATGGTTCCATCCACTAATGGTGTCATCCTAAAGGCACAAGTTTCTAGATTTCGGAGTTCAAAAAGCACAAATTTTTTCTTGGTTTTTCTATTTTTCTGATTTTTTTTTTTTAAAATGCATAAAACATACTAAAACAAACTATACAAACATATAAATGCTCCCCCACACTTAAACTTTACATTGTCCTCAATGTAAAATTGAATCATCCAAAGAAAGTTCAAGGTGGGAAATTCCGCAAATGATATGCAAAAACAAAGAAAATAAAGATAAAAGCAAATGCATAAAAATAAAAAGATAAGGGTAAAGATACAAAACCGGTGGGTTGCCTCCCACTTAGCGCTTGGTTTAAAGTCGTCAGCCCGACATTCTCCTTGTTCACTAAGACTCCTCCAGCGAGAATGCATCCACAAAGTTCACACCTTCCACAACTTCGGAAGTAAAGTTCTCATAATATGGTTTCAACCGGTGTCCATTCACTTTAAACTCCTTTCCTGTAGCTATGCTACGAATCTCTACTGCACCATGAGAAATCACATTAGTAACAATAAAAGGTCCGATCCAACGTGACCTCAATTTACCCGGAAATAATTGCAAACGAGAATTAAACAAAAGCACTTTCTGCCCAACACAAAATTGTTTTCTAGAAATCATAGAATCATGAAATCCCTTAGTTTTCTCCTTGTAAATGCGCGAGCTTTCAAATGCATCATTGCGTAACTCTTCTAGCTCTTGGAGTTGCAACTTCCTTTGTTTTCCAGCACCATCTAACTCCAAATTGGATTGCTTAATAGCCCAAAACGCCTTATGTTCAATCTCAACGGGTAAGTGACAAGGCTTACCGTACACAAGCCTAAAGGGAGACATCCCAATAGGTGTTTTGTATGCGGTTCTATAAGCCCACAAAGCATCATTAAGTCGCATTCTCCAATCTTTCCTTGTTGGATTCACCGTCTTCTCTAGTATGGATTTCACCTCTCGGTTCGGCACCTCGGCTTGTCCATTGGTTTGGGGATGATAAGGTGTTGCAATCTTGTGTGACACATTGTACTTATTCAATAATCCTTGTAAGAACTTGTTTTTGAAGTGAGATCCCCCATCGCTAATTATGGCTCTTGGAATTCCAAACCTTGCAAAAATGTGAGCTTGCACAAAATCTGAAACCACTTTAGAATCATTAGTTGGGGTGGCCTTAGCTTCCACCCATTTCGAGACATAATCGACATCAAGTAAAATATAAAAATTCCCATGGGAGTTGACAAAAGGACCCATAAAATCAATACCCCATACATCAAAAACTTCAATAAATTGAATAAAAGTTTGTGGCATTTGATTTCGAGCACCTAGATTGCCTGTCCTTTGGCACCTATCACAAGTTGTGCAAAATATATGTGCATCCTTAAAAAAAGTTGGCCAATAAAAACCGCTTTCAAGTACCTTGTGAGATGTTCTTTTACTCCCAAAATGTCCTCCGCAAGCATAGGAGTGACAAAAAGACAAGATAGAGTTAAATTCAGAGTCGGGAACGCACCTACGTATGACTTGGTCGCTGCCATGTTTCCATAAGTATGGATCATCCCATATATATTGGTTTCCTAACCTTTTAAGTTTGTCCCTCTCAGCACGAGACAAGTTCTTTGGGATTTGTTTAGACACCAAATAATTAACAATATCCGCATACCATGGTTCCGCAAATGCAATTGAGAATAGTTGCTCATCCGGGAAACTTTCACGCAATGGGATAGCTTCCTTGTTTACATCAAGACGGCTCAAATGATTCGCAACGATGTTCTCAATTCCTTTCTTGTCTTTGATTTCAATATCAAACTCTTGCAAGAGTAAAATCCATCGTATGAGCCTCGGTTTCGCCTCTTTCTTTGTAAGCAAGTACCTAAGTGTTGCATGATCTGAAAAGACAACAACTTTTATACCAATTAGATAAGAGCGGAACTTTTCCAAAGCAAAAACAATAGCTAATAACTCTTTTTCAGTGGTAATGTAGTTTTGTTGGGCTTCATTTAACGTTCTAGAAGCATAATAAATAGCATAAGGTATCTTCCCCACACGCTGCCCAAGCACCGCACCAACCGCATAGTCACTTGCATCACACATGAGCTCAAAAGGCTTGCTCCAATCCGGTGGTTTAATGATAGGGGCTGAAATCAAATGTTCTTTCAAACGATTGAATGCCGCCACACACTTTTCGTCAAAGTTAAAAAACCACATCTTTTTGCAATAAGGTACAAAGTGGTGATGCTATCTTGGAAAAATCCTTGATAAATCTACGATAAAAACCTACATGACCAAGAAAATAGTGTATCTCCCTCACCGTAGTGGGAGGGGTTAGAGTACGAATAAGGTATATCTTAGATTTATCAACTTCCAAGCCTTTAGAAGATACTATATGGCCTAAAACTATGCCATGAGTTACCATAAAATGGCACTTCTCCCAATTAAGCACAAGATTTGTTTCAACACATCGTTCAAGGAATAGTGACAAATTGTTCAAACAAAGGTCAAATGAGTCACCAAAGATACTAAAGTCGTCCATGAACACTTCGATCATGTTTTCAACATATTCTGAAAATATACTTACCATACACCTTTGAAAAGTATCTGGAGCATTGCACAAGCCAAAATGAATCCTTCGATAAGCAAAAGTACCAAAAGGACAAGTGAAAGTGGTTCTCTTGATCCTCCGGTGCTATCACAATCTGATTATAACCTGAATAGCCATCAAGAAAGCAATAATAAGAGTGTCCAGCTAGACGTTCAAGCATTTGATCAATAAAAGGCAATGGAAAGTGATCTTTTCTAGTAGTGGCATTCAATTTCCTATAATCAATACAAACCCTCCAACCGGTTTGCACACGATTTGGGACAAGTTCATTCTCATCATTCTCCACCACGGTCACACCTGATTTCTTTGGTACAACTTGTACCGGGCTCACCCACTTGCTATCGGATATGGGGTAGATAACACCCACTTCCAAAAGATTGAGTATCTCCTTTTTCACAACTTCCATCATATGGGGGTTCAAACGACGTTGTGCTTCCCTTGTAGGCTTTGCATCGTCCTCCAAACATATTTTATGCATGCAAACGGCAGGGCTTATACCCTTGATATCGGCAATTGTCCATCCTATGGCCGTCTTGTGCTTCCTTAGCACCCTTAGAAGTTTTTGCTCCTGTAATTCACTAAGCTCGTTAGAAACAATCACAGGTAACTCTTCATTGTCACCCAAGTACAAGTACTTTAAGTGACTAGGAAGAGGTTTCAATTCTAACTTTGGAGATTTAACAATAGAGGGAAAAAGTTTTTCATCACTGCATGGTAAAGAAATAAAAGAGATATTATGAGTTTCCGGGCATCCTTGTAGTGAGTTGAGATCACCAAGGGATTCTTTAACCTCATTACCACACTCTACACCATTATCAATGGATGTAGTTAGAACGGTTTCCAAAGCATCATCACCATTCAATTCAAACATTTGTTGTGCTAATGTATCCATAACATCAACGGAGAATCAAGAGTGGACATCACTAGGATATCTCATCGTCTCGAAAATGTTGAAACGTATTACTTCTCCATCAAACTCCATAGTTAGCATTCCCTTATCCACATTAATAATGGTCTTCGCCGTTTTCATGAAGGGACGCCCAAGTAGCAATGGAAGAGACGAGTCCGGTGAACCTTCATCCATCTCTAAGACACAAAAATCTGCTGGAAATACTAGTTGATTAACCTGCACAAGAACATCCTCAACAATACCCATAGGGTAGACATTAGAGCGATCGGCTAATTGCAACACAATTTCAGCCTTTTTGAGAGGACCTAAATCAAGTGACTTATCCATAGATGCAGGCATAACATTAACGGATGCACCTAAGTCTAACATTGCTTTGTTAAATGTAGTGGTACCAATTGTGACGGGGATGTCAAAGCTGCCCGGGTCTTTGCATTTCAGTGGGAGTTTGTGTTGTAAGATTGCCGAAGCATTCTCCCCCACACTAAGCACTTCATTACCTTTGAGCCTTTGATTATTGGTACACAAGTCCTTCAACACTTTTGCATACTTTGGAACTTGCTTAATAGCATCAATGAGTGGTATGTTCACATGAATATTCTTAAGAACGTCTAAAATATCCTTTTCTAGCGCCTCCTTCTTAGAATTTGCAAATCTGCGAGGAAAAGGTAAAGGAGGAACATAAGTAGGAATAGGAGTTTTAGAGTTAGGAATAGGTACCTCAGAAGTTTGGGGAGAATCCTCATTCTTCTCCTCCAAAACAGGTTCCTTTGGTGTTTCCACCTTGCCCGAATCAGCAACTTCGGGTGGCACAAGTTGTGTACCACTTCTCAACGTAATCGCATTGACACCCTCTTTTGGGTTAATAGGTTAAGAAAGGAGTTTCCCACTATTTTGTGCCTTCATTTGGTTCATCTCAAGAGCCATAGAACCAACTTGGGTTTGCAACTCTTTCATTGTGCTCTCCGTTCTTTGCATAAAAGATTTCATCAACTCCTCCATACTTGACCCCTGATTTTGAGGTTGTTGTTGTTGAAATTGAGATTGTTGAAATTGTTGACGCGGCTGGAATTGTTGTTGTTGAGGTTGAAATCCACCCGAATTGTTGAAAGTAGGTTGTTGAACCGCTCCTTGCTTGTTCGCATAGCTAAAATTGGGGTGATCTCTCCATCCCGGATTGTAAGTATTGGAATAAGGATCATACCGTCTTGGCTGATTTGGAAAAACCGCATTAGCTTGCTCATTGACGTCTTCATACCCATGAGAACTTGGTATCACTACGGATGAAACTTGTTGTAGCATTGCTGTGATATTTCCCATTTTTTGACGAAGTTCCTCCACCTCGCTTACTTCATTGACTCGTCGAAGAAGCACATCCGAACCACGACTCAAAAATTGTTGAGAGTTTGCTGCCATGTTTTCAATCAACTCTCTAGCTTGTGCCACCGTCTTGCTCACTAGTGCACCACCACCCGCTGCGTCGATAAGATTCCTATCACTTGATTGGAGTCCTTCATAGAAGTATTGGATGATCATGGCGTCACTAAATTGGTGATGAGGACAGCTTGCCACCAACCTCTTGTATCGTTCCCAACAATCATATAACGATTTTCCGACATTTTGCTTCATTCCACAAATCTCCTTGCGAATTTGAGTAGCCTTAGATGCAGGAAAATATCTCTCTAGAAAGAGTTTCTTGAGCCTATTCCAAGTTTTAACACTCCCGGAAGGCAAGTAGTATAACCAATCCTTAGCATTACCTTCCAATGAGAATCGAAAAACCTTCAACATAGCACCATCCGCCTCCATATTTGCTGGGAGCATAGCCATGAGAATGGTGTGCAAATCCATAAGATGCTTGTTTGGATCTTCATTCACCAAACCATGGAACTTTGGTAATTCTCTAAGAAGTCCCGGCTTGATTTCAAAAGTAGAGTCGGTTTGAATGCAACCCTGCTGTATATCCAGCTTGTGAGAAGCTAAGTCTTTAAGTGAACGATTTTCAGGGTCACCCATTGCTTCTTCTCCTTCTCCTTCTTCTTCAAAAGGAATATCGTGTTCTACTTCCTCTCCTTCTTGCCGAAGAGCTTCGTGTTCTACTTTCAAGTTGTGTTCTTACGTCGTGCCTTGCCTTGGTTGGAGTATTGTGCCTTTTCTAGTAGTTATCCCGCACCTTGGATAATTCCAATCTTTAGAAGCCATAGATTAGGTACCTGAAAAACAATTCTCGCAAACAAGTGAGAAACAAGACCAGAAACGAAACACAAGTATGCAAGCAGAAAAATAATAAAAAGAAACTAAAAACTAGATAACAAGCCGAATGCCTCCCCGGCAACGGCGCCAAAATTTGATGCGTGTCGTATGCGTCAAAAATAATTCACTTCCTCACTTTACTAATTATGAATATAGTATTCGATAAGAAAGAGTTCGTATCCACAGAGAGGCGATTGTTGTTATGTAATTTTCAGATTCTTATGTAACCAAATAACCCAAGGTGTGTTTTTGTTTTTATCAAAGTAATAATACTAAATAAAGCAAAGTAAATAATTGGAATAATCAATAAGGAGGAGATATTGGTTAAGGGATAGTATCATTCACAAACATGTATTTTTTCATCTATGATTAGAATTGGTATTTAATCTCTCAATTATCAAAAGTCCTAGGATATCTTGATCGCAAGAGTATCCCGTTTATTTTCTGATTTTATCACAAACAACATTAAAAGATGCTATCGTGAAATCTTCTTAAAAAGCAACCTAAAGTGTAAAAGCACAATTAGATTTAACTCCCTAAGAGCAATAAGTTCTATGAAATAAAATTAATCGATGCAAACAAACGTGTAAAAGCACTAATTCGTTTTAACAAAGGTTATGATTCATATGCGATTAAAAATATGTATCACTACAAGTATTAACCACAAGATGCTACTAAAAATCAGAGATAACAACTTTTACGTATTGAAAACCCTAATATAGATATAGATATGAAAAAAAATCCAATTGATTCCGGACTCAACCAAACTAGCATTCAAATCATATGATAATAAAACAATGAATCATAAACGATAAAATTGAGACAAAACTAATTCATAGAATCGAATAACATGCTTGAAGAAATAAACTTTTATCCCATAACCAATTATTGTATTTAGCTACTCATATTCATGGAGTTCATCATCATAATATTCAAAGAAAATAGATGAAACATAAAAGAAAGCAAACCCTAGAAGTAGTTCTCTGCAAAAGCTCCAAGAATAGAATAAAACGTTGTCTCAAATTGTGTAGAAAACTTCCTTTTTATAGCCTTTTTCTCCTCCCAAAAATAGTTTTGTCTTCAAAGTCCATTAGTTGGAAATCCACCCGGCCCACGAGAGAGAGAAACCCATGTAGAAACTCTGTCCAAAAAACGCTTGCCGGAAAACTGGGTTTTTGGCCGGAAATTGACCGGAATCCGGCACCGAAAAGTCACCGCCGTCCACCTGAAAATTCACCTCCGTCGATGGAATATTCCGTCAAGATTCTGTTATATATAACGGTCAATATGGTCAACCTTTAGTCAAGAGAGTCAAAGGAAATCATTGAGTCAGAACCGAGTTAGTTGTTGAGTCAAAGCTAACTCGACTCACTTACTAAGTTGCCAGGCCATAAGCCATTTGCACTGGCCAGAGTAGTTCACGGCCAAGATGGCCAAGCCTTCCCTGCTCGATTCCCAACCATGAGGGCCATGTGCCATCACAACACCACCTGCCATATTCCTCAGCTTCTAGCCAACACAACCACTGGCAGCACAGAATCACCACACATCATCACTACCAATTCCTAAAACCAATGAATCATTCAGTCAAGCTCAACCACCGAAACACTGCTACACAACTCATTAGTGTTCTCCTCTTTCAAACAACAGAAACAGCTGCTATTCTTTCACAATCGAGCATCAAAGTTCCCTTGAGCATACACCCACCAACATCCAAATCCAACTCCTCCATTGAGCTTCCGAGTCATCTATTGTGCAAATGCGTCATAAACTCCTACATGCAATTCCAGCTCCAACAACAGATTCACCATTCCATTTGAGCTGCAACCCTTGCTCTCATAATCACCAGCAATATCATACCTGCACTCCACCTGCTCAACCTAACATACATCTAGGCATTGTTGGCCTAACCATTTCCCTGTAATAACCCATTACCAACACACTTACTGCTCAAACATTTGTTGCTTCTATAACTTTAGTTGTATCCCAGAAACATGTACCATATCCAAAGAACATCTCAACCTCTCGCTCTCGTTAAATCTTCCATCACCTGCATCTTTGTCTCAAACCAAAACCACAGCTTCCAACCATGCTCAGACTCTCCATTCCCTACAACCATTAGCTTCAATTATTACCCTCACACACCTTGTACTCACTACCATCTCCAACTACAGCACAACAATACATCTCAGTACCACCATTTCTTCCACCAACAACATACACCCATTTAAAGCTTCACCAACAGCTGCTCACTGGTACACCTTCTTGATGTCAAATCCTGAGAACCCATTTTATTTCCTTGCTCAATTTCTTCAAATCAGAACCCAGAATCAAATTGCCAAACAAACCCTAGCTCCCCTGATTTATTGCTCCTCTTTATCTTCATCTCATCCGTTTCTAGCAATTAAATTACCACCTCCAACACTGAATATCCCCATCGATCTCTTCTCTCAACTTCTGAGTCCCTCAATTAACCTCAGCAGCAGCCGCCATGGATCTCGATTTCAGGTGGAATTAGTGAAGAACTAATAATGAAAGTTGATTTTTCTGAATTTTAGGTCTTGTGTAGGAAAATTGATTCATATTGACACCCCACTCCTAAGAGCCACCCCAAACTGGGTGTATTTAACAGATGGTTATTCCTTAACCTTAGCTAGCTTGGATTTAACACTCCTCCGAATAGAGTCACCCCTTTAACTTTAACTGGGTCCCAATTGAACGCTTCTCCGAGTTCTCCGCTAACAGCAACCGTCTCCTACTTCTCAAACCCACTTCATCTCTTCCATTTCTATTCATCACTAAAGTTGTCATGCCTTTCAGACATAAATCGCATCACCAAAGCCGACATACTTTTTAGACAGAGATGAAGAAATAAAAGCAAATAATGAGAAATAGTCCGCCTCCAACGCTTTTGCCATGTTTCCTCCTCTTTTGCTCCAAACGACTCCAAAGTACCTAAATACTCAAAAACGAAACATAAGATACATAATTTACAAGAAAACTAGCAGAGAAAGCATAAATAATAGATAAATAATACGGTGTTTTAGACACCTATCAAAAGTTGGAATACCTGAATTGTCCAATTTGGGATGAAATACGAGGTCCGGACTTCTACGAAGTCGCACATAATTGCTGAATTTCTGGTCGAATTTCCAATAGAAAAAAACGAGGGAGTGGAGGAAATGCTGGACATAGATGAAGACCGCCCAGATCCTACATAATTGCTTAAAGAAAACCACCCAAAAAGGTGGGAAATATTCGTAGATGGGGTCTTCCAATAGCGCAGGAGGAAGAATGGGAATTGTATTTACTTTACCAGTAGGAGCAAGAACTATGTTCTGCTTTCGGTTGGAGTATAAAGCAACGAACAATGAAACGGAATACGAGGCAATTATACAAGCTTTGAGGTTAACTATCGAAATGAAGCTGGACGAAGTAAGAATAACTAGTGACTCACAGCTGGTGGTAAGACAAATAGAAGGAAGATACCAGGCAACAATGCAGTTATGAACCGATACTTACAACTCGTGAAAGAATATTCAAAGAAAATACGAAATATAATCTGGAGGCAAGTGAGTATAGATAATAACAGACATGCGGACACTTTAGCCTTCATAGCCTCGATGATTGACGATCTTACGGAAAAGTACATCCGAATTGAACGACTAATGCATCCATCAGTCACTAACGAGTTAGAGGGAGAAGAAGTTCTAATAATTTAAAGTGTGAGTACCCCTGTTGAACTAAGCGAAGATGATTGGCGAACTCCGATTTTTAAGTATCTATCAAAAGGGGAACTACCTCATGACAGATTTGAAGCGCACAAGATCAAGGGAAGATCCACGAATTATGAGCTACGAGAAGGAATCTTATATAGAAGGTCATTCTTAGGCCCGTTGCTAAGGTACTTATCACAAGAAGAAGGAATACAGATTATGAAAGATGTCTACTACGGTGATGCCGGGAATCACAGTGGCACAAGATCTATGGCTTACAAAACCAAGACACAAGGGTACTTTTGGCCACACATGCATAAAGACGCAAAAAACATCTCGATGAGGTTTGAAGCATGTCAAAGATTTGGCAAACGCATATACGCGCCAGCAACGAGTTTGAATTCAATATTAAGTGTATGGACGTTTTCCATATGGGGATTTGATATTGTGGGGCCCTTTGTCGCAGGAAGTCAACAACGAAAATACCTAATAGTGGCTACAGATTACTTCACGAAGTGGGTCGAAGCAAAGCCCCTGAGAAACACGCGAGACGGTGACGTATATGACTTCATTCTCGAGCACATCATCTGCAGATTCGGGATTCCACTACAAATCGTATATGGTAATAGGAAGCAGTTCGAAGGAGAAGACGTGAGAATGCTGTTCAACGCGTTCAGGATTCAATCCGGAAAGTCAACTCTGCTATATCCGCAGAGTAACGGACAAGCGGAGGCGACAAATAAAATAATAGCATCCACTTTGAAAAAGAAACTGGAAGGGTACCTGCATGACTAGTGTGAAGAAGTCCCAAAGGTACTATGGTCATATAGAACGACAAGACGAGAAGCAACAGGAATGTCCCCCTTTTGTTTAACGTATGGAGTAGAAACAGTTTTTCCCAACGAGATAATGTTTCCTACAACTAAGCAAGAGGCATGGAAGAAAGGATTGAACTCGGATATGATCTTGGCGAAGTTGGACGATTTAGAGGATAATAGAGAAACCGCTTTACAACATATGACGAATTATCACCAAAGGCTATCTCGTGAATATAACAAGAAGGTGAAGGAAAGAAGCTTTGTTCCAGGGGAGATCTTCTTAAGAGAAATACCGCCTTATCAGAAAGGACTTGGAGGAAAGTTGGAGCCTACCTGGGAAGGACCATACATTGTGAAGAGAGTGGTGGGAAATGGAGCCTACGAACTCGCAGACTGCCAAGGCAAAGAGACAGATAATAAAGGAAATATCATATATGGCGAAGTAGAAAAACAAGGTCGGAGACTGGACCACCCCTGGAATCCGGTTTACATAAAGAAGTGTTATCCTTAGTCGATAGATGTACTCGCAATAAAAAAACATGTGTAATACGAAATGAAGAAGCAAGCTTGTACTCGGCAAAGAAGCAGAAATGAAATGAAATATTTATCAAGCAAAACAAGAAGTATGAGCAGAAGAAAGCATAATACAAAATGAATGAAAAGCAAAAAAATTGGGCGAAATAAGACCTCAAAGCAGGCAAGTAAGACCTCACTAGGAGGCCGCGTAAGACCCACGAAACTAAATAAATACAAAATAAAAAATACATATGAAAAAGGAAAAGAAACAATCTTCATGGAGATCATAAAACCTTTACTTAGGGAGGCTGAGACTTCATGGCGTGCAACCTAGTTCGCACAAAGTGCAAGAGGAAAAATAAAGACCTAACGCGCGTCATGAGATAATCTCAGTAACATCAAATAGGGGCAAAAATAAGACCCATCCGCCGGGGGGCCCAATTGGGTAACCACTCGGTAAGGGGTGTAAGAACGAGCCAGTGGATATAGAAGATGGCCTGGCGTGATTCTTCCACTCGGTCCCAAACAAACCCCACCTAGGGTGTGACCCGTAACCAAGAGCCATATTGGCGAAGGGATAAGAAGTCACGAAATAACTGATACCTAAGCCTGAAAGCAAGGGGGAATTCAGGGGGAATATAAAGGGACGACACCCTCCTTTAGGGAGCTGAGTGACCAAAAAAGAAAAAAGACGGCAATGTTACGGGGCTGGTATTCATGTGAATAGGTAGGCCAGTGATATTGTCTCACAATAATACATCAATGAGCGAGATAAGGCGAGGTTGATGGATCTTTACTTCGCAAGAGTAAAGAGCATCTGAGACTTCGTTGCAATACCTGATCAGCAGGGCGGGGAACAATAAGACCTTAATTAGGAGGCAAAATAAGACCCTGTGATACAAATGAAGCATGGGGAAGATAAGAGGCAAACAAGTAGAAGAACGAGGCTCGTTAAGACCCTCTCATGGCATGTAAGTTTCCTAGAATAGTTGAGAAATCAACTACCAGTAGAAGACATAAGTCCTTAACTAGGAGGCAAACTAAGCCCTCATAGAAAGCTCGCCGATAGGAGAGAGATGTGAGGAAAAAATGAAACATGAGGCAAAAGGAAAATGCAAAATACAAATCAAAGCATGAGGCAAGCAAATTATCATGCTTGAGTTCGTGAATCATATGAAAATAAACAATAGAAAATGTACAAAAGAGTGCAATACATATAAAAAAAAAAGAATCATGAAGATTCGAGAAATACTTGAAATAGTATATTACATACAATAATACTTATATGCTAGCCCAAATATTTACAATACAGGGTAAGCCTAAAGCAACGAGATATAATCGCAGGCAGAGCATATATGGTGAAGCACAAAAGGAAAAGCTGAAATTCGAAACAAACAGAAAAGGCACAGGTACGCTGCATAAATCCACAAAAGAATAAGAGACAAGTATATACTTTTTTCAAATTTATTATTATTTTGAGAATTTATCTCGCATCCACTACTTCGCACAAATAATAGATAGCAGCCTAAATCCTAGACCCCAAATATACTCCGAAAATATCCAAAGAATAAGGGGCAAGTATATACTTTTTCAAATTTATTATTCTTTGATATTTTGTTCGCAAGTATATACTTGCTGGAAAGGCAATATTATAGATCATAATTTCTCTATATGATTTGGATATCTTACTATTTTACGAAATTGCAAAATTCCGCGAACTAAAGGCAAAAGAACCAATTATTGGATATACGTATTAGATATGTTAACCGTATTAAGTGCAGATAAATGAACGAGTTGAAACCAAAAGGGAAAAAGAAACAAAGTTGATACACTAAGGCCAAAAAACAAGAACGAGACAAATGTTATGCCCCCCAAGCTTGGGAGCGCCCAGTCAAAATGTTAAAAGAACAAGAAGCAAGATCTATTGTCAAAATGAAAGAAATCAAGATCGAGGAGAAGATTGTTGAATCCCCGTGTTAGCACCACCATCACCTTCATCCTAACGAGAATTGCCACCTTCAGAGCCCGAAGTTTGGGGAACTTCACTGATAAGCTATTTGGACTCATCCTCGCTCTCAGTCTTGTCGTCGTCATCTTCACTCTCAGCGGCAGGCTCATCATCAGAAAAAATTTCGAGGTCCAATGGAGGACAGGGAATGCCCTGAGAGCTGCAGATTCAGTAAAGAGCCTTACTTTATCTCTTTGAGCATTCTTGCGAGTCATCTTGGAAACCTTAGCAGCATCCACCGTCATCTAATTACAATCTTCATTCAATTGAGCAACTTCATTCTTGAGATTGGACACCTCTTTGACGAGATCCTCCTTCTGATGAGACAAGTGAAGAATCTGATTCCTTAAGATTTTTTCAGAATCTGCGAGAAATAAGAAGCGAAGTAAGAAACGAAATTAGCGAAGTAAAATAAAGTAAAAGGCAACCCGCGGCACCTAAAACTACCTTCTTTCTGCAAAATAACAGAGTTTAAGGTTTTCTGAACATCGATGTTTAGACAGTCAAGTCTTGATACTTCAGATTCAAGAAAGCCGCAGAGTTCACGAGATGACTTGTCATCATTTTTATCAAGGTCAGATTCAGGTTTATTCTCGTCAGAAGATTTTATAACGAGTTTACCACCTGTTATGGGAGCAATAGGCCTCTTCTTCGTTGAGGTAACCGAGGTTGTCTTCTTACCCTGAAACCTTTCCAAGCGAGCTAATACAGAAGAAATCTCACCATTTAACCTAGTACTCTCATCCTTCAATGTACCATTCTCAATTTTCAATTTCCTATTCTATGCATCTAGGTCGTGAATCTCACTCCTAAGCTTACGCAGATCAGCTTCAGACCTATCTTTTCTTTTAATTATCCTTTCCTTATCTTCCTCAAACCGTTTATTCTGAGCTATGGATGAAGAATGGAGATTCCGCGAAGTTGTAAGAAGATTATTAACTCGTTGTAACTCAACCCTCAAACGTTCATTTTCTTCGTGAAGATGAAAGTTTAGTTCTTCATTATTGGCAGATTTATTGACTAAGCGCTCTGACAGAGAATACGACGTCGTTAATTTTCATTCAAAATCTTATTCTCGGTCAAGTAACAAATGATTTGAGACAGAAGATTCGCTTGTTCAGCTTGAAAATCTTCAGCAGATGCCTTGACTTCGATATAATCCAAATAACACTTCGCGGAACGGGCTTGACGAAAATAAAAGAATAGTAAAAATAAGACCAAAACAAAATAAAAAATAGAGAAGGGGTTGAACTTACTGCTGAGCTCTGAAATCCTTTGATCCTTATTTGCTGAACGTTCCTTTTTGTCAGCAAGATCATTCTTAAGATCCTGAATACAAGCTTTGGGAGTCTCCAAATTTTCACGAGGAACCCTTGTCTCCACGAGATGATCCATGTGGCGATTGAATTCCTTCGAGGTACGACGAGTTAGAAAAGACCTAAGGCAAGCAGAAAGGCAAAAATCAGTAATACCTACCAAATCCATAATGACAACATGTTATTGAAGAGAAAGGTTCAAGGAGGCATTTGAAATGAAGGATTGATCCTCAGACAGGAAGGAATCAGAACTGAAAGAAATTAAGGACTCGGTAGCAGCGGATCTGATATCCGAAGCATCACGAGTCAAGATAAGAGCATTCCTAAGGAAGTCCATGTCGGGCATGTAAGCAGTATCTTCTACTTCGAAGGATTTCCTCTCTTTTCCTTGAGATCCGACAGCAGGACTGATAGATGACTTGACAGAGGAGTCACCCACAACAACGATAGGTGTCGGCATAGTAGGCTTCGGAATCTGAGAAGGAGCGGATTTTTTGAGAACCTTGGCGGATTTACCCTTGGGAGGAGGGGGAATAGATGAATCTGAAGACTTCTTGGAAGAAGGAATACGAGTTAAGGAATCCATATCCAAGCTCATACGTCGCTTGTGGGAATCATCGGCAGAAGGAGATAAAGGCGAAGCATCCTAGAAAACACGAAGTTAATAAGGCGAGATACATGGGCATGAAATAGAAAATATAGCGAAATACCTTGGTAGCATCAAGGGAACCCTCTTGACGATCACGCTTCCTTGAAGTTCGTGGGGGAACAGTGGCCTGAGGCTCCACGAAGTCATCCTCCTACGAGATACGGTAATTAGTCATCGAGATTGAAAATGGAATTCAGAGCGAGATGAAGAATAAAATACCTGATCACAACCAGGAGGATCAGCTGACCCCTTTTTTGTTTGGGTCGATCGATCCTTGATCAACCCCGGAGGAGGAAGTGGGTACTGTAGAGAAATAAAGAAACTTTAAGGGTCGAACTAAAAAAAAATTGAGTCCGAGGCATGGAAAACTCACCTCGGTAGGCATTTCTGACCAACGAAGTCTACCAGGCTCATAAGCAGCGAGATGAATGTGCTCGGAGAGGGGATCAGTTCGAGCTTTCCCATCCTCGTCAAAACCCCAAACCAGGGGGCCTTCAATAATTACTGGAAACATCATCCAGTCTTTATTATTAGTCAAGTGAAGAGAAGGACCCTTCGGAGCCACTTTCGAAGTACCAACGGGCTCAACGTCGAGAAGAAGGACTTTGGATTGATCCTCCATGTTCTTCCGAGCAAGAAAAAAACCCCACTATTAAAATTTCCTCCAAGATTGAGGTATGGCGACATAATTCTCCAAAAAAGAGTTGAGATTGTAATCCACGGAGTCGAAGTCCTTCGCCGCCAATGGAATCTGGGACTTACCACCGCTAGAGCGTATTGCAAATTCGTTTCCTATGCGAATTGCATTCCCGCTCCATTGAAAAACACCCTTGTTGATCTTAACTAGAATCTCATAGAATAGGGGATTCTTAGGGTCATACATGGGAAAGATGAGACCATATCTCAATTGACCTAACATGGTGATCATCCTAGTAGAAGTCCACGTCTCTTCCCGAATGTACCGATAGTTTAACTCCATATGCTTTGTTGTTGTGACCGAAGGAGAAAAAGAGGAATCCACCACCGGAAGCAGTGATAAACCCTTCTTCTGGAAATCTGCATGAAAATCTTCAAGGGGTTTTGATGAAGTAGGAGGAGGAAACTTCTTGGGAGCCATTGCTTGAATGGTTGAGAGACGAAGAAGCTGAAAGAATTAAGTTATTAAAGGAAGAAAATTCCGCAGAGTAACGGCGCCGGAGAAGAAGAATCTGAGGTTTGTAAAGTAAAGAAAGGAAGGGAAAAGAGAACTATTTATAATGGACCAAGGCATGACCGGAAGAAACAGTTATGTGATAAGGGGAACCGACTATTGACGGTTACGAAAAATAATGGGAGACAAAAGAGCGAGAAACCCAGATATGTGGCGGTTACGAATATAATCCAGAGTTCTCTTTCCATTCTTGATCCCTGCGAATGGTATGAGAAAAGGCAAAATGTAGGTGCAGAAAACCTACTCGCCACGTGTTCGCACGAGATTGAATGAAGAGACGAAGAAAATATTCAGACGAGATATATTTCACTAATTCCCAGGGAAATGTCAGTGAAAGGACAAATCAAATGTCAGATTTAATTTAACGAATATCAGATCTACGAAGTCATATCTGAAGTTGACGAA
Organism: Papaver bracteatum; assembly: GCA_023529315.1. Taxonomy (NCBI): domain Eukaryota; kingdom Viridiplantae; phylum Streptophyta; class Magnoliopsida; order Ranunculales; family Papaveraceae; genus Papaver; species Papaver bracteatum. The sequence continues at coordinate 1,218,412 of JAJJWX010004745.1, read as the reverse complement.
GTAGCGGTAACTTGAACATAACGATATCTCGCGAAGAAAGAAGTAGAAGACCCGAAGTGTGGATTGTTATGTAAGAAATAGGACAGTTTTCCCCGACAATAACCGATTTTTAAGGCGAAAAGGAATCAAAAACTTTATTGAAAATGGATCTGGCGAAGTAAAAAGGACAGTCATGTGAAATGTGTGATGATCAGCGAGGTAAATTGAGTTGTAGTCCATTATGTATTTTTCCTATAAATATAGGACTTAGCCCATTGTGTAAAGGGTTGGAACATTTTGAGAGAAAAAAGGGCTATTGTAAAGAGAGAAAACCTAGGGTTCTTGTGTGTGTTCTTGGAGACCTTGCAATTTCGTATTCTCTAACTAAGTGAAATAATATCTATTCTCATCTCGTCGTATGATTCTCCTTCCGTGTGATACAAATTAGTAAGTGGGTGTAACTATGGATTTTCTGTAGTTACATGGTGAGCGCCTTCATTATACATTGTGCAGATGATTTCATTGTGATCTGTAGATCTCTTAACCTCTGAATGGCTTCATGTGCAAATTGAGAAAGTTAAATGATAAATTAACTGGCTGGAGGTTCCAATGCTAGAAAAATGGCTGATTCAATATGGTTATTAAATTTTATAAGTCATGCCACTTGCTAAGAGTATATGCATGAGTTTTCAATCGCAAAAATAAAGGAAATAAAGCTTTACCCGATTATATATGTTAATTTATATATAGAGAACTTAAATTCCAATCCCAGAGAAATACCTTCAAATCTTGATATGTAGCGAAGTTCAAGAACTGACCTCGCTAGCAATTAAGGATTCCACCGAGGAAAAACCTTACATAAATTTAGCTAAATGTGAATACCGATATTCTGTGGAGCACGTGTCACGATCTTAGTGGCCGCACATAAATCTAACTGTGTAACCTTCGCTGGACAAGGAAGCCTAAGCAGCAAAGGATACCTCCGCAGTTCTACTTTATCTCTCCCCCATAAAGAAGACCTCGGCGATGGAGATGAGAAGAGTAAAAGCCTAGTCTACAAGAAGGCAGCTGGCGAGGGGACAGAGGTAGATGATGCATCTAATCAGCATTAAATGCACAAATATCTTATCTACACACATGAATCAAGGCACGTGAAGATAGGAAGCGTGGCATAACCTGATTGGTAGAAGTTGGCGGTGAACGAAGGTACAACCTACACTAAGGTTGGACAGTTGCCGAAGGAACGTGGGTCAGCTGAGATGGCAGAATACTATTGGAGAAGGTACGCGGTGGACGAAGGTACCATTGGTACGAAAGGTATGTCAGCAGACGATGTACCCAGAGGCAACAAAGATATACCAGGAGGAGAAGGGGGCTATAAATACCAAGCCTCACCAACAAACTAAAGGCATTCAATACCTAGAAGGAGAAGATCTAGTCTTAAGCTTATACCTCTTTGATGTTTAGAACTTAAGTATTTACTTGAACTTGAGTTCTCTCTATTAATTTGGGAAGCATATAAGATCTTTGTAACCACTACAACTTAATACAAAACAATCACTCATTACCCCGTGGACGTAGACAAATGTTGAACCACGTAAATCTCTTGTGTCTCATGATAACTTAGTAGCTTTTACATTATATTTGTGTTCTTCGTTATTATTGTGATCTTACACATGTTTTACTACTTAGCATTGTCAGTTCAACAGAGGTATCGCTACTACTTAGCATCTGATCCTTAGAACTGTACACATCACGTCGAGTACGGGAAAAAGATTAGTCACAGTTTGGCGCCCACCGTGTTCTTTCTCACGACGTTGAGTTTAGACACAATTTTACTTTTAACTTCTCCATCTTCGGAAGCGAAGGGATCTGTGTTCTGACGTTGAATCTCACTCTTTAGTGATTTGTTCATTCGTTATTGTTGTATGTTTTTGAGCTCAAAGCCTCTGAAAACACACCTTGTTACAGATCTACAAAGTTTTTCACAAAAAGCGTACCCGAAAAACGCAAAAATCTTTGTTTTATACTAAAACAACCCTTTTTTAACAAAGCATATTCTAGATCTGAGAACCTTTGACTGACAGAGGAATCTCAAGGAGATTTTAAGAAAAAAAGATCTTTTAAAACATTTAATAACCTTGTTTTTGGCAAGATCTAACACCCCTATTTTTAATTTTCAACGTTTTAAGATTGTTTTCTCCAAGGGTGTCATAAGCATTTAATACCTATCTATCAAAGATATTATTTCAGTCCTTTTTTCTAAAAAAGCTGCTTAGACATCTTCCGTGTCAGAGCATTACTTGCTACTTTTGACGAAGGTACCCAAGTAGCAGATTTCTTTTCTTTTTTGTGACCACGGGATATCAAAAGCCGAAGGCATGAAGAAACCAAATGATGTACCAACAAGTTCACGAACGGCTCTCACAAGAGGAAGATACCAAAATCCGTCTCAAGCAAATCAAAGGAACGAAGCAGAGGACGGACAAAGTAAGATTGCAAGAAGAACATATGCTACCAAAACACCTATTCATACCTAGGGGATGGGGAAGACATCGGGAGCTCAACCAATCTACGTCATGCCGTTACCGGAGCGTCCTAACGTTACAAAGCCACCTGCGGCCAACGCAGGGTTACCCGGAACCTTAGATCCTATGGGACGAGGGTTGGGAAACCTAACACCAATTCAGATAGATCCAGACGCACCAATTATAGATAAAGAGGTAGAAAACTCTGCATATCTAGCCGACAACACTCCGCAAGGAGGTGGAGCACAAAACGAAGACCAAATGTCAGCACAGGTAGCATCCTTGATACTCCGAAACAAGGAAAATAAATATGCATTGCAGGAGATAGCCCAGCAGAACCAAAATCTCAAAGGTATGTTGGACACAAATCGAAGGTTCCCAAGTTCGCCCTCCGCAAAAGCCGCATGACAACGGAGCTATCTCAGGAAGACGAAGGTTGGATCTCAACCCACCGAATAATAATCAACTTAAGGGAGTAAGAAAAGCGCACCACGATCCATACGAGGTGGACTCAACATACAAACCTTCTCAATCCTACTACGACAAAGCATTTTCCAAAGACGCTCACAATGTGAACATGGTTATGGAGAAAATGGAGAAAATGCGGAGGGAGATACGAGGCCTAAAAACTGGTCACTCAGGCGCAAGACTGGAAGAAGCATTACAAGAGGAAACCACATCACTGCTATCTTTTCTCATTTTAGGGGAACCCATCCCTCCGAAATGCCCGATACCTCCATTCCAAGCGTACAATGGTACCTCTGATCCCGCAGCCCACCTACAATATTACACTCATGTCCTTTCCCATTTGGAAAGGAGGTAGTACTTTATAGGTACTTTCTGTCCAGCTTAATGGGATTAGCACTAGCCTGGTATGATAATTTACCAGCAAACTCAATTGACTCCTTCGAGCAATTGTCTACGGTCTTTTTGGAGACGTACATGTACAACAAAGCAATAAAGGCTGGGTTAGATAGGATATTTGATTTAGATATCGGACCCAAGGAAACACTGATGCAGTACACAGACAGGTGGCAAAAGACATGCCAAGCAATTGGGAAAGTCAATCCAGAAATTAACATTAACTGCTATAAGTACGGACTTGATAGAACCTCAACCATTGATCGGTTGTCAGCCGACACAAATATAATTTACACTTTCTTACTACTCAAAATATAAATATAGCAAGGGCAAGAAAGGATCGATCCCACAGAGAGGTCTAAGTTGTCAATATATTTTCGGTTTCTTATATAAAACACCAGGTATTTTTCTGATTTTTATTTACTAAAATAAAATAAAAGCAAAACAATAAAAAGTAACACGCAAATCAAGGTAGTGAGAATATTGGTTAAGGATTCATCTTCATTCACAAATATGTTTTCTTCACAATAACTAGAATTGATATTTAATCTCAACTTTTTTCAAAAGCCCTAGAATATCTTGATCGCAAGAATATCCCGCTAATCTCCTTTTGTCATCAACAAACACATTAAAAGAATCGAGTATGAGTTCTATCTAAAAGAACAACCTAAAGTGTAAAAGCACTAATCAAGTTTAATTCCCTAGATGCATTAAGTTCTATGAAATCAGGCCAATCAAAGCAATTGAACGTGGAAAGCGCACTAATTCAATTTAACAAAGGTTACGATTCACATATGATTATAAGGATGCATCACTACAAGCTATAACCATATTCATGCTACTTGTAATCAGGAATCTAGCACTTTTACGTATAACAAACCCTAATCTAGCAATAGAGTTGAACACAAACTTAACCGATTCGCGACTCGATCAAACAAGCATTCAATTCATGTAACAATATAAACAGTGAATCATAAACGATAAAGTATGGAGACAAAACTAATTTATCATATCAAAAACCATATTATGTGAATCCAATTATTCCATCACAAATAATAAACTTAAGTACTCATGTTAATGGAGTTCATAACAAGAAGAAAGATAAACCCTATCATGTTCACAAACCCTAAAAACAAAAGTAGTAGATGAGATATGATTAAATCTATTCTAGGTTTAGAGAAAAAGTTCTATTTATATGCCTCTCCCAAAAGGATAGCCAAAAGTAGGTCAAGTTCTCAAATTCCGTCTAAAAATCGTCCACCAAGCCCATGTGTGAGAAATATGTTTTTGGAAATTTCGGCTCCAAAACTAGTCACCGGAATTGCTGACGTCATCGCCGGAATCCGGTCTCCGTCGCCGGAAATATTTCTCAGGTCACTTAGCCATCGGAAACTATCACCAAGCCAACTATATAATTCCAGTACCTCAACTCTCATTCGCTTTGGTTTATAAATTCACAAAAACCAACTAACCCAACTTCTTATTTCTTGCGAAAACGCACCCAAAAGCGTCCATGTAGCTCATATAAACGGCCGCCAACTTCCGCATCCGACTCATACCCCCTTCATGATTGACTGAATCTTTACGATCCCCACTTTTGGTTCCAAAATCCGACATCCCGAGCTAGTACTACTGGCTCACCATTTTAGCCTACTTTTCGCACAATTTCTGCAGCATTGGTTTCAGACCCTTTTCTGCAGCATTACTAATGCTGCACAATTTCTGCAGCATTACTTTTCGCACTGCCATACTTCCCAGTTCCTCTTCTTATCTGCATCGGTTCTCATTCTAATGCTTCAACTCCACCTGAAAATTCCTAACATATATCTATATTCTTCATTCCCATTCATTACCAAGCCTAGGCTTCACTTCATGCGTACAAACCATGACAGCAACACCATGAGAACTACCACCAATTGCAATTTCTTGTTCCATCCTGCAGCTTTAGTCATATCACTTCCATAGAAACACCATCAACCCCTTGAATCCCAACCAGCAACTCCTGACGTATAACCTAGCATTCATAATCACTTCATTCTGAGCTTGAACTTCTGCCATTCCCTTGAGTTTCGACCCTGTATCCGCACTACTCATTACAGCTCACTGGCACAACAACTTCATTTTCACCAGAAAGCTTGCAACTGACTTTGCCGAGCCATAGCTTCCTTTCAGTTCATTCAATACCACTTCTGTGTGGCCTAACATCAGTGCACATCACCAGTTCCCTGTAATCCAACAACATCCATTCTGCATCACTGCCCACTTGTTGTCCATTGCTTATCTGCCAATTCTAAATTGAGCCATAACTTTGCAACCACGACCCAGAGAACACCTGTAAAACAATAGCTTCATCTGCCATTCACCATAGCAATTAGATTGAAATCAAACCTCATAACCTTGACTTGCTCCTTGTCTTTCACAGCCACATCACCTTTATTTCATCACCAGAACCATTACAACACCACTTGCACTGCGGTTCAGCTCAACCCTCGGCATCAGCTGCATTCTAACTTTAGCACAAGCACAATCCTAACATCCATCTCCACTACTGTCAAATTGTAGCTTCCATTAAGCACCATTTAGCATCACCATTTCCAGCTCAATCTACTCTTTCCTTCACTTCACCAGTTCTCGCCAGCAGACCCATTATCACTATCTACTTCATTCGATCATCACTGCCATCATTAAGGAAGCGCATTCTCGAGCTCCTGCAAACCTCCGACACTACCAACACTACCTTTAATGTCATCATCTCCATTTCAGACATCATAACAATGACAGCAGTTGATTCAATATCCTTCTCGACTTCACCATTGCCTTCTCCATTGATCACTGCAGTGATCATTCACCCTTACCATGACCTGATGTTATTCCGATCACAAAACGAAACTTAATTACCAGCCTGCCGAGCTACCTGTGAAGCCTTAACTGATGCCAAACAAACCCATGTACTCAGCCACTGAATCACGAAAAGTAATCATGGCAAAACTACAGTGCACTGGTCGTTCAAGCCTTCAAACAAACACTTGATGTGCAACTTTGAGATGTTAATGGAGATGCGAATTTGCTGTTGATTTTAAGCTCATAATATCTCCTTCCGTGCATCGCATTTCACATTTAGAATAAACCCATTCTTTCTAATCATTCAGAACTCAAAAACATTCATTAATTCTCTTCATTCATTAACAACAACCCATGGCAGCAAACACTCGTGTTCTTCCTTGTTTATTACTTTGAAACACTGTCCAAACTTTCCCAATCTGTACCACGAATCACTTGTTCAACTCGGATTCAAATATGCTCTGACCTATCCCAGAGATACTCATCAGACTTGAGCTCGCCGGTGTGAACCCTTGGTGCAAATCCATCGGACTCATGGCTAGCCGGCAGCTAACCCATTAAGCAGCATCCTGGTCCGATAAGAAGAATAAAGACTCTGAATTTCAATGATTCTTGACCTAATTTGGCAAGGTTATGAATGGAAGATAGATTTATGCGCCCCACAACTGTCTACCCCAAACTAGTGTGAGCAGGTGGGAGCCCTGAGCTAAAGAACAGATGCCTTTAGTAATTCTGTTCTTTCGCAAATTCGACATCTTTGACTCGCTTCAAAATCTCGCAACTTCTTCATACGAAGTCGGAATGATCTCGTTCTTTCAATGATGACTTTGTCATTTCGCCTTCTTCAAGATGATGATCAGAAATCATGGATTTGAACGGGCTCTACTTCCTTTTACTCCAAATGACTCCAAAGTACCTATAAAACTCAAAAGCAAACATAAGATACATAATTCACACGAAAATAGCAAAGAAAGCATAAATACTAAATATAAAATTAGGTGTTTTTAGACACCTATCAAATTCCCCCACACTTATACTTTGCTAGTCCTCGAGCAAATCAAACAAAACAATTATACAACAACTCCATCTCGTCGAGGCTACAGTCACTTTTAGCATAAATAACAAGCCTTTGAACCCCTATGTGTCCCTAGTGGACGAGTTTTAGTCTCGTGAAGGTTTACAAGAGGTCTGCCTACAAAACCTATATTTCCAACTCCGTCTATTTGTGAAAAATCAATGAACTAATCCAAAATGACTACAGGAGGAGGTACCTTGCGCAAATTCAGTTCATTTATTAGTAAATAAAGCTCTAATTAGATAGTCGAACAAGCCACAATACTCGGAAACTAACAAACCACAATCACAATGAAAAGATTAAGAATATGGATATAGATGTAGATGTTGGCGAATGTTCACAAGTGATCGATGTTTCCCATATCTGTCTGAAGGTCATTGCCAAGATGAACCTATGTATTCTATTGGATTGAGCTACTGGTTTGAATTCTACATCAACTCACTGGAATATACAAGGGAACCAGGAGTGACTTTATTCAACCAATATAATACTTTATTTTCTTTTTTCTTTTTCACTTTTTTTTTTAGACAGCATGATTAGATCTTTTGGATCCAAGCGCATGCTTCTTGTCAGCAAGAATGTGATAGTTGCCTTGGATCCTGCATTCCACGCTTGTTTAGGCGACGGAGACAGGGATAACGTTTCACACATACTGCTATCCAAGTGTCTTTTTATTCCTTTTGGTCTAAATGATCGGTCTCTTTTTTTTTCTTAGCAACTCAATCACTCTATTTCATCCTAGCAGTAATAACAAGTCGATGTTTAGTGACCCACCAAAACACTTAGAGAACAATAGAAAAAATATGGAAAAAAAAGAAGAATGTGATATGGTGATATTCCGAGATATGGTAACAACTATCATATTAATTGTGATTTCTGAGCTATGTTCGTCCCTTTTAGTTAATTGGTTCCTCAACTCTTGCAATCAAAATGGTCCCATCCACTAATTGTGTCATCCTAAAGGCACAAGTTTCTAGATTTCGGAGTTCAAAAAGCATAATTTTTTCTTGGTTGTTTTCTATTTTTCTGATTTTTTTTATATGAACACAAGGTAAAACTAACAAGGCTAAAAACTCTATATGAGAACACTCCCCCACACTTAAACTTTACATTGTCCTCAATGTAAATTGAATCGTCCAAAGAAAGTCAAGGTGGGAAATTCATAACATGATATATATACACAATATGAAAATAAAATGCATGATAAAAACTCATTACTCCAACTCATAGCCATTTCTGAACAATAGATGATAAACACTAAACAATCTATTTAGTTGGTATCTAATCCCAACTCGGCCAATATATACACCTCACCGCCAAGAAAAAATCCCATCTACTTAGAAAGGCTAGTGTTTATTCTAAATTGTTCAAAAATATCTAAAAGTTGGAGTTTTGATATGAAAATATCCAAAATAAGAAAATAAAGATAAAAGACTTAAAAAATAAAAAAATAGATATAGATACACAAAACCGGTGGGTTGCCTCCCATTTAGCGCTTGGTTTAAAGTCGACGGCCCGACATGCAAGTTGAATTCCCCATACACCAATAATCTGAAAAGTTGGGGATCCACCCATAACACCTGTTTTGCAAACACTAGCTTCACACAAATATTAGTAATATAAAACAGAAATGAAGCTATGAACCGATAAAAGCTTTCCCCACACTTATTCTTGTCCACACTTGGAAGTGGGTAAAGAATATAGGAGTCGGGTACTTCCACGGTTTCTTGTTCCAAAACCTGCATAGTATGAGAATCAAATGTTTCTAATGGCGGATATCGAGAAACAAAGTCATCTAACAATGTTTTCGAAGCACATACATTCAAACCAATAAGAGGTAAAGGAGAATAAATAATATGCAAAGGGTTAGACAAACCTCGCACAATCTCTTGAATTACGATATCCTCTTCATCCTTGAAAAACTCAAGTGAATTATTCACCTCTTGTATATCATGGTCCTCTATCAAACCTTGCAACCATTCTTCATCTGTTTCTGCCTTAACCAAAATCTCGGCATTAACATCTTTATTACAATCATTTGCAAGCTCAATTGGGTCTTCCATAATATTGGTCTTAACGGTAACATTCTCAACACACTCCTCTTCATTAGACTCAAACCATGTTGCAAAATTCTGTAAAACACTAGTTTTATCATACTCATGTACCTTTTGAATAAGTGCTTGATCATTATAAATATCAAGAGTTGAGTCAACTACACTAACGTCATCAAATATCTCCAAAGGTTGGTCCTTTTCAACGCAATCATCTTCGTCTTCATCTTCAGACTCACCATAATCAGAATCGTCGTCGGTTTCCCAACCCTTATCACAACGCCGTTTAAGTTCCATATGAATGATCCTACTAATTTCATCTACAAGCTCTTCCGAGGCTCCATCATCTTCCAACTTGTATAATTTCTATGCAAGTTTCTTGACGTTCACACGCTTACCACCATTTGATACAATAGGTTCTCTTTCCTATGACTCTTCCCTTTGAATAGGTGAATGATCATAACTACGATCCGGAGTCGGGTAAGAAACAATGTTCCAGAAATTGGTTTGTGCGACGTTCTCTCTATTATGGTCAAGTTGGTCTAGCCTTTGTTGCATATCTTGCAATCCATGCATAATCTGCATACAACTCGAATAAAGCCAATTAGAAGTAGAATTATCCCACCTAGGTGCTTGACTTACATACCCACTACAAGGTTGTTGTTGGTATGTATGAAAATCACCATAAGGTTCTCTAGGATATGCATCATAGCCAATAAATTGGTTTTGATTGCATTCCATAGATGGTGGGAAATTGTCATAGTGTTGAGGAGGTTGAAAACCGTATCCATTGTTCCAATATGCTCATTCCATAATAAGTACCTGAAACAAGAGTTCTCAAAAATATATCAAAACCAAAAAATAAGAAACCAAAAAAAATAATAAGAAACCAAAAACAAGTGACAACAGTTGCCTCCCCGGCAACGGCGCCAAAATTTGATCGGTTGTCAGCCGACACAAATATAATTTACACTTTCTTACTACTCAAAATATAAATATAGCAAGGGCAAGAAAGGATCAATCCCACAGAGAGGTCTAGGTTGTCAATATATTTTCGGTTCCTTATATAAAACACCGGGTATTTTTCTGATTTTTATTTACTAAAATAAAATAAAAGCAAAACAATAAAAAGTAATGCGCAAATCAAGGTAGTGAGAATATTGGTTAAGGATTCATCTTCATTCACAAATATGTTTTCTTCACAATAACTACAATTGATATTCAATCTCAACTTTTATCAAAAGCCCTAGAATATCTTGATCGCAAGAATATCCTGCTAATCTCCTTTTGTCATCAACAAACAAATTAAAAGATGCGAGTATGAGTTCTATCTAAAAGAACAACCTAACGTGTAAAAGCACTAATCAAGTTTAATTCCCTAGATGCATTAAGTTCTATGAAATCAGGCCAATCAAAGCAATTGAACGTGGAAAGCGCACTAATTCAATTTAACAAAGGTTACGATTCACTTATGATTATAAGGATGCATCACTACAAGCTATAACCATATTCATGCTACATGTAATTAGGAATCTATCACTTTTACGTATAATAAACCCTAATCTAGCAATAGAGATTGTAGTTGCAGGAATTCCCACACTACACCCTATTCAAGAATTTATCAATATTTATGACACAATTTGAAGATTAAGGACCTTTTTTATTAATATGGTCTTAAAAGAATTATAGAAATCAAGAACACAGAACACTTAATAAGATTTTCTCTCTCCTAAAAACTTTCTTAGCACTCAAGAATTCATCATCATCTCTGGAACTATTCATTTCCTTTATATAGGCATTTACATAGTGGATTACAGCTCATGACAGCTCATTTACAGCTAAGATTCCCTTTAGTTTCGGATCTAAGTTCTTGCGATACATCGCAGTTTGCACCGCCTTAATCTTTTGCAGGTTTTATTGATTCATCGCGGAAATGTCACGCTTTTCTCATGTTTCTGTCGTTTTCATACGATATGTCATTCCTTACGTCATTTTTGAGATGTGTCGCAGAATATCATTGATGTATCGCAGGATATCATTGATATATCACAGAACTGTTGTTTATTTCGCAAGAATATTGTTGTGACAATATTCTGATCCTACATCTTGCCTATTCTCATATCTTTTGTGCGAAGAAGATAAAGATCATGAGAACCTAAGTTTCTTGATTTGCCGCAACTCCTTATTTTTTACCCGACAAAGTTCCCTGTTTTACGCTTTACCGTTGGCACGTGTCAATCCTTACATTTTTACCGATTATCCCAGTTACCCATCCTTTATCTATAAATAGATGTCCCACTCGAGGAAAGGTTTTCTTTCACCTTCTCTCTTTTCTTCAATTTCTTTCTTTTTCGTCTGCAACTTTTTCTTTCCTAATATCCTTCCTGCTGCTTCTCTAATGGAGACTCAAAGGTATGTTCTTATCTTGAACCTTATTTTGTTCATGTTTCATCATCTCTATCGCCTTATTTTCTTTATAATCCCCATATTTTATATTATCCTTTTCAGTAACACTACTTCTCAGACTAAGATTACTGTCAAAAACCCTAACCCTAAGGGTCCTCAAAAAAATCGTGTTGGAAAGGTGAAAAGATCTGAGAATGATAAGGTAGTAAGAAACACCTATTTATTTGAAATAACAATATTGTTGCCTCTGTTTCTTATCTACATTATTATTCGCAGGGTGAAGAAAATATTTCTAGACCTCTTAAGCGTTATCGTCAAGTTAAAGCTCTTTCAGATGAAGTGGATATTCTTGATTTTTTTACCTGCAGACCCTGTTCCGCCGCAAGATAAATCTTCTCCTTCTCCTTATCCTCGCGTAAATTCCAATGTTAACACCAATACTACTTCTTCATCAATTCCAAGTGAAGTTATTGATGCTAATATTTCCATCAATATTTTAAAAGTTGTGATGGATGAATCTTTGATGGCTGAAACTAAGGTGAATGAATCAGCAGCAAATAAACCTGCGATTAATGAAACTGTGGTGAATGAAACTACGGTAAATGAAACTGCGGTTAATGGAGCTGCGGTGAATGAAGCCGTGGTGAATGAAGTTGTGGTGAATGAAGTTGCGATGAATGATGTTGCGGTGAATGAGACTGTAACTGCGACTAATCGAGTTCCTTCTTCCACTCCTACTACCGCGAATGATTCTAATCTTTAAGTTACTGTCGCCAAAACCTCTTCCTCTACTTCTCTTCCTTCTTCCCAAGAAATAGCAACAGGGGTTGAAGCTGCTTTTCAAATATTATCTCTGAAGTTTTGAACGATGCTATGAAATCTTCTACAGATCCTGCGAGACAGGATATTTATATGATTCTAAGCAAGCATCTCGGATCCTGCGGTTCTTCATCTAAGCTAACTGCTTTAGAAAGTGAAATTAAAACCTTGAAGAAGAATCTTCAAGCAAAAACTTTAGAATGTGAACTTCTCGATCATAAGCTTCGCAATTCTGAATTGGACTGCGAAAATCTTCGCAGAAAAAATGATGATCTGAAAGGTATAACTTTATTTCCTCTGTTTTTGCCTCAGTAATTCTTTGTTTTCTATGTACTCAATTTTTCTTTATTTATTTGTTGACACATATTTAGCTTCAAAACATAACCAATTAATGAAGATACTTGAATGGGAAACAATCGCTGATGAAGCCCGCATTGGGAAAGAGTATTGGAAGAATCAATTTGATATATTGAATACTCTTCACACATATTCAATTGATGAGATAAATAATCTTAAGAATGAGAATAATCAGCTAATTTGTGAACGAGATCGCCTAAGTAATGAATCCACTCAACTTTTATATTCGCTAAATCAGACTAATTTGAAGGTGGAATCTTTATTAGATGAAAACAAAACCCTATCTCAAGAGAAACGTATCTTTGTGAATAAAACAATGGTTTATTCGCAGCAATTGAGTAATCTTCAAAAGTTGTGTGACAACCAAAAGCAATCTCTCTGTGTATTGAAAGATGAGATAAAAAGATAACCGAATCATCTGCCGCTGAACAAGAGAAACTTATAAAAGGTAGATTAGCTTTAAGCGTAAAAGTCAACAGTCTCAAAGATGACTATGCTCTACTGAAGAAATCCCATTCCTCCTTAAAAGAAGAAAATGCTTATCTTCTTTCGAAAGAGAAAAGTATAAAATCTCGTTTGAAAGGTAAAGTTGGTGATACTTTCGATGATACCATGAATCAATGGAAGAGTTGCTTCCTTAACATAATTCAAACTTTATCCTCGCAAAAGGAAGGTAGTCATTTTGACTGCCTCGTCTATTAATTATTTCATTGTATTTTCCCATCTTATTTCTTGCGAGAATTCCATCTAATATGCAATTCTTCTTCTGCAGAATCTGAGAAGCATCTTCAAACTTCAATCTCTGATCTGTCTATGAAGTTGGACAAACTTCGAAAAAAGAATACCGCGCTTTCTAATTCTCGCAACAGAGCATTAAGAAGATTTGACTATCTTGAATACTTCAAAGTTATAGAGATCAAAAATCGGGAAAAGAATTGCCTCCGTCAGGCTCATTTAGGCGCTGAGGTTCTCGTAAACAATGTTCTATTCTCTCATTCTTTACCTCCTATGAAGGTCAAACCCTTGGAGATAGATAATAACGAAGTTCCTCATCTCATAGATGAAGATCTAAATTATTCAATTAATGAAGAAGATTTTTCTGAGGATGAATAAAATCCACCTAAAGAAATATAAGAAGAAGAAAACCCTCTCAATGAAGCAGAAGAACAAAATCCTTCTCAAAAGGCCATCGCTAATGATGGAGAAAATGGAGAAAATCCTCATAAAGAAGCAGAAGAACAGAATCCTCCTCAAAAAACAATCGCTGGTGATGGAGAAACCCAAACTGAAAAAGATGTTGCTGGTGAAGATAATAGTAGCGAACAAGAATGATAAATAAGATTTTTTTTTTTTATTCATGATATTTCTGCGAAATATCTTGTTCTTTTCCTTGTCCTGCGAATGATTGTAATTTATGAATCTTTCTTTTTCCTACTTCTTTTGCGAAACATTGCAGTTTTTGTAACACCATCATCTTCTTCTGATTATATATTTTTATTAATCTAATCTTCACAAATTCTTATAACTTGATTATCTTCTTTTTACTATCTTAATTCTTTTCAAGGAAGATAATGAAATATTGTTTTATAATCCCCATATTTGCCCCTCATAATCTTCCTTGTGAAGTATGTAATATTATTACCATTGTAAGAAATCCCATATACTTTCCTCTTGTTATCAATCTGCAATATGATAAATAAATTATCGCAAATAATGCTGCGAAAAATCTGCTATATGCTTCGCAAATATAATCTCTCTTGTGGTCTTATTTCGCCTTCCTAGTTAAAGGTCTTATTATGCCACTTTTATGCGACAAGATCGCAGGACATTCTTACTTTTTCATGTAATAATCCATTGATCTTGTCTTATCATTTATTTCGTTCTCTGCGACAATACGATAAGTCTAAGACATCTTGTGAGATTAATCTATCTTTGCTTTTTAAGACTTATGATATTGGCGTCTTTGCGATGAAATCGCATGACGTTTTTGCGATTTATATCCTCTTATCATTAATTTCATGTATCTCATCTTTTTGATCTTTATTGCAAAAACCCATTGATCTCATCTTAACACTTTTCTTTAGGCTTTTTAGACTGTAGTGCGGCAATATGACGGGCCTAAATATTCTTGCGAATATAAAGTCCCATGACATTGCTGTCTTTGTCACGTGAAAATACGACGGGCCTAAATATTCTTACGAATATAAAGTCCCATGACATTGCCGTCTTTTTTGATACACAGCTCCCTAATGGAGGGTATCTCCCTTATCTCTCCCCCTTGTTGCCCCTTCAAGGAGACGTACTTCTGCCATACAAGACTAGATCCTCCCATCCGGTTCTAGAAACAACCAGTTATTTTCGTAGCCTCTTATCCTTTATGGCTTATAGTTACGAGACTACACCCTAGTGGGGTTTTCTTCGGGCCGAACACATCGTAAGTCAAGACTTTCCATGGATGGCCAGGGTAGGTTCATCCGTCCCGGGCACCCACAGCTCAACCGTGTACCTCTACGCCTTGATCATACTTTGCATTCCTTAGGAGAAACTCTCGGGCGCCCAACCAGGGTATAACCTTATATAGTTGGGAATCCAAGTTATCTTTTCCGGATGGATTTTCTATAATCCCAAATCTCCATGACTAGGTTCCAGCAGCAGTATAGCCTTTCCCATAGTCATGCAAAGAGATACCCCCCTTATGATGTACTTTAAGGACATTGCCTCTTACGGAATAGAATCCGCGAACTAAGGTGTACGCCATAAAGGATCGTCCCATTCTTATATGTTTTTAGGTGATTTGCGCCCGTCTTATGAATTTGCATTTAAAATTCTTAATTATCTCGCAAATTATTGCGAAAAATTGCTTTGTATTTTTCCAATTTTGTTCTTGCGAATCATTTCTTTTATTCTCTCGCAATTGCTTGCGTATAATCCAATCATCTTAGTCTTTCAAACCTTTATTGATAATATTTTCTTAGATATTGTCTATTCCATGGTCTGCCAAGTCTTTAACCCATGTCTCTTCCTTCTGGATCCATTAACTTATATGCTCCAGTTCCAATTATTTCTTTGATAATATATGGACCGTCCCATTTTTTTGCTAATTTCCCTACATTTTCTGGCTGATATTCTGGTGTTTCTCGCAGAACTAGATCTCCAACTTGGAACTCACGTTTCTTTACTCTCTTATTATATTCACGAGCTAATCTACGATGGTAGTTCTCCATATGTTGTTATGCTTTTTATCTCTTCTCTTCTACTTCATCAAGTTTGTCTAGAATCATACCAGCACTAAGATTCTTTTCCCAAGATTCTCTTTTTGTTGTAGGAATAGCAACTTCTGTTGGTAATACTGCCTCAACTCCATATGTTAA
This sequence comes from Papaver bracteatum, assembly GCA_023529315.1. Lineage (NCBI taxonomy): Eukaryota > Viridiplantae > Streptophyta > Magnoliopsida > Ranunculales > Papaveraceae > Papaver > Papaver bracteatum. The sequence continues at coordinate 1,202,124 of JAJJWX010004745.1, read as the reverse complement.
AAAAAAAGGTGATACCCCAGTTGCTTCTCTTCGTGTAGTATTATAATCCCAAAATGCATTATGGACTTGTTGACACGATGTTCTATGATTCCCTTCTAACTTCTTCTTGAGGATATCTGCGATTGTTTTGTTAGTTGCCTCAGCTTGACCATTAGCTTGTGGGTATAAATGAGTCGATTTTATGCACTTTATCTTGAATGCATTAAGTAGCATCTCTATATTTTGTCCTTCAAATTGTTTTCCATTATCTGACACCAACTGCGCAGGAATTCCGAATCTGCAAATGATATTTTCAAATATAAATGTAAAAATGTCCTTATCACGAATATGCTGTACTTCTTTAACTTCTTCCCATTTTGTAAAGTAATCTGTTGCGACAATTAAATATCTCTTTTGCCCTGTTCCTGGTACAAATGGTCCCAAAATATCTAAACCCCACTTTCCAAATGGCCAAACATTTTTTGAGGATGTTAATGTTTCACCGGGTTCATGTATTCTTTTTGCAAATCGCTGACATTCCTCGCAACTTCTTGATAAATTCTTTGCATCTTCATGCATATATGGCCAATAATAACCTTGCATTTTAGTTCTGTATGCTAAAGATCTTCCGCCGCTGTGATTACCAGCATCCCCACTATGTAACATTTTTAATATTTATTATCATTCTTCTTGTGTCAAACATCTGAGGGAGGGCCCATTTAAAGATTTTCGATACAATATCCCATCTCTTAACTCATAATTTTTTGCTCTACTTTTTAATTTATGTGCTTCCAATCTGTTTCTTGGTACCTCTCCCCTTGCTAAATATGCGTGAATTTCCGCACGCCAATCTGCGATAATTCTACTTGATTCTTCACCATTATTTTCTACTATCATTGCCTCGACCTCCTCTTCTTCTTATTTATTGATTGAAGGTGCTATGAGTGTTTGTATTTTTATATTTCTCGCAGTCGAGTCTACCATCATACTTGATATAAACGCAAAAGCATCTGCGAGCCTATTATCTCTTCTTGAAATATGCCTCCATTTGAGTTTTGGAATCTTTGCAGATAATTCTTCTACAAGCTTCTTATATTTTTTCAAAGATATATCATTAGTTGCATATTCCCCTTCAATTTGGCGAATAATCAATTGCGAATCACTGGTAATTCTTGCGTTCTCCACCTTCATATCTATCGCAAATCTTAGAGCATGTACTATAGCCTCATATTCTGTCTCATTATTAGTAGATTCAAATTCTAGTCGGAATGCAAATGCCATTTTTGCACCTTCTAGTGAAATAAAAAGGAATCCCACTCCATTTCCTTCTCCGTTAGATGACCCATCTACCAATATATCCCACCTATTTGGTTCTGTTAAAAGATCTCTAGGATCCCCATATTCTTCTTCTATATCCATCATGTCTTCTACAGCTTCATCATCCTCCAAAGGAAATTCTGCGAGAAAATCTGCGACAATTTGAGATTTTGGCGAGGATAAAATTGCATATTGGATCTCAAAATGCCCCACTTGTGCGTTCCATCTTTCAACTCTACCTGATCTTTTTGAATTTTTCATTACTGATTCAATTGGTACTTTTGTTAGTACTTTGATTTTTTGCGCTTGGAAATATATGCGAAGTTTATATGCCGCATAAACTAACGCCAGAATTAGCTTTTCTATCTTTGAATAGTTTTTCTCCGCAGCATTGAAAGTTTTGCTGATGTAATAAATTGGTTTTTCAACAACTGCGTCATTTCGCAAAAGTACTGCGCTTAAAGCATGTTGAGTTATCGCAAGGTACAACAACAATTCTTCTCCTGGTTCAGCCTTCTGTAAAATGGATATGTTCATCAAATATTCCTTAATTCCCTGGAAAGATTTCTTACATTCATCTGTCCATTTAAATTTTGTTCCCTTTTTTAGTATGTTGAAGACATGTTTGCATTTATCTGATGATCGCGAAATAAATCTTCCTAGTGAGGCTAAAAGTCCATTCAATTTTTGCACATCTTTTACTGTTGCTGGAGTTGGCATATCTCGAACTGCTTGCACCTTTTCAGGATCAACTTGTATTCCTTCTTTTGATACAATATATCCCAAGAATTTCCCAGATGATACTCCGAAAATACATTTCTCAGGATT